>JBCNJP010000015.1:16832912-16868467 GCA_039602395.1 Deinandra increscens subsp. villosa | reverse complement strand
TTCTTTAAGGGCCGTTTAGTTGTGGAAAATGTTTTTTAGTTTTCCATTTCTAGTTTTCTAGAAAATGAAATGAGTTTTCCATCTCTAGAAAACACATTGAAATTTTTTGAAAACGCGTTCAAATTTGAAAGACAGAATTTTCATTTTCAAAATTAGAAAACTAGAAAACATGTTCGAATCAACTGTTTTCTATTTGTTTTCTATCTATATATTTCATTAGATTTCCTTACATATGACAAATTAAAGAACAAAAGTATTAAAATAAAACACATAAAGTAAAGACAATATATATATATATAAAACATTTAAAATAATAAGTATTTCTTAACGGATGAGAGGTCGAGTGGCTGTGCATATAAACCATAGAAAATGAACGGCCCTTTTCTTTTGTATATATTTGGAAAACGAAAATAACAGAAAACAGTAAAAAAGGTGTTTTCCATTTTTAGTTAAAATTTAGAAAACACTATTTTCTGTTTTCCCGGAAAACGTTTTCTAAAAAATACAATTTGAACGCGTTTTCTGTTTTTCTTGTTTTCTTGGAAAACGAAAATGGAAAACACCCCTGTTTTCCACAACTAAACGCGCCCTTAGTGTTTCTGTGTGTTTTTTTTTATAAATATTTTTGTGTTTTTAAAAGTTCAAAAAGTGCTATAATCAAATCAAAATAGTCCAAAATACAAGTTTAGTTAACTACTTTTTTATTTTTGAAACAAATATAATTGGTTAACTGATTTTTATCTGGTTAAAAAAACAATTCCCTTTTAATCGGTTTTCAACTGATTTGATAACATGAAACCTCAAATCGATCCCTAACGGATGAGAGGTCGAGCGGCTGTGCGTATAAACCATAGAAAATGAACGGCCCTTTTCTTTTGTATATATTTGGAAAACGAAAATAACAGAAAACAGTAAAAAATGTGTTTTCCATTTTTAGTTAAAATTTAGAAAACACTATTTTCTGTTTTCCCGGAAAACGTTTTCTAAAAAATACAATTTGAACGCGTTTTCTGTTTTTCTTGTTTTCTTGGAAAACGAAAATGGAAAACACCCCTGTTTTCCACAACTAAACGCGCCCTTAGTGTTTCTGTGTGTTTTTTTTATAAATATTTTTGTGTTTTTAAAAGTTCAAAAAGTGCTATAATCAAATCAAAATAGTCCAAAATACAAGTTTAGTTAACTACTTTTTTATTTTTGAAACAAATATAATTGGTTATCTGATTTTTATCTGGTTAAAAAAACAATTCCCTTTTAATCGGTTTTCAACTGATTTGATAACATGAAACCTCAAATCGATCCCTAACGGATGAGAGGTCGAGCGGCTGTGCGTATAAACCATAGAAAATGAACGGCCCTTTTCTTTTGTATATATTTGGAAAACGAAAATAACAGAAAACAGTAAAAAATGTGTTTTCCATTTTTAGTTAAAATTTAGAAAACACTATTTTCTGTTTTCCCGGAAAACGTTTTCTAAAAAATACAATTAGAACGCGTTTTCTGTTTTTCTTGTTTTCTTGGAAAACGAAAATGGAAAACACCCCTGTTTTCCACAACTAAACGCGCCCTTAGTGTTTCTGTGTGTTTTTTTTATAAATATTTTTGTGTTTTTAAAAGTTCAAAAAGTGCTATAATCAAATCAAAATAGTCCAAAATACAAGTTTAGTTAACTACTTTTTTATTTTTGAAACAAATATAATTGGTTAACTGATTTTTATCTGGTTAAAAAAATAATTCCCTTTTAATCGGTTTTCAACTGATTTGACAACATGAAACCTCAAATCGATCCCTAACAGTTAGTTCCAGTCGATTTGTAACCGATGCCTCAACAATCAATTTATATTTTGGTTCAAACTTGATTAATAACGGTTCAGGTTTAAAAGACCGATTAAAATTTGAAGAACCGGTTTAGATTTAAAAACCAATTAGTTTAAGCAACTATAACATATGCCCTTATAAATTATGATGATCTATCTTTTGTATACATGCCATGAGTGTTATTACTCGTTGGCCCGTAACCAGGCTAGGCATTAAGAATAACCGGTACAATCAATCAGAAATGGACGGAAAGTTTAATTAAATCACCGGAAAATATGACAGGAGAATTGCAGAGAATCATTGATGAGAAAGAAGGCTCCTCTCAAAATATTCATAACTGGAGCTCACTCTTTCTCACATCCCTTACCTTCTCAAAGTTTATTATTTTCATTTTCGTTTTCTAATTTATATTCATTTTCGTTTTCTAATTTATATTCATTTTGTAAACTTCTTTTATTTTTACTTTTTATCTCTCGTATTTTTTTATTTGAGTTTTTTTAGTTTTTTAACTTTAACACATTTGTGTGTATACTTTTTCATTTTGTCTATTAATTTTGTTAAACTACGCACATCTTCTTGCTAAGATGTTGGGTGTTACGATATCCTATTTGATATGCGTTTTGATATTTGAGCAGTGGTAAATCCAGGATTTTTTGGTATGGGAGGCGAAATATAGATCGAGTGAAAATGATTCAGGTAAATTATAGTTTCGGTAAAAAATAATTAAAAGGGTAAGTAAAACTAAAAAAATTCAAGGGAAAAACGAAATTTGTATATTTTTTGTAGGGGAAAAAGTGAAATCGAAACACTTTTTGTGAGTCCTTTTTATTGTTATATGTGCTCTCCCCTAGAAAATAATAGTGCTTTCATTTAAATAAAAATGAATTAAGATTTTCGTAAAGAAATGGTGTAGGATTTATGTGGCTACGAGGTTCCTGTCCCCCCCCATCCCTTGTGAGTGTATCCGCCAATGTATTTGAGGTCGTGTTATCGCCGTCACAATGCATGACTAGCACCCTTCTCGTTACCGTACAATATTAAGTTACAAAATATTAAAATTTAAATCATATTTTTAACAATAATATAATATTAAATTTATTTTTAGAGACTACTCATTTTTTTATACGGACATAAAATACCGATATTTTTAAAGATTCTCAAAACGGTACCACATCATCTGCTCACCTCTCTCCCGACTTCATAAATTATCCCGTAAATGTGCATGCATATATATATATATATATATATATATATACATGTCTCCCCTTTTATCTTAGAGGGACAAAAAACCTCCAAGAAGAAAGGATTAATTTCTTCCCTTTCATCTTCCTCCCACCCTTCTTTCCAGAAAAAAAGGAAAAAAAAACACTGATTTACAACATTAATCAATCAGTTTTCAGAACCAAAAATGGAGGCAAACAACAACGACCACATCAAAAACGGGTTTCTTCGAGCCGATCAGATCGATCTCAAGAGCTTAGACGAGCAGTTGCAGAGGCATCTCGGCGCCTCATCTGCAACTAGCAGACGAGGAAGAAGCTTCGATAAGAACACAAACATGAATCTCAGCATCAGTTTGAGTAACTCTTCGTATAATAATTATCAGTCAAAACCACATCATAATCATAACCAACAGGAGAGGAGGAGGAGGAGGTGGAAGAAATCAAGACGGTCATTCTTCGATTTCTAGGTTACGGATCGATACTAATGTCACTCGGCAGAGGCAGGAGTGGGAGATCGATCCTTCGAAGCTCGTGATCAAATCGGTTATCGCTCGTGGTTCGTTTGGGACTGTTCATCGCGGTTTTTATGACGGTCTTGATGTTGCAGGTGTGTATTTTCGTCACTAATCGCGTAGTTTTCGATGAATTTCACGTATATAACATATATCAGTTAGTTAATAAGTTTAACATCATCATAGTTAGATTTTCATATATATCTTAATCCTAATAAACACTATAACATTTCTCCATACATATATACTTATATGGATTTATAAAACACTGATCATATATTAACATGCACATTAATATTTTCAATTAACGGACTAATTAAGTTTTTAAAGCCACACAAAAACATAGATTATATTTTTATGATTTGAAATATACTGGTTTAGGATAGATAGTTGTGATTTGAAACCTTAACAAGTAATCTTGAGTTAATTAGAGTGATGCATATACTTGTTATTGAACTAAAATTTTTAAAAGGTTTTGTTTTAAAGTTTTAGTGTAAAAGAAATAAAAATACTTTTTAATGTGAGAGTTTATAATTAAGTAGCAAGTCACGAGATGGAGGTGATCCACCGATTGAGTTATTGTTTAAAGGTAAACTTTTTCTATGGTACCCCAAATTGAGTGGTATTTGATGTGTTCACATGTGAAATATATGTGAAGGAGAGTAAAAGATGTCTCTCTTTTCATCCCCAATTAATTAAAAGGACATTTGTTATACTTTACTTACTTTTTTATAAACTAAAATAACTTTTCCTTTTCATACAAATATGATTTAGTATTAACTTTTTAGATGCAAAACAACTATAATACAAATATTATTATTTTCATTTTTATTATTATGACTTTTCTCTATATTTTATATTATTCATTATTTTTCTTACTATATACTAGAATCATCATGGTTACTAATATTAGCATTATTATTATTTATAAAAAATTACAGAAAATCAATAATTATTCAAAAAAATTTTCTTATATTATAACTTACTTCATATGTTAATAATGTTATTAAGAAATTCACAAAAAGTTTATAATTTTATTAGCTTTATGTATGCAAAAAGTTTAAAAAATAAAAGTTTAGTGATTTTTGATTAATGCATCATGCAATAGTATTATTAGTTATTGCATAGGGCGTTATAATTAAAACTACTTAAGAACGAATGAACTGTAACTCAAATTGCATTGCTTATGCAATTATGTAAAACACAATGAATTGACATTCATAATACCAATTTTAGATTATTATTGCATAGTGCATTATTAATCTCAAGCTAAAATCTGAATTTTACTTTTGATTTTTAACTAATCTACTCAAGAAAGGTTGTCTTTTAAACTCCTTGCCTGTTCTTAAGAGCCACTGTTCTTTACACACCTTGGATTAGGGTGCACACAAAAAAAAAAAAAAAAAAAAAAAAACCGATTCGAGGACAGAAGAACAGGTGATATGATGGTATCTCTAATCAAAAGGTTATGAACTCAAATCATGTTGGTTGTTGTGAACAACTGTTACAAAAAGTTGTAAATGTTACTATTGAAGAAAATAATAATTATTGGGGACATACAAACAAATACATTAACCTTTAAAGGTATAAAGACAGGCATAAAGAATATATTCACATAGTTCCTATTATGTACAAATTAGCGGTTGAAGAAAATTAACATAGTTCCTCTCCCCACCGGTGCTCCACCCACTCTTACCCGATCTTGGATTTGAGGCAACAACGAGGTACTCATGGACCTATACGGCTATGCTCGATTTTAGGTAGTTGGGATATATACACCCACACGACTTAAGCTCGTTATTTATGTATTTATTTTGGATAGTCATGAGAACCCGTGATAGAGAACTCATGACCCATGACTCATCAATACCCGTGCTAAACAAGTAAGATCACACGTAAAACTCAACTTACATTGGGCAGATGGTATTCAAGTCAATTGTTTATTTATAGAGAAAGAAATGTCCATATAGTCAAGTTTAATTGTTTTTTTGTCCTCAGTTAAACTTCTTGATTGGGGTGAAGAAGGACATAGAACAGATGCTGAGATAGCTTCCCTTAGAGCAGCCTTTACACAAGAAGTCGTCGTGTGGTACAAACTCGATCATCCTAATGTAACTAAGGTAATTGCCTCTATTTATTTTGCATTAAAAACATAATAGTATACCAAAAATCTTGTTCTAGGTTGTTTGATTTTAAGGAAAATCACCAGAATGTGAACTGTTGACCAAGAATATTTTCAAAATGGCCTTTGACTTCTAGCCTTTGTCAAAATGACCATATCCACTTCCACCCAATAGCATAAGACCATGTAGGGAGCTGGCTAAGAAAGCACCACCCTAGCCGGCAAAACAACGATTAGGAATCATTAAAAAACAAGGCTAAAAGGCACGTCCCTAACCGCTGGCAAACTCCTAGTGTTCAAACTGAAGGCGCCGACACCCACTAGCCATCGGCAAGCTTCTGGCCTCCAAACTAAAGGCGCCCACACCCCTTTAGCTGCCAAAACAAGGGAGCTAAACCTTATCCTCCATACTCAAGGCGTCGACACCCCCTAGCCGCCAGACAGTGGTCATTTTATAAAAAAAAATGGATCATACTTGGTCATTTTGGTGATTATCCACTTGATTTTACCTAGAAAGAGTGCTAATTTTTGTTTTCTAATAGATGCTTAACTAGACTCTCACTTTTTCTTTTGGTTTCTGTATGGTAGTTCATTGGGGCTACAATGGGCACACCAGAACTAAACATACAAGGAGATAACGGTCACTTCGGCGTCCCACGTAACTCTTGTTGCGTAGTCGTGGAATACCTTCCCGGTGGTGCTTTGAAATCTTTCCTCATTAAAAACCGAAGACGGAAGTTGGCTTTTAAAGTTGTCATGCAACTAGCACTTGATCTTGCTAGAGGGTGCACCTCCATTTCTTTAATCTGTCACAAAATATGTTTGCACAACGCTCATGGTGTATCGCGCTTTCCATACTTTGCAGGCTGAATTATCTTCATACAAAGAAGATTGTCCACAGAGATGTGAAGACAGAAAATATGCTTTTGGACAAGAACCGGACCTTAAAGATTGCAGACTTCGGGGTTGCTCGTGTAGAGGCATCAAACCCAAATGACATGACCGGTGAGACCGGAACGCTTGGATACATGGCACCAGAAGTATGTTTAGTTAATATATGATGATTCTTAATTTCGCATTCTACTGCATATAGATCAATGTAACCAACCTGTTTGTTCTTCAATCAACATGGAGACAGGTTCTTAATGGCAGCGCGTATAACAGGAAATGTGATGTATATAGTTTTGGGA
The DNA here is from genome assembly GCA_039602395.1 of Deinandra increscens subsp. villosa. NCBI lineage: Eukaryota > Viridiplantae > Streptophyta > Magnoliopsida > Asterales > Asteraceae > Deinandra > Deinandra increscens. The sequence goes on along the minus strand of JBCNJP010000015.1, from coordinate 16,861,605 downwards.
TTTGTCTATGGGAAATATACTGCTGTGACATGCCTTATCCCGATCTTAGCTTTTCGGAAGTCACATCTGCTGTTGTCCGTCAGGTACACAAACTAATCAAACTTTTACTCGAGTATAAAAACGAGTTCAAAGCTTATAATGAGCTGAGGTCAATCTTATAACAACTCCCTAATGTGATTGTAGACATTATTTTCAAGTTACTTATTTAGCTGTGAAATTACAGAATTTGAGGCCCGAGATACCACGTTGCTGCCCTAACTCGCTTGCAAGTGTTATGAAGAGATGTTGGGATGCGAATCCGGACAAGAGACCTGAGATGGACGAGGTGGTGGCCATGTTGGAGGCCATTGATACTTCAAAGGGTGGAGGAATGATACCGGGAGATCAACAAGGATGTTTCTGCTTCAATCGGACTAGAGGCCCTTAAGTTAAGAACACAGTTGTTCCAGTTAAGATCTTTAGTACTGTTTTATAGTATTACTATCCGATATATATATGTAGGTACCGTTTATAGCTGTTTGTATTGTGGTATAATCTGTGTATTTGAGGAAATTACATTAGATACCTCAACTGTGGTCTCTTTTGTAAAATTACTTTCTGATTTGTAAACTAATTAGGTTGTTTGCTTATCTGTGAACTAATTATGTTGTGTCGTTTTGTAAAACATTCGAGGTGGTTTTCCGTTTACTAGTTTTTTTGGCAACCATAAGAAGGGTTATCATAAAACTAACTGGGCACTGCCAATTGCCAAAGAAAAACAAAGTTAACTATCAAATAAGTCGCGAATTTGGTCTGAAGGATAGTTACACTACCTTTTACCTTAAAGATGCTACATGAGGACATTAAACACCATACAGAAAAGTCGAACAAAATAAGAGATACTAAGAATTCCTCTCAAAAGTTTATATTCAAAAAACTAAAAGTACCTAAAAGAATTCAAATATCAATAACAAAAACCAACAATCCAAAATCAGAAAATGGACAGAATCTCAAACCTAACCGAACAAACTAAGAAAATCCCTTGAAAATCTAACTTCACATTTATATCAAGTCAGGCAGCAAATGCAAATCGCTATACATTTTGGAGCTGTACCTCAGGATCAGTAGCAGCAGCAGCTGGAGTTCTGCTCTTCTTTGGAGTTGTCCCCCAGTAACATGCATATAGAACAAGCTGTATCAACCCAAGAACCGCTCCAGTACCATTTGCAATCTACAACAAACAAAAACAATTATAATCAAATACCACAATAACCATAACAATACTCATATATATATTTTTATATGAATTAAAGATGTTTAATTTACCAGGATGGCAAAATCAAATTTGAGTAGAGCATATGTTGTCCAGCAGCAACCATTCAAGAAAGCAGCCAATGAAAGTGGGAAAGGCATGAACTCAACACTCTTTGTCTTGATCACTTTCCACTATTGATTTTCATAAATGATAATTTAGTAATGTGCATTCAGAAACATCCATCTATGAGTAAGTTAAAATTAGACACCTACCATGATAGTTAAAGGAGAGGCATACATTGCAACACCAAACACCACACAAAACGCACCCACGAAAGTGGATCTTGCCTTGTGAGTGTGGAACAGACCCAAATCAAGACCAGCAACAATCCCTAGGAAGATAATCTCAATAGCTAGAAAGATGGTGATCTTTTTCTGTAGAATGAAGACAATCAGTTGTGTAATCAGTTGTTTAATATGAACAGAAAATCAAAAACGAGTTAAGATATTATGAAGCAAGTGCGTACCCTATGTGATGTTTTACCATATATCAGGAAAACAGTGAGATAGATGAGCTCCAACACTAGACCAGTACCGTTAATGGTGACCACAAGGGTACTGTTTGGATGATTAAACGGCAAACCATAGAAGATCCATAGCATGCAGTTTAAGACACAAGCTATATAAGGGTCTGGCAAAAACTCTTCTACCGATTTGTTCCTGAAGATTCTCCAAATTGTAGGCCTGCAGGTTCATCAGGTTGATTGAAGAATGAGCATCATTATCAGGTATATATGTATCCAATAATATAGAAGTAACTGCTAATTAGCATAGGCAATATAGATGAAAAAAAGGAAGTTACGCTGGGGAGATGAACAGGACGAAAGAGATGACATTCCCTACAGATAGAAAGTTATGAATGAGATGTTACATACTTGCATCCAATGATTAAATTACAGATATTAAACTGAAGAATCAGCTTTATGGATTGAAATCAGAAGTCAAACAAATGATCACATTATCTAACATTTAATCAATTAGCTCGAATCTCAAACGTTCATTGTATCCCTAACAGATAACAAAACTGACAAAACCTAAGAAACAGCAAATTAACTTTCAAATCAGAATCCGAACAGACAATTCTTATCACTAACAGCTGATTATGAATTGAAAAGCTAGAATCTTAAACTTTCATTATATCCCTAGCAGATTACAAAACTCACAAAACCTAAGAAACAGCAAATTAACTTTCAGATCAGAATTTGAACAGACAATTCTTATCACTAACAGCTGATTATGAATTGAAAAGCTAGAATCTTAAACTTTCATTATATCCCTAGCAGATTACAAAACTGACAAAACCTAAGAAACAGCAAATTAACTTTCAGATCAGAATTTGAACAGACAATTCTTATCACTAACAGCTCATTATGAATCGAAAAGCTAGAATCTAAAATGTTCATCGTATCCCTATCAGATTACAAAACTGACAAAACCTAAGAAACAGCAAATTAACTTTCAAATCAGAATCTGAATAGACAATTCTTATCACTAACAGCTGATTATGAATCGAAGATTTTGAATGCTTCCTCTAATCGTCTACACATATTCACAATCAACCCTAACCAAAAGAAAGTTTAATTCAATCCAAAAGTAAGCAGTAAGATCATCATTTACTCCAGCTCGTAACCAGTAGAACACACAAAACTACAAACAAATCAACGTCACAGATACTGTTCAAACACATCTAACCAAATCAATTTAACACTCCACACTCCATAAAACGCCAATTCACGCCTAATCAATGCAGCTAGGTTTCATAAACAATTTTTCTTAAACTCTAACGCATTTCGCACAGAAACGTAGGCGTTTACATAACATCAAAACCGTAAATCGATAACCGAAATCCATACATATAAATCACAACATGCAGATTGAGATTTACACGCTGAATCAATCGATCGTAAAACCAGCGAGCAGTGTATTATCAGACGCAAAATCAAAACAGATCCGGCAATTACGTACCGATTATACCAACGATAGTACGAATCTGCATGTTATCCATCGTCATCTTTGAAAGCGCAGCGAAGAAGAAGATTCAGAAAAGCGTCAAATTAAAGTTTTGATGTACGGATTAACCGCAGCATTGATATGTATATATATATATATATACACACACATGCGAGCGACAGAGCCTATCCGACTTCTAGTTTAAATTTAGATATTATATTATATATAAATATAAATTGATATATTTTATCCATAATAACAGAAATTTACCTTATGATTATCCAAATGTTGAAATGTATACGTATTTAAAATAAAATAAAAAATAAAAATTGTTTTTGAAAAGAAAAGATTAAAGAAACTTGATTTTGTCTATTTTTGGAGAGGATTTAGGGGGTCTGTTAGTAGTAAGTTGATGATACAGGGGAATAAAGTGTTACTTTTAATTTCTTGCAGCGAAAGAATGGGAATCGGAAACTCGACGATGGTTGGTTGATTGATTTGGACTGTAATTTACGAAAATGACCTTGTCACGAAAAAGACGTGATTGGAATTTTAAATTTTAAATTAAGTAAGTATGATCTGTGACCAGAATAGTCGAACTGTATCTCTAATTTCACACCGTTATTTAGGCAATCTTTGTCTAATTTCTTTTTAGTTTGCATTATGCTCTTTATTATTTTTATTTTTTATATCATATTTTAATTTTTATTCATTTTAAGTTGTTTTATTACTTTAGTTTTCACCGTTAATCTATATTATTTAAAGTGTTATATTTAACTAGGTCTCTTATTTTAATGTCGTTATGTAGTTTTTTTATATTTTTCGTTTTTTATGTTGTGTTTTAGCAATGCCATTATTTTGTATTCCTGCACTATCGCACGGGTAGTAAAATCGATGAAGCTTAAGAAATGTGAGTTTCAAATGTTTGGCCTGGGTGGCTGGGTTAATTACCGAGATGGTGGGCAAAGACAGGACTATTAGTTTAATAAGATTGAATTTGAAATATTTGGATTGTTTTAGGTTTTTGGTTTATGTGAAACTTGAATTTTAGGTATTGTTTGATTGTTGATTATTTACTTAGTGATTGCTTTATGGATTATTCGTCTGCAAATTAGGATTATTTGTTATTTATTGGTTAATTTTCTTAAAATTTGAATTTTAGGTACTATGGAGAACCAACCCGAAATTTATATCAGTTTAGGAACCATGATTATATTATGGTCCTTATGGACCATCACTGACATAAATTGACCCAGAAATTTTTATAGCCGTTTTAACTAAAGTGACATATCTAAAAACAATGTCTCCATATGAATAAATTTATGAATCCGTTACTCTTTCTACCTTTTTAATTTATCAATCAAGATGTCATCATAATAGTTTCTACCACCTCTTTCTTCCTATGAATCATCATTAGAGACTCCAACCAAGCTGCAATAGTTTCTTCCACCTCTTTCTTCCTTTGAAGTTTGATGTATTTGCTTTTTTTTTGTACATTAAATATGTGTAGTTTATGAATACTGTAAATAAGTATCGATTAACCATTAGAAACATCATCATTAGTCCTTTAGATGGTTGTGTAAAAAAACCTCAAAAAGAAATCTTATTACACAGAATTTTCCGTTCTAATAAAAATACATTTTTTTAGAAAACTCATATTACAACTCCAAAGTTTTTTTGTTTTTTATTTTAACTACTAAGCAGTAAGCACCCTCTAATAATGAACGGTCTTAAATTCCTTTTAGTTGAAGGCCACTAGACCATTTAAATCTTAAAAGCCCAATTGAATAACTTTGAGCCCAATCTCCCTTTATCCATTTTACACTTCCTGTTTCACGAAACCAAAATCTAACGTAACATATATATTTATTTATTTATTTTTTTTCATTCACACTACAAAATGTCAGTTTATAAATTCAGTAGCATAAAGTTTGACTCACGACCAGTAGTGTTGATGGTTGTGTTCAACATAATAATAACAATTTAAGCTTATTTTTTTCATAACCTTCTAATTGCAAAAACAATTTAATATAGGAAAATTGACACTGTAATAATACAAGTTTTCACTCTTTGGCCAATAATAATATGAGTTTTTGAGTTGGTCTGTAATAATACCAGTTTTCGAACTATTGGACTGTAATAGTATGCCGTTAGTTTTTACTTAACGGGGTTAAATCCCTGCCTACGTGGCTGTCCACGTGGCTTCATTAATCATACGTGGCATTTTTAAGTGGGGGTTTTAAAAAGGAAAATTGGCCTGTAATAATACAAGTTTTCACTCTTTGGCCAATAATAATATGAGTTTTTGAGTTGGTCTGTAATAATACCAGTTTTCGAACTATTGGACTGTAATAGTATGCCGTTAGTTCTTACTTAACGGGGTTAAATCCCTGCCTATGTGGCTGCCCACGTGGCTTCAATGTATTTCTTTTAACAAAAGACTATAGTATAAGGACTAGTTTTGTAATATTTCTAAACTTCATTTTTGTTTTTTATTAAGATATAAAGAAAAAAAAAGGAAAAGGAAAACAGGAAGAACAAACAGCCGCAACCACCCTCCGTCGCCATCGCACCTGCCGCCACCCACCCGTCCGCCGCCATCGCCACCGGCCGCAATCGACCCCTCCGCCGCCATCGCCACCGGCCGCCATCGGCGGAGCTAATGTAACAGCCCCCGCAAAGAGGGAGAAAAGGGGAAAAGTTCAGATCTAGGTTTGAAGAAGAAATCGGAATCCACATAGGCAGAGCTAATGTAACAGCCCCCACTATAGTCTTTTGTTAAAAGAAATACATTGAAGCCACGTGGGCAGCCACATAGGCAGGGATTTAACCCCGTTAAGTAAGAACTAACGGCATACTATTACAGTCCAATAGTTCGAAAACTGGTATTATTACAGACCAACTCAAAAACTCATATTATTATTGGCCAAAGAGTGAAAACTTGTATTATTACAGGCCAATTTTCCTTTTTAAAACCCCCACTTAAAAATGCCACGTATGATTAATGAAGCCACGTGGACAGCCACGTAGGCAGGGATTTAACCCCGTTAAGTAAAAACTAACGGCATACTATTACAGTCCAATAGTTCGAAAACTGGTATTATTACAGACCAACTCAAAAACTCATATTATTATTGGCCAAAGAGTGAAAACTTGTATTATTACAGGCCAATTTTCCTTTAATATATTGTACTTAGGGTATGCGGATACCTCCTTGAGTTGGTGGCATGAGCTTAGTCACTACCAAACTCACACATGAAACACCACCCCGCCTAGACAATGGGTTAATGGTGTGAGTTTCGGGCGTGAGAATTGCAACACCAAAGTTTTCTACGTGAGTTTGAATAACTTTAACTAAACTTGATACTTATCCACTCTCATCCGATCATCTAATGACCCATATCAAATTTTATTACATATATTAAACTAGGTTAGTAACCCGTGTACTACACGGGTTGAATTTAGGTTCATAATATTAGCTAAATATAAAAAAACGATTAAGAAATTTGAAAATTATAAATGACATAATTCATTATAAAATATTAATTGATAATTTAATACATTAAAGATGACAAATTCTTGATTTGTTTCCTTAAAAAGACTCAAATTATTGAGTAATTTATCAAATCTACATAATGTTTGCCATTTTTTTAAATGAAAATTTTATTTAGATAAAATTGGTAATTAGTATTAATTGGTAATTTACTAAATTGATAATTGAATCTGGTTTTGACATGTGGCACTGATGATGTGAACACCTTAAAAAAAGACATGTGAAAACAATTTTATTGGTTTATTAGGATTATAATAAGATAAGATTAAGATCATAATATTTATTTATATTGAAATCTGGTTTTTCTAACTTTTGCATGCTATCTGTTTTTTTTTTTAAACTAAATTTCCAGTCTTCTCTATTTTTTTTTTCTGAACATCACGGTATAAGAGAAACATATTTTTTTCCGTCTTTTGCACGTTTTTATTCTCGTAAGCGGTTTATTATATTGTGTTTCATGCATGTTTTTTTTAATATTTTAATGTAATGTTTTTTATTTGAAATATTATGTCTTAATTTTTTTAAAAGTTGTCAAAAGATAATATTAAATACTAACTCAAACTACCATACACCTCCCGTGTGACTTGGTGTGTGAGTTCACTGCACTGCCTATATGACAAACTCACGCAAACTCACACCGATATACCGCATGCCCTTATTAGTAATATCGATATATTTTTAACGGATAATTAATATATACAATAATGTGCATCTAATACTAAAATGCAGTAATTTTTTGAAATATTATGCTCCTCACATATATGCTCCTCACATGAAGGATTTTTTGATTCTATCATTAACCTCCGTTTAAAGGAGGGGGCATAAAATGAAATTTGCAAACCTCAGAGACGTAAAGTGAAGAAAAAAGTTTAAAGATATAACTTAACTATTTTGGTAAACCTCATGGACGTAAATCAGAGCTTACTCACACAATTTGTGGTTATCTTCTAATAAAGCAAAAACAAAATCACACAATAAATTAGTGTTATGCGTGCATAATCACACGGTGAGTTATAAAGATAATATTTTTATATATATCATTACTATACTTATATAATAATAATTTTTTTATTTTATAGTATATATATATATATATATATATATATATATATATATTTTTTTTTTTCTTTAGAAAATAATAATGCATATAAAAGTTATTCTTTTCTAATTCTTCCAACCCCTTTTTACCCAAATTTCATATAAAATCTTAACATTGACTGATTATCAAAAGTTCAAAACCCTTTCTATTATTTTCATGGACTGATGGAAGAACAAAAATGCAAAACCCTTTCTATTATTTTCATGGAAAAAATACCCTTGTATTTTAATTTTCTTTAAAATTAAGTGTATGTGAAAAGGGACTTAGACTGTCTCCAACGCTAACCCAAATCCTTCCACAAACAGTTCTAGTTAGCATGTCACATTAGTTTTTTACCCATCTTTTACAATCATTCTCACAAACATTTTTTAGCCCCAAAGTTGTCCTTCCCACAAACACCATATATTTATATTTGAGTTTGTGAGAGGAGAAAAAAAACCCTACGGATCCATCATTTTGTGCGCAAGTCGGGAAGAATTTGGGTGGGACGGACGGAGGAAGGATATACTCAACAATACTGCATGTGGGACAAACACTCCAAATGTGATGCCGCATCATACGGATGTGCGCTCCATCATGTTGCGTTTGAGGCAGTCTTAACATTGAAGAAAAAATGGTTAGGATTGACGGATATATAGAAATTTGACGTTAGCTAACATGACACGTTTATAGATGTTAATGCATTACAGATGCTAGTAATCTAAAGTCTTTAATTTATAGAACTTTATTTATCGCCTCCTTTAAAGAAGTAAAGCTTCACTTACTAGTGAGCTACAACCCAACTGAAAAGTAATGAAACAATTAACTAAACAATTAGCAATATAAACAAACTATTTACACAATCAACCCTATTTTTGGATGTTGGAATTCTAATCCTTTAAGTCTACCGCTCATGAGTTGTAAATCATTTGTAATTAGCTTGGTAAAAACTCACCCGTAACTCATCTTCAACTGAGTTTTCTCGAGCTACTTGTCTAATATAAACATTGGAGTCGAGTTGACTGTCGAGTCTTGAAAATGGCTTGGATACATTTTCAACCTTGACTTTTTGTGTATATTGGTAATTCGGTAATTTGAATAATTTAAAATTATGGTTTACTACCCTACTTGTTATATATTATAAAAATCAAAATAACGAGTCAACTCACAGCCCAAGTTTTCAACTCAGTGTGAAGATTACGAATTTACGAGTGGAGCCATTTTTATAAACTTAAACTAGAAAGTTGGTTCAATAATTTATACATCTACCTTAAAACCATCATAAAGAAACATGAGTTGTTTATTTTTAAATACTTTAAAGAATATTCACAATATAACTCGTTATCACTATTCACTATAAAGAAATAAACAAAATAACACAATGACGAAGAAATATAAATAAAAAGCTTGGGTTGGGCTCCATTTGGGTGCTCTTTCTAACGCATATCTTTGAGGTCATGTGCGGTGTTCCCCTCTTTTGGGTTGGGCTTCTATTTGGGCCGAGTCAAGGTAGATCCATTCATTTGTTTGGGCTGCTTTCACCTCTTAACTCATAAACTATTTATAGTCGATCCGTATAATATACAAGACGTTTTAAAAATAATATAAATTAATAATTTCATATATAACTAGTATTATATATTATACAAGTAGGTACGACCCGCGCGTTGCCGCGGAGCCGACCCATTCAAAAAGGACGGTTAAGGAAGCTATAGGATAGGTGACGTATGTCTGCTGCTTCCCACCTAAATAACCTGTGATAACATCCAACTTGCTAAACCATGAGACAAAGTAATCGAGTTCCATAAATACTAAAACATAAATGTGCAAATATATATAACAAACTCCTAAGTTTTAACCTTGTATTTGTGTGCATATTCACATTCCTGAGAGAACTATATAAACAAAAAAATAAAACTCATTTGCATTGCATTATTAACTAATTAGTATACAACCAAACCATTTGTGATCAAGTGTTAAAATACTTCTCTAAAACACACCAAAAAAAGTTTGATAGTCTGGGGATCATGAGTTTGTCATATATGTTGTCTAGCTGAAAACAATATGTTTAACAGAATGTAAGAACTGCTAGTGTAGGTGTTAGAATCCCAACCCTGAATTCTGAAAGAAACCCAAACTAAAACAAACATGTTTAATTATGAACTATGACATTTTTTTAACATGTATTGTTTTCTTAATCATGAGAGGAACTGAATAATGTAAAGGCACATATGACAATCAAAGTTTGGGTGAAGTAGATACTTTTTCGTAAAAATCTGTAATCACACATGTGTACCTTGGTTTTCCAATCAATCTTTTTAAAGAGAGATGCATTGTGTTACCTTAGACGAAGCACACCTCTGGATATCCGTCATTTGCCTTATAAACAAACAACAGCCGTTATCAGAAGTCTGATGTACCTGAAGAAAATTAACCTTGAAATCTTCCTAAAAAAAACACCCTCATGCATCACTAAACAAAAGTTATTAAGGAAATCACATGCTATAAACAACCAACAAAATGGAACTACACCCATTACCATCATCGTTGAACCGCGATATTTACCATCTAGCCTTTGCTTATAGCACTTAGCATGTTAACATAATTTTTCTCATGTAAGAGTTGTAAAACATATATCAATGATTTCAATATATTCTACCATTTATTTGATTTGTAGCTAAAATTCACTTTTTCATGAAGTTGGGAAAATGAATTTTACACCTACAAAAATGGGTCACAGAATCAGCTAATGACCCCTTTTAAGTTCATAATTGCAGAATCTTAAACAATCATATACTATCGGGCTATCATACTTATATAGTCAAAAAGTGGAAGTCATTACTTAAAAGCAAACCACAGATTTAAGCAAAGAAAAGCCCTAATTTTTACTTACAAAAACACTTAATTTCTGGGGGCGCACTTTGTCATGGCTCAGGGATCAACTCATCAATGGCATCGGCAAAAATTTCTAACATATATCCAGGTATTCTCAACAGACTTTTAAGTTGCATATGTGATGCTTCCACTAAATCAGAACATTAATGACATAAATAGAACTTAAAGCCAATCACATTTCTTAAATTGAGAACCGAAAAAAATCACTTTAAAACCAACTAAAAATTTGAAAAAAAAGAAAGAACCAAAATATGAATTTGATAACTTACCTTTTTCCTATCAGATGGGCAAGGAGGCAACTCCTCCTTAGCAAACTCAACCATCATGCCCTGTTTATAACCAATTAGGAGGCAGTTGACAAAAAAGGCAAAATCATTATACCACAAAAGTTGCATAGCAGAACATAAAGATGAGCCATAACCCTTCACAAATGTTACAAACTGAAGTTAAAAATAGCAGCATTTCATCGAAAAACTTGTATGAATAAACTAAACACAACCGGAGACATAAATTTATGCTATAAAATCAATGCATTTCATCGAGAAACCTGTATGCATAAACTAAACATAACATAAAAAATTTAATTTGGTTAAATTCAGTACAGTAACAAATCGCATAATGAATTATACAACACTAACCCGAGAAGGCGTTTCGTCCTGATCAGCGATCTAAAAACATGAACATAACAAAAATCATCAAACTAAGCAATCAAAACATCTTTCTCCATGAAATAATTAGACACTCGTATAATATGACCTGTGATATGTAACCATCTCCACTTGCTTCTTCCTGCAAACCACGTATGAATCTAAACCTTGGAATAACCACACAAAAAAACATGAAACAAAGACCAGTTGGGACAGTTCAAATGGCAAGATAATAACTTACAACATTTTATATCTTCATAAGAATCAAATATAGCAGCTGTCCAAGGCTAAATAGCAGGAGGTTCAAAGCTTTCAGGCAAAGGCCAATCTGTTTTCTTTTTGTGATGAATATGCAGGAGTCATCCATCACAAACCACCAAGAGACAGATTGGTTGAAGTACTCCACCTTCTGGCCTGATCCTGAAAGTCAAGATCATCACTAAAATCAGTAAATAAGAAGAAGAAAAAACTAAGTAAAAAAAAGAAGACAGCATCACTTTCATGATCATCACCACCACCCTACTTAAACCTTAGTTGCAGGATCTTTTTCACCAACATACAGACCCCATTTCATCAATCTTTTTCTTTATTACTTTTCCCTCTTTCTCTCTCTAGAACCCTTTGCATTTACAGGCCTTAGATACATATACAAATCAGGCTTAAACTGATGGAAATCAGTGGTTTAAGGCTAAACGAAATATAGGTACTTGGAATAAGATTTTCGAATTAAAAACGGGAAAACTAAACGAAACCACAATCGAAGCCACAAAAGAGCCCTAATCGCCACACTGTAGTGACGATGGTTTGGTCGACGGCGACGGCTCATCGGAGTCCACGACATCGTCATCTAAGTTCAGTGGAACGACACTCTGCTTATGAACTGAAACGAAAGCGGAACAAAATCACAAAACGAAACTGAACAAAAGCAATAGATCAATGACCTTACAAACCTCAGTTTCGTCATCCATATCCGAATCAAAGAAAGCAGAAAGTGATTTCTGAGGGGTTTTGTTGTTGCTCTTTCGAACCTTTGATCCGTTCACCATTATCACTCTTCAGATCTGATAAAGTCGGCACCGAATCGGCAAGCCTCCGCCACGAAAACCACCGGTTATGCAGGGTTGCGTGTGAAATTGAAAGCACAAAAACCACCCTAGATGCATACTATTTGAATTTAGGTTTTTGAGAGAGAGAGAGATCCAGAATCTAAAGTGTAGAGAGGGGAAGCAGGGTTGCGTTCAATAGAAGAGAAAGAGAGATATTATGGTCACCAATCAAATCCCAATCAACGGAAATGGTGGGGAGGTACATAGCCCAAGCCATAAACAGAATACCCTCTTTCTTCCATAACACGCTTATTCTTATCTTCTAATTACAATTGTGCCATGACACACAATACCCTCAAAGTTTCACTAAATTACAACCATGCCACATTTCACTGTTGATGAACAGTGAAGGCGCATTAGGTGCTTGTACTATGAGCTTGGGGGGGTGGTACAATGTGTTGTAATTTGTATATATAGGTTAATTCTTTAAGTATACACGAGTGAAATAAAAAAATAATAAATATTAAAAATTATAAATAACAAACAATGAAGATTTAAGAATTATAAAATTATATTTTAAAATAAGATATAACTGAAATCTTATTATAATTTATTAAATTTTTAAAAAATGAGATTAATAAGATTTATATTTTTGATATTTGATTATATAATTTAATTATTTAAAATAGTTAGTATTTAATAGGAGAGTAGGTTGGTATTTAATAATAGGAAAGAAATGAGGGAAAATTGTAATGAAAGTAAAAGTGTGGATGACACGTGACCAATTTGTTTTACTAGACTCTCCGTAGTGGGCGTTTTGGAGCCCCCTAGCACCCCTAACACTGTCACCCGGAGCGCTATTAAGTCAAAATCCGCTTGACTCGTGAATGTCATAGTACCATGTATTTGATGTAAGTTTGGAAATTTAGTCATTTTCAACGACTATTTTTGAATTTATTTTTTCCACTTATATCCTCTACATAACCCGTCATTTTACATATTTTAACCACATAAACTTAAAATTTCTTCTATTCCTCTCTAAATCTTTTAAATTTCTATCAACAATGTTTCCTCTCATGTTACCCTGGCGGAGCGAAGATGGGTAAGACGATTAATAATATGTATGTTAAAAGCTAAGGAGGAGATGAGGTTGATGATCCTAATGGACCCAAAGGTGATGCTTACTAGGATCACGTAAAAGAAATGTATGACATATAACGAGGAGATGGGGTTTGATGATCCCTTTTCACCAAGCCGTACATTGAATAAGCTAAAAAGGGAAATGGACGAGATTAGTCCCGGTTCCGAAGCTACGATGAGCATGATAGTGTGTTATTAAAGACTCTTTTATCGAAAATGAACGATCAGTTATATGAAAAGTTGTTTAGTAAGTTAGAAATTTGGAAGCTTTTTAAATGACATATATGACATGTAGTTTATATAATTTAATGAAATTATGGTTTGTTTACTTGTTAATTTAAATTAGAAAATAAAATATAATATATTTATTGTGTTGGTTAATTTATTTATTGAAATTTAAAAACAATAATTATGTAATCATTGGGGATGGCTTTATGACTATACATCTTAAGATCATAAAGAATTTTGCTAACTAGACTACCAAGTATCATTAACTTTATTCGAGCTTTATACTACACATAATCTTGACATGAGACTTTCTATAACAATTTAATCTTTACATAGCAAAGTGCCCGTGCATATTGGTGCTACATGGTATTTTAATTTTTTTTTTTGTTTTTTCGCTGTTTATTTTAAGAATTTTCTATGGTTCTAAGTTTCATTTTACACAGTTGCTTTTAGGTGTCTAATTTTATGTAGTTCGTGTGGTATTTTTTATGTCGTATTTATAACTTTTTGATTCATTTGTTAGTTTTAGTTTTATACGTTGCATTTAGGTATCTAACTTTTTTTAGTATATATTTATCTAGGTTTCTTATTTAACGTCGTTGTATAGTTTTCTTGTATTTTTATTTCTTTCAGTTGCGTTTTATCAATGTTACTTTTTTGTGTACCCGCATTATCCTCGCTGCAACGCGCATGTTGTAAAATCTAGTAACGTATCACTTTCTAAAGGACTATCTTTTATATTTCATTTTCGATCTAAGCTCGGGATAGCTAGACCCAACCTAATAGTCAAGGCTTACCCGGTGGTAAAAAAAGCAGCATATATATGGGTGAAAGTTCAATCACAAAGTACTTTTTCGTACATAAGGTAAGAAGAAATCACGCAATAAGAAACTGGTCGTGCGTGATTAAGACGTGTGATTGAATGTAAAAAATAAAATTATCACGCCAAGAGGTGTAATAATCATGCAAGACCAATTTCTTCTTGTGTGATTCCTTCTTATCGACAACGCACTTTGTAAAATATCGTTCCCCTACATATTATCGTTCAGAAAGACCACCCACTCACATTGTCATACACATGTAATATATACATGTATATGAAAGAGACGCCCAATAAGAACCAATTTTAAATAGGAAAATTGGATTTTAATATTTCAAAATATGACTAATTGGCCTATAATAATCCATAATATCAGTTAGGATTATTATCGAACATAGTTGGATTATTAAAATTCATATTGTGAAAATTGCATAGACACTCGTATCTTTTGCTTTAACCGTACTTGTAAGGTTGTTATGTAGTCTTTTTGACCCATGTTAATAATAGCAAAACATTACGTACAAATGCATTATGTGGTCCTCAAGAATCATATATAATGTCTTTTGACGCTATAAAATTACAATCTACAGATAGTTAATAGTATATCGATTACATGTTAAAATCGCATTAAGTCAACAACAAATTATAAAAGATCAATTTTGAACAAGAAGACATGCATATAGTCTGCTATGTATCATGTTGATGGAAGGTTAAACATGGTGTAGCACCATGGGTGACAGTCCAAGTTCCACTTCTAAAAGCACCACTACCTTATGCTTTCAACTTTTTGATGAATCATCTTTTTCAATCCACAAAACATATCTTTAAAGGGTAGGGTATGGCTAAAAAACACATATCTTTAAAAAGGCATTTCTCCCTCTTCAGGTGCTTCCCCCCCTCTTCCTTAGCAAAGAAGGAACTCTAAGCATCTTCAATTCACCACATGTTCACTTTTTATTTTTCAAAATATTCAGAATATTTGTCTTTATTTTTTGGTTTAATCTAATGTTAAGATTTTCTTTACCATCAGCCTTCATAAATATATAGATTGTAATATTTGATTGTTTAAAATCAAGTTGAGTTTCATTTACATAACTTATATAACAATTTTTAACTTATATTCACTTTTTATAACAGTTTAAAACAATTGAGAAAGTACGATGAATGCAAATGAGCCTTTAGCCACATTCGTGGGATGCATAATTAAGTTGGAACGCGGAGATTCAACCCCTTAGTGGTTTTAGATTCTTTTAGGTTTTTTCTTTTGCAAAACTATTTTTATTGTTACTTTATCATGAGCAATGGTGGGTGATAGGCAGGGCGGACCTACCTTAGGTTCATGGATAGTGCTACCCTTTAAATTTGTACGTTAATATATGCATCATGTTGAATTAACCTTGTAATTGGTCAACAATTAGAGATAGATTAATGAAATTTTATTAATTATTTAATTGAGTTAATATTAGACTAGAATTAATTTTGATTATTTATTTAGTTTTTTTTGTTAGAATATTGAGTCATTAATTATTTATTAGTTTTCTAGTTTGTGTGTAATTATGTTTCTTATTTTTCAAGGTCTAGGATAAGTATAAATAGCGGTTTAGGGAGTCAGTGTAATTTGTCTTGGTTAATTAAATATTGTGAGTTATTTTTCTTTCCTCTTATTACTGTGATATCCATTAATTGGTATCAGAGCTCGATGAGCTCATTGAGGAATAAAGACCGGACTCAACAATCGGTCAAGAGTTAGAGATCGAAAGAAACGTAATCATAGTTGGAACAAGCTAGAACAACACATATTTATCTCTTTAGGGGTATCGCCAGGGGCGAACCTAGAAGGCCCACAGCCTTCGCTGCCCCAAACTTTTACCCGACGGAATTTTTTTTTTTTTTAGTTTTCTTTTTGTGACCCCTGAAAGGAATTTTTCGAGCCTGGGAAATTTTATGTTTTTACCTAAAAATATGGTTAAAAGTCTTGAATTGTCATAAAATTGTTTAATTACCTAAAAAGATAATTTGGGGCATGACAAGACCGAGTCCCGACAATCTAGCGTTTAAGCTACCTGACTTTCTCTGGACCGCCCCTGGGTGTCGTGGTCCAACAAGACGACGAAAGTTGGTCTTCCAATCGGATAGGCAAAAGAAAAAAAAATCGGTCACTACAGAGAATAATACGATATGGAATTCAATGGTTAGGTCGACGTAAGTTTTTTGTTTGGATTGCAAGGAGTTTGTGATTTTTGGTTATTGCACATCGCAAGTCAAAGGAAAAACAAAGTAAGTTCGGTTGCTTTTTATTGCAGAGATTTATTTTGTTAAAGAAGGATTGTTTTGCTTTTATAAACTGGAAGCAGAAGGAAAAAATTGAAGGATCTTGGTTTAATCTTGTGACACAAGTAACATAGAGGGAAAAAAAACAGGTTTATGTTTTTGTTTTAAAGGTGTTTACTTTGAACAATGAGAACAACGGGGGTGGCTCTTCAAGTCTCGGGTGATTCAAGAATAACGTGGAAGAAACTATTAGCAGTGGCTAGGTATTCGTTTAGTGTCTCGAAAAATAGCAAATGAGTAGTTTTGAGTTTTTTTGTTGGTAACATCAGAAATTTGAAGGCCTACGAAGAGAGACTTCGAGACAAAGGAAAAATAAAAGAAGATCAAGAAAGACTGTTGTTCGCTCAATCAGGTGACCGAAATCGCAGCCGGTTAACCGGACTGAACCAGATTTTTAACCGAAAATTGAACCGTTTTTAACCGATATGGTACAAACTAGTTACGAACCGGTAGAAACCGCACTCAATGACACATTGGTGATCTATTAAGTTATAGTCGCGAATAATTAACGTAACATGCATGCACTACGCATGGATCACAATCAAATAACACATGTTTATGCAACCTAGCGTAAGTCTAAACAATAGTCCATATTCAAGTAACACGCGTCACTGGTGCATCTCACACTAGATCATTCATTTCATTCGTAGCGGTCAAGATTCCCCGTAAAGATCGAATTCTTATCACATGTTCAGCATTGAAATTGCACATACTTCATGTCGCATGCATAATAAGCCCTCAAAGTACACACTTAGGTGTCGATCGTCATCAAGACTCAACATTTATTACGATACATACATTGTTCTACGCAAATTTCCTAACTTTTTCGCATATTCATTATTAAAATCCATACTTTAACGTTATGCATGCAAGGTCTTACGCAAAACCATCAACTTTATAGCAAATTAATCATCAAGACTCCATCTTTATCCATAAACATGCATGCTCGGTTTCAAAGATTCGATCTTTATCACACATGCAACATCAAGTTAACAACTTTAACACTCTGGCACTTAGATCTAATGTAAAGATAACATTTTTATCACCTTTCATGCATCAAGACACAATCTTTATAACCTAACATGCAATACCTAACATCAACATTTTATACGTAAAAATCAAAGCTTTATCATTATAAACCTAGATTTACACATATTATCGCATGTAAACCTTAGATCAGCCCTAAATCCATCATTAAAATCAAATCTTTAAGCATTTAAGTCAAGTAAAACAAGAACAAAAACTTACCAAACAATGAAGGATGAATATGGTGATAGTTTTGAGCCTAGATCCACATGATTCAAGAAAAAAATCTTCAAAGAGGTGATGAAGGATGATAAACTAGGGTTTTAGACGGCTGATGGTGGTTTTGGGGTGAAGAAATGGGGATAAATGGGGTTGTTATGGCTTATATACCCGAAATTAGGGTTTTTCACCGTAAGAACCTAGTCGCCGATCCCGGCCCAGGCCAAACCTCCCTTGGTTGGTTTCTCCTTTCACGCGCTCGATTCTTCGTTATTCACCGATTTCGACTACAGTTTTCTTCGATTTCTCATTTTATTAATTTCCCATCATCTCAACCACCATCAAGCCAATCAAAATG
Organism: Deinandra increscens subsp. villosa; assembly: GCA_039602395.1. Classification (NCBI taxonomy): domain Eukaryota; kingdom Viridiplantae; phylum Streptophyta; class Magnoliopsida; order Asterales; family Asteraceae; genus Deinandra; species Deinandra increscens. The sequence continues at coordinate 16,843,021 of JBCNJP010000015.1, read as the reverse complement.
ATATAAACATGTCATATATCGAAATGCGTTAAAACACTTAATTCCACATAACACGACTTGCATGCAATTTGACGCACGTATCACTTTTTGATTAATCACTAATGTTTCGAGACTCAACTTTGTGTGTGATGTTTTGTGATGTGATTTAGGAATACTAGACTCCTCTAATATTCTAATTTACATGTCATGCCCAAATTTGTGATCTCCTGGTTAATATTCGAAATCGCGTGAAAAACTTAAACGTTTCATTGTTTTCGTTTTAGACAAATCAATTACTCTAAAAACATATCAATTAACTCTTTTGTTTTGGAAAAATGATTACGAAACATCCAAAACATTATTTGAAAACATAAGTTTGTAATATCCTTTCGATAAAAGTTAAACCGAAGACCAAAAATACTCGTAAATTCAAAACGCGTCGGGTTTTACAACCGGGTAGAATACAAAGGTTACAGAAACTCATCATTTGAAAAAAAATCATCTTGAGTCAGGTTTGAAGTTGAGACCTTAAAGTTCCTAAGCGTTAATCATCATTCTCATACTATTGGGCCAAATACACTCTCATAGTATAGGAGGCACCTGACCCAATCATAAAGATTACTATTAATGGAAGATGCATTTTATACTTAGGTTAATAGTATAGATATTACATCTAAATCTAAAATTTCGTTTGAGACCCTAAAATAGGCTAAATCACGTGATCGCCATTATACCATATAAGATCCGATCAGGTTTTATTCATATAATTGTATTCACAGATTTAAATTCCTTTTATTTATAAAAGAAAAAGGAAAGGAGAAAATACTTTACAATTTTTTTTGAACGGTAAATTTGGATCACTGAAGGGACATTACATCACCCATCCGATCATCTCCAATCCCCATCAGGTGGAAACTCACCTCTGGTGAGAAAATCCCCTAGCCCAACTTGTAACCCCCAATTTTTTATTCTTTGTTACAAGTCGGACTTTAACCCAAGACCTCTAGTTTAGAGGTCATACACCTTTGCACTAGGTTAAGCTAGTACTACAAGTTTTTTCTTTACACCTTGGATTTGAACAATCAACATCACCAATAAGGAAGACAAGGTCTTATTCATGGGAGGCTTTTAGCATGGGTAAGGTGCCACCGTTCAAGGCCCGATATTTTAGGGGGCCCGAGATTTTTTTTTAAATCATATATAATTTTTATAATAGTTTATAGTTTAGGGTTTTCTGGTAATTATTGATAAGTGAAGGATAATAGAAGTGTAAAACTTGAGGGGTAAATTGTTATTAATGAAAATTGAAGTGGGCCAAACTATTTCCACATATTGCGGAATTTGGAAAGTTGGGGAAGACGTAATTACGATCCACAATGTCCCAAGACAGATTTAATGGACTGACAGTTTTATCTATTAAGAGCAGTGTTGTAAAACTTGGCCTAGGCGGCCGCCTAGGCGCTAGGCGGCATGTTACTGAAGAGCTTTTAGGCAACTTGCCTGAGCAACTCGTGGGCGGTCAAACTCGGTCAACGCAGTTTTAATTTTTTTTTAAAAAAATAATTAATTAATTGAAAAAAAAGAAAAAAAGTAATTTTAATTTTTTTTTAAATTGAAAGAAAACCCTAAATCTTCTTCGTCGTTCACTTCACAGTCATACGTCTCATGTCTGGAACGAGTTCATCGCAACTCCGGACTCCCAAACCCTATCGTCGTTCGTCGTCCGCCGTCTACAGTTCGTCGTCGAAAGGCAATCGAGTTCATCACATCACCTTCTTTCTTCAATCGTCAAGCCCTAATCACTTCATCTACAGTTTGTTGTCTACCGTCTAGTCTTCTTCATCGAGTTCGCCTAAGAATCCATGGTAGATGATTAGATGATTGTTATTTTTATGTCTAGACTATCGTGAATGGTGATATCAATTTTTGAAATACTAATGATGATATCAATATTATATTTTTAATATTTATGCATTTTATTATAAATATTAGCATTTGAACATGTATATAACTTCTAAAAAAAATATTTGTATCATAATATACCATTTCCGAGTACTCTCCGAGTACTCCCCGCCTAGACCGAGTACTCTCAACTCTTCAGTCGGCCGCCCGGGGAGCGCCTAGCGAGTTTTGCAACCTTGATTAAGAGTGACATATTAAAGGAATTGGATTATGAAGAGTTGATCGAAAGATTTGCTAATAAAAATACTAAGAGAGCCTCACGATTTGTTTAAGTATTTATAATAGAACGTTTTGTTTCAATACTTTGTTTTTTGTTACTCTTATTACAATTGTCGTTTTATTGACGTTTTATATAATTTATCGACTTTGTATGTTAGGGGTCCAAACTTTTTACTCGTCCTGGGCCCAAATTTTTTTTGGGATTCTCATGGGCCGGCCCCGGTCTTATTTGACACCAACATATTTCTAGACCATAGACTCTTTAATAGAGTAGACTTGTATACTAAACTATTGTTTCAAAATTTCTTTCTCGCGGCAAATATTATCAACTTTATTTAAGACAGTGAATTAGATTAATGGTCATTTAAGTTTTTCTTTTTGATTTTAGCAGTAATTCTTCGATAATCTTCTAGGATTTCTGCCTTCAATATTTTAATTATAAGATTTACAATTTAAGTATTTAACCATCAAGTGTAATTTAAAAAAACTTGTATGTCCTAAATAAGTATATATTTGAGACAAATTAATGGAGATGGAAGCGTATATTAATATTATTATGTCTGTGCCCCACATGGTATAGGGAATGCATATGTTGCATCTAAATCAAGATCTTGAAATGTTGATAAGAAGATGCTTGATAATAAATGGTGGCATCTCTCATGCCAACTATCGGGGGATTTTGAAGCCTGTTTAACACCAATGAGATGGCCATGTTTCATTTTGAAGATCTAAATGCATATATAAGCAAAGCTTCCTTGCTTTATTAATGAAAAAAAAATCATAAAGCTAAACCCTAAAAAGTAATGATAAATACAAAATAACTCTATTTCATATTTCACATGTGATGTAACTTTATTTCTTATGGAAAATTGAGTTATTTTGCATAGCTATACACATGGATCACCATCCTTGGTGTACATTTTGAACATGATTATCAGAAAATGCAATAGTTAGTTTTTATTGTAAAACTAGACCCTAAAGCTAAACCCGAAATTCTAAAAGTTAAAAAACTAAAATCTTAGAAGTTGAAAATCCAAAAAGCTAAACCAATTAATAATTCGACGATCCGCTTTCAACGTCACTGAAATGAGTTAAATCGGAATCCGTCTGAGTTAGTTCCCTACAATTTAGTATATTTTGGGGGGTTTACAATGAAAATTTTGTCTATATATACAGGGTAATGTTCAAATGAGAACTTTTATGTTAGGGTTGTACGATGAAATTTTATCTATATATATAGGATGATGAAAAACCATAATATGCATTACATATAATAATTAAAAATTGCATGACTAGTTAATTCTAGAGTGTTCAACTAATCGAATTTCGAATACTCGAATTATTCGAATTTCAATTTTTAAAACATGGATTCGAATTCGATTCTAATTCGAAAACTGATTCCGAATCGGAACGAGTTCGAATGGGATTAATTCGAATCGAATCCGAATCAGATTCGAAGAAATTCAAAGTTAGTTTAGTAAAAAAATAAAACAAAAAGTCATAGTTTAACATTCAAAATAAAACGTTAAAATTAGACAAAATTTAGTTTAACGTTCAAAAATCCATATCTAAGACGTTCGATAATTATCGTGAAAGATAACTTATCATTAAAAAATTCAACTGAAGCATTACCAAAAAACACAAGATTTATAAATTTATTATACCTCTACACAAAAAATAGTTATTGAACATAATATCATTAATTAATGTGAAAAAATGATGATGATTGAGTGAATGCACATAATGCCAAATTTCTAGGCTTGAAATAGATAATACGTGTTTTCAAATTAGAATATTTTAAATAGCTAAATTTTTAAAGATTTTAAATAGGTGTAAATGAGGAGTTGTTTATGAAAACTAATTTTATATATTTATATAATTATATATATATATGTTTATATACAAAATAAATGTATAGAGTATATACATATATGTGTGTATGCATATATGAATATGTCTAATTCGAGTTTCGAATAAAAATTCGAATTTGAGATAACAATTCTCGATTCGATTCGAAATTTGATATCAGACATCGAATCAAATTCGAATTTGAATTTTTGAACCAAATTTCGAACCAATGATTTTCGAATCGAGTCTAATTTCGAATTTTTAGAATCCGCTTCAAAAGCTGAACACCCGTAGTTAACTCTCCACATAACTCTGTCTAAGGTGTTAATAACTTTTCAAATATTGATTAACTTTGCGTATAGCCGTATAATATTGAATGATTTGATTAGAAATTTAAAGTCTTTTAGAACCGTGATTTATTGATTAGATGTAGAACTAATCTACTTCTACTACCTAATAAATTATTATAATATTAGACACTTGACATTTATATAATTGTTTTCATAAAAGTTTCTCACCTAAACCATTTCACTTCAATTCATATTATCTTTAAAAAAAACATAATATTAGAGATTTAATTTCATATCTATGTCTATATATATCATTTATACAATAAAAAAAAACAACCCGCTCAAAAAGTTATTTAATTACTTAATGTAATTTAACATGTAATTCCACTATTAAGGAGAATATAAATAAATTATTAGTTGTATTTTTTTAATGATTCAATCTGTGTAATACACGAGCTCTATGCTAGTCATCTAATAATGAACAAATAAAAAGCTTAAAAACCCGTCAAACAATTTCAGTATTTTGTAATATTTTCAATTCTGTAATTATCATAATTAAAAATGTTAGGCATTTTCTTTAATATAAATCATGTAATTTATTATTAAAAGAAAATGATCGATTTACTTTTAATAGAAAGAGTAGAAAATATTACGGTGTTATATATTTGCGGTTCTCAAGTTCAGATTCACGAGTTGATGTGCTGTAACGACATTAAAAACCAATCGCTAGGTGTTGAACTTATAAAATAAATATTTGTTCCGATTTTAAACGGGCTAATTATAAGTAATAACACGTTTTATTTTAATGCAATACGAACACAAACGTGTTATTAAATGAAATAGAAGTAACAATTAAAATCTAAATTATCTTTTACGTGCTTTTGAAGTTATTACCCCGTTGAAAAAATTATTAAGCTTTAGAGTTTAGATTCCCTTCGTAACAAGGGGACAATATGTGGATAAGGGGACAGGCCTTGTTGGGAAATATGGATTAACATGCAAGATTAATCAAGGAACAAATCATTAATGTTAACCTTTTATAGATTATTATTTTATTAATTTTAATATTATAATAATTACTTTTTGTAAAATAATATATAAGCTGTGTATAATTTTCTCTAAAGTATTATAAACCCTAAAATAAAAGTCGTCAATGTTATAAGAAAAATGGCAAACGGCCCATCTTCAAAACTATTTAAATCAAAGTGATTCTCATACTTCTATTTATATTTTTTAGATTGAGAGGTAAAAAATAAGAAGTTTGGATTTTGATATTATAAAAAACAAACCCAATTTGGTCCTAGCTATCTTTATTAATTTTTAATTATGTTCTTTATTATTTTTTTTTAAAGAATGCTAGAAATTATATTATACATAGATACATTTTTCATGTACTATTAATCTTTTTTGTTGTTTTTTTCTTGTACCTATTTTGTGTTTTTAGTTTTTATATGTTGTCCTATCATGTGATGGTTTAGATGGACAGCACATGACACAATTTTTTATCTTATTCTTTGCTTCTTGTGTAAGTCGAAAAATTCAAGTTTCTATTCATCTTTTTTATATTATTTTTTGTTTCACTTTTGTTTAACTTTTGTTTTTCTTTTTTATCCTTTGCAATGACATTTAGTTATTTTTCCTTTTTAAATTTTCTTTATCTTAGGGAACAAATGTTTCTTCTTATATAAGCGCGACGAGTTTACAGTCGTGTATCATAACTTTTATGTCCAAGGTAAATTTTAGCATTTGACTTCTAATTTTAACGTTGGTATGCAACCGTTAGTGTTTACGTTTTCTTTATGTAGCTTTATAGTAAGACAACTGTTTTGTGTCGCCATGTTCAATTCTCTGCAATTTTTTTGTATTTTTTTCGAGCATAAAAAATTTAACAGATAAGTTGGTGGTGTAATAGGTACAATCGTTTAACATAACTTTCAACTAGTAGACTCAATCAGTGTTGCAAAAGTTAGGATTAACCGGGGATTAATCGCTCGGCGGTCCCCAAGCGATTACAATTAAGTTGATCTTGACAATATTGTTCGGAAAGATAACCTTGAATCGGTTAAGGAAGCGATTGATGAACCAAGACTGATAATAATAAAGCACCCACGAGAGATCTTCTTGTTGAAGATTCCGAGTCCGAGAATGAGGTGAAAGTGTTTGAATAAGATGAATATGGTGTGGAATTCAAATATTAGAAGCACTTGAAAAAGATTAAAGGAAGATGAAGATTTAAATTTATAAATATGAGTGTTTGTTTTGGGATTATATATTAAACATATTGGACTTGTACTAGCTGTAGTTAATGATTTAAATGTTGATTTAAGTACTATATTATGACTTTTTTCAGGTTATTTATTTATTAGTTCTATTAGGATAATGTCATATTGGTAATTGTACATGTTTATATTTATTTTTTTTATTTTTTATAATAAATTAGGGTTCGGTTAATCCCTTAACTCCAGTCAACTGTCGAGCGATTTCTACAACCTTGGACTCAATACTTTAACCATTATTTTTTTAATAACTTTATTTTACACCACTGTAGGACTTGAATCCGGCCTTAACCTCCGGAGGAGAGACACCTTAAACAACACCAAGATACCATTGAGCTAATAACATCTCTGGTTGTACGTAACCGTTGTCTTCTAATTTAACGTCATTACTCAGTTTTTAATATACCATATTTTACATAACGTTATAATACCAATTCAACTGTTTTGTGTTACCACATATCAAATCTAGTATTTTACATTAACAAAAATGAATGACTTAATTTTAATTATGTATCCACATTAAAGAAACATATAACAAGCGTAAAGCGGATGAATGCATATTTTTTGGAGCACTTGTAATGTTTAACATAGTTTGAAATATTGTGTTTTTTTTTCCTTTTTACTTTGTGTGTTTATAAAACTAAGTTAGCGTTACCATTACACACCTCACTATCCACCAACTCTCTACTTTATACCATTTCCCCTTCCCAAAAACCATAAAAAAAAGTGGGGTGGTGTTTTCTAACTCTCCCATACTTGGATATTGAATAAGTAATAAAGATAAATTGTATTTAAACAATCTCAAGTTTTATCAACATGACCAACATTAATTTTAAGTAACAAAATGTGTACCATCGAGCCTAACTTTTAACCTATTTTTTTACAACGATCTCAGACTAACGGAAACTTAACGACGTTAGTATCGAGAAACCTAGATTCTGGGGTTATTTTGATAATACTTAGGGTTATTGTTGGCCAATTGATAAACTTGTGATTATTTAAATACAATCTTTTATCAAAAAACTAACGTTGTTAACTTTCCGTAAGTCAGGGATCGTTGTAGGAAAAAATGTTAAAGGTTGGGTTCGGTAGTAAACATTTCGATACTTGGGATTAATGCCGGCGAATTGATTAAACTTGAGATTATTTAAATCCAATTTACCAAGTATAAAAGCCGATAAGTGGTGGGAAATCAAACTCACCAATCACTAAACCCGTAGGGGCCCGAGGGTAGGGTTGTCAGTTATGTTCCCGCATGAGAACCCCAGCTCCACGATTAACTCCCGGGGGCACCATCTCTCTCCTTAGAGATACGTAACCACACTTTAATCGTATTTTTTCACACTCATATAATCATTATACATAGCCTTATACAACTCTAGTGTTAAAAAAAGGTGGAGTCAAACAAAAACTTATCAAGAAATTTTATATGATACGAATTGTTCCAACACATCCCCATATTAATAAATAAGTAATGATATTTTTGGCAAACACGTCCAATATTTGGTAAACATTTTATTTGCTGTGTATTTTTAGTGTTGTGAAAACTCACCCTGTTGAGTTGAGTTTGTGAAAAAGGGTCTTTCTAAAATGATTAGAACGAGTAAGTATGAAAGTGGGAAAAACCAACCTTTTGGTATCTAGACATGTCAAACAATTCTATTAAACGGGCTTCCAGCATAATAATATCATAGATGACATATTAAGTGTTGGGAAATTTCGTGAATAAGAGAATCAAACTCTTGATAGAATCTGAAGTCGCAAACGTTTTCGGATAAAAACAATTTAGAATATACTCAAACTTCTTGATCAGATAAAGTCAAAATAGATTTCGTGATTTGTGTATGAATTCCAATTGCTGTGTATTTCGTGAGATCAAAATGAGGATTCATTATTGTCGAGGAGCGTATAGATTATTGCATAGCAGTTATCTATTCGAATTTTGGATAATTAAACCTTTGGTCATTCTAGTTTTAATAATGACATTCTTCGACCCCAACCAGAGGCTCTGTCTGTTAGACACCGTCAGAGGCTGCCGCCCCTGGACCCCATCTCATTGGATTTCTAGTTAGTCCCGATGAATTTCATGTTGATCAATTCAATCAAGTAATACATAAAAACATATAAGGTGAGGACATACCGGTAGGGATTGAGATTATAGATGACGACGATGATGCCATAGCCATGATGTTCCTCTTCCCTTTAGATGTCTTCTATTGATGGATTTTGTGACTAGAGAGAATAGTGTATGTAGTGGTGTTGTTTATGTTCTCTAGTAATATATGTATAAGACATCAAAGGGAAAGAGACCTTTCATATTATGTCATTATTCCCATCAAATAATGACTATATTAATAAGGACTTTATGTCATACATAAATAAGGACTTTATATGACTTTATATCATTTTGGCAATTATTAATAAATGATCCCAAAGGACACATTCATGTAGGTATATTTCCAACATTCTCCCACTTGTCCGAGTGATCATTTATGATGAGCATTTCTAAAGTTTGGCCAAGTTAATAACACTCATCAGATTTCGAATTTAAAACTGTAGTAGAAAAATACAGTCATTGAGTTATTCTAAACTCAAGACCCCCATTAATCATACTACAATCGCAAAACGAACATAAAAAATTAAGGACCAAAATGACTAGATTGATGCCCTTAACGTTGATTTATATGTAAAACTGTCTATATGTCACTTAGGCATGCATAACATATTCAGAGACAAAATAAATCAAAACTGATGAGGAATAATTAATAATTAGTTATTCATATTATGACATGATCGGTCATTAGTAAACCTCGTCTTTATTATGAGCTCTTAGAAAAGACTTATGAGGATAGACCTTAAGTTATAGGATCCTTAAGCATATCATGAATGTTTTCAATACAAGGACTTAGTTTCCTCTACTTGTTCTTAAATGAATAATAATCTTGTATCGAAAATTTAACGCAGCTCCTCTCAAAACTGTTACTGTTTTTTAAGAGATTAGGATAGCTGACTTTATCACAATGAGTCTTCAATATGTTATATATGGAGTTACGGAATTATTAGTCTACTGATAAATTTACCAACAACATCTAGTGACAAACATATCATGTCATAATAACTTATGTTGTTGTTATCAGTCTCTTATGACTCATCCATGATCCATGAGATAAATCTGTCCGCAGACATAAGGATATACCCCTGAGTTGACATTTAATATCCTTTGAATACAATAAAGTCAAAATTTATAGATAGTCAACTATTTTAAGTTTCTCACTTCTTCTATAGTTTAAATTTTATAGTCTTTCGTTTCTTATAGATATTGAAATGCCATCTTAAATGTTTTATGATGCACTAAACTTAGGAAATGATTTTCATCATTTCTTAGTATCTTAGCAATGAAGGCAATATCTTAAAACGAGTATAGACTTGAACATAAGATTTGAACCTTTATTAGTAATCTCCTTTAGTTACTAGAGTTACAAATAAATAGTAACGTTGCATGTTGTAATGTGTTCAACACATGGTTAAATCTAAT
>JBCNJP010000015.1:16752301-16832412 GCA_039602395.1 Deinandra increscens subsp. villosa | reverse complement strand
CTTGACCATCGGACCTCCGAACCTGGAGTTCGGAGCGGTTATTTTTCAGATCTGTTCTTCGGCCGAACGTTGTCCGAACTCGAACTGGAAATTTTTGAACTCGAACCAGATTCAGAATTTAATCGAATTTCAGCATGAGGCTTCTAGGTAAAAACATGACTCAGGAAGACTCAATTAATAGAAGCCAAACAGCAGAAAATACTTCCAATCACCCCTAACCGAAGGTTTAACGTCTCAAAATGGAAGAAAAACGATAAGATCAACCATAGAAAGAGCCCAACAGCTCTGATACCAACTGAAAAACCGTATACGGATCGTTCTATGGATGAGACGGAAGTTTTGTCATTGAATCATGTTGAATGATTACATAACGAAGGAGTATACAACGATTAAGCTCTCAGGGGGCGGTCGGACAGAACCTCCCCTACTCGAACACACAGAAACAAGACCGAAAACTTACGAAAGAAATACAAAGACGAATCTATTTATACTTCTCGCGTAGGGGTCCGAACTCGGCACCTCCGAACTCTGTCCGAACTCCCTCCGAACTTGGAGTTCGGCCATGGACGGTTCGGCCCAACTCCGAACCTAGAGTTCGGCTGAGGTTCGGACCTCAGTTCATGTCTTCGACAAATCAGTCTGTTTGACAATTCGAACAGTAACGGCCACACAAGGTTGCATGCATCAACACATTTCAAGCCTATCATTATGCGCAGAGTTCGTCCGCCAGTTGTAACTCCGGTCTTCTCAGGAACGACGAACAGGGCATTTGAAGTGAAAACCTCAATACTTGGGTTTTTTTTGCTAGAGTTTTATGGAAAGAGGACGGAGGAGCCCATACCTACACATAAAATCGTTTGAATCTACTTGCAGCACATTCGGGGCAACAAGTTGTTACAACAGACAATGTTAAACTGATGATGTTTTTCTTTTACACTCAAGGATCGAGCCCGCCGGTGGTTTGATAGTCCACCCGCCGGCGCGCATCCATACATGGGCAGAGTTGCAAGAAGCGTTCTTGGATGAGTATTATCTAATGAGCAAGACCAGTGAGGGCCGAGCCGCTATAAGAGGTTTTCAGCAATCGTTAGGGGAGCCATTTTGGTGGAGAGCTTTTACTAGATTTAAATAACTTTTACGAAAATGTCCTCATCATGGTTTTGAAATGTGGGATCTTAATTCATTGTTTTTATGATGGTTTGTTGCAGGATGATGCTCGGGATTTGCTTTCAATAAGCAATGGAACGTTTCTCACAAATCCTGAAGCGGATGATTGGGCTCACTGGGAGCGTTTGTCTCCAACATTCAAGGAGACATGCCCAATCTGCTAGAAGACTGCAAAAGCAGCACTAAAAGCAGTGGATTATGGTGCCGGAAGAGAAGTATGAGAGTTTGGAGAAGAAGTGTGCCTTGTTGGAGAAACAATTAACACAACTCAGTGTCAGTGGTGGTAGTGAGAGAAGCGAAAGCATCATCATCATTTATAGTTTGCACAACATGCGGAGAGTTCGCGGACACTATGCGAATCAGTGTCCTACTTTGGGATCGCTGAGGCAGGAGGATGTGCAGGCTATGTCTCAAGGGAAACCATTCGATTTCAACTCCAACACCTATCATCCGAACATGCGAAATCATCCGCAGTTTCAGATATGGTAATGCAGGTAATCAAATGAATCCTGAATTTCAAGGTTCTTATGTGCAGGGTGGAGGAGCAGCAGTACCAGCAATCCCAGAATCGTCAAGGAAACAACTCGGGAGGCTATCAACGGAATAATTACAATCAAGGTGGGAATCAACAACACAACACAATTATCAGCAAACTCAACCGAAACAAGACGAGGGAATGCAAGCTCAATTCGCAGCCATGATGGAAAAGATGAACTCGCTCATAGAGGGTCAGAAGGCGTTTGAGAGGAGGTTCGAGATTCAAGAGAAATATTATGAAGCTTTGGCCAAGCAAGTGGGCCAATTGGTAGCCGAGTCTTCAAAACGAGAACAAGGTCAGTTACCCAGTGATACTACTATCAACCCAGCAACATCAAACGTCCACTTCAAAGAATTCTAGACATGTGCCGATCAACAAAGCCACCACGTTGCGAGTCAAGGTAAGTTCGTAGATAATAAGGTGGGGACACCTCCAACACAGGTTGATGGGGTGGTTGAGTTGGGTAAGTGATGATGAAGAGGAAATTTTTCAGAATGAAAAACCGGTAGAAAACGAACCTTTTGCCACCCTAAGAGTAAAACACGTGTCACTTTAGAGAGTCAAAGAATAGGGTAATGGGTGAGAATCAGAAAGAAGCAAAGGAAGAGGGTGTGGAGACCAAAGAATAATCAATAATGATAATTGTCTGCCCATTAATTTTCAAATTAACACGTAAGTGAACTAAAATCTAGTCTTATAGAAGCTTTCTTACGATCCATACACCGTAAATAAACCAAAAGAACAACTAAAACGAGAGTTAGTGACACAATTAATGTCAAAGTTATACAAACCATGAAAATCTATCTTTGTATTACACTTTATGATACCTCATTATGATCCAACATCACTTGGAACTTAGTATTATTACTAAAGTAAGACATTGACGGTTATAAGGTTTCATATGGCTATGACAAAGTCACTGTTATCTTAAACTCTCATAGTTGTTGGTTATAATTGTTTAAATCCGTTCCAATGGATTGAAATCTTTATAAATTATAACTCGATAATTCACGTTAATAATCTTTGTTATCACATAAAGTGAGAAACTTAACAAAGAGAATACATGTGTTAAAGGAATATACTAGAGGTTCCACTAAGAGTTCTAACTTGCCAAAAACTCAAACAAATGAGTGGATCTTATCCCAAAATGGAATATATGGGCATGCACTGTCCTTAGATCACTCACATAACTGATTATTTATTCTTGTACTTAATTAAGGAGGAACATTCTTCTCACCTTAAAGCTTTTAAGGACGAAGTTGAAATTCAACTTAACCATAAAATGAAAGTTGTGAGTATTGAATGTAATAGATTAAATACCAAGATTGACATACAAATAATGGTGACACTCCCAATCTATAAGGATCATAGTAGTGCGAACCAGTAGATCATGTATGGTACTTCATAAAGATACATCGTTAAGTTATGCATCTAAGTATCCTTATAGACATGATAATAAATATGTCATCTTAGTTATACATCCATCTCCTATAGACCAAGGCTCTAAATACAACAACTCATATGCTAAACAAGGTTATCTGATATGTCCCCTATAATCCATTCTGAAATCCGGACATGCGAGACAACCAAGTATAAACCATATGATTAGTTGTTAGCCGCCCAGAAAAAAATAAATAAAAAAAAATAAAAAAAATCCTCAACACTAAGCATGTTGGCATGCCAAGAAAAGTCCTAAGGAATTCTAATATTAGCTGGGAGTAATCAAAGTCCTTATCGATGACTTCTCTTCTGAAGTTAGTGGGAGGAGTAAAAAAAGTCCTTATCCATGACTTGCCTAAAAGTACAAGAGGCAGAGAGAGACAAAGTTAGATTTAATCTTTGAATTTAACTCTGATTACACCTCTTGTACACCAGGCTGTGATAACAGTAATCCACTTCCAGACACTTAGAAAATAATGTTACTATTAATGTGCCTCGACTTAAATATCAAGAAGGAAATCTATGAAATTATTAATGGTTTTACTTCTAACCCGTTCGATCCAGCTTAGTAGGTCAGTCATAGGTAAGGCATAAGTTGCACTGTTACATTTAGATGATTATGAATTTACCTTAATAAAGCTCACATGGATATTGGAAAGATTATTAATCATATCTCTTATACTAGAGCCATTATTAGCGATCAATCAAATCATCTGATGGAATAAACCAATCATTAATGAGCTTAACTCCCTGGAATCAGAGTAGAACGTTTGAAGTTTCGTTTTCCCCATAGCTAAACTAAAATCCTAAAGGAGAAATTGAACGTTATAAACCATGGTTGGTAACTAAAGGCTATTATCAATCAAGAACCCTTTTTTCTAAATGATTCTTTGAGAGATTATCATTGTCCTTATTACTCACTCATAATTAAGAGTGACATTTAACGGACTTATAAAATATCTTTCCCTCAATACTGAGTCAACACAAAGACATGTTCATAAACAAAGCTCAAGGTTTCAAGCCTGAAAGTAAAAGACACTTAGTCTCTAAGATGAGTAAATTCATATAAAGGGTTAAAGTAAGCAAACTTACAGGTGAAATTTAAAGTTTGATGAAATTAAAAATGTAACCATTCTTCATCAAGAATAAGTGGATAAATGGGCCATACCTTTAAGATGAGTGGGAGAAACTAATACAACATTTGCCCTTATATACATTATTTGGGGAGATAATGTACTTAGTTTTGTTGCATGTGTCAAAGCGACTTATTCTCGCATAATTTTGACATTAAAATCTTGGAGATGCTTCTTATGCAACAAGCATCAAAATACACCAATACCAACCTTATTGGTGGCATTAATTAAGTCTCATAAGACTTAATTATGTGTTCAGACACATTACAATATGCAACAGCTGCTCTCAGTCTGTAACTCTAGTAACTAAAGGAGATTAATTATAAAGGTTTAACTAATTAAATCTTATACTTCATTAGTTAGAAGTCTTGACGATTATGTTCTAAGTCTATACTCATTTTGATGTTGCCTCCATTGTTGAAATACTAGAAGTGATGATAAAATCATTTCCTAAGTTTAGTTCATCATAAAGCATCTAAGATGGCATTTCAATATCTATAAGAAACGAAAGACTATAAATTTGAACTACAGAAGAAGTGAGAAACTTAAAGTAGTTGACTATCTCTAAAATTGTTTATTTTTATTTTAATGAAAGGGTAATAAGGTAACTTTAGCTTTTCTATTTTAGTAAAGTATTTTTAAAAATTAATGGGATTAACTACTAATTTGAGATTTTGTAGGGATTTTTCATTATCATATATCTAGAATTCGTAAATCACTGATTGAAAACCCTAATTCCCATGTTTTTTTTTCACGTCGTTCATCACCATCACATCGTTCATCACCACCCATCTCCATTGACATGCAAGATCAAGTTCAGAAAGGTAAAAATCAAGACCGCGAATCAATTGATGGTGTCGAATCATTCAATCCAGTATCTAATCCATCCTTTTTAATCAAGAACATGAATCCGGCAACTGTAGTCGCGAGGTGAGAACTCTCGTGTTCCATAATTACGTAACTTGTTTTCCTTTCGTTCGAACCACGATCCACTCATGTATGTCTCAGTTTTGATCATTATGTACAGATTTGAAGATGGGAGATGTTTATCTGGGTTATAATTTCGTCCAGTTTGGTGTTTTTTTATATATTGTTTATAGTTGTTACAGCGGTGTAACAACGACTTTGAAGAACAAAGAAGATTATGATGTACACGAAGACGTTAATGAAGATAACGACGATGCACAAGAAGAAGACATGTTACATTGGTGTAACCAAGAAAATCCAAGTCTTCATCTATTATATTATATTCTGTTACTTACACTTGTGTAATCAGAAGTTTTCAAGTTCTAATTATGAAGTTATGAATTCATTACACTGATCTAACCAATTTTGTTTAAAAATGATGTAACTTTAGTCTTCAACATGTGATTACACTTGTGTAACATGTGATTACACTGGTGTAATATAGGTTGTATCTCATCTACATCTCAATTGGAAAATGGTTACATAAGTGTAACTTTAAAACAATGATTACACTGATGTAACACATTTTTTGTAACTTTAGTCTTCAACATGTGATTACACTGGTGTAACAAATTTTGTTTCATCTCAACTTCTCATAACAATGTTGATGATAGTAAAGATAATAATGAACGGGTGATACACTAGTGTAACAAAACTTGTTTCATCTCAACTTCTCGTCATAACAGTGACGTTTTTTTCTTCTTCAAAAATATACCTAAAATTATTGTTACACCTATGTAACAACAGTGACGAGAGTGATGAACTTATGATAAACGTTTCTTTTCTGTAAAGTCTGTTTGAAGCTTTTCTATAACTTGGTCTGAAAATTTAAAATTAAATGAGAGATAGAGATAGAGAGGGAGAGAGAAAATGAGAGATTTTAGGAAATAGGAGATTGGAGAGAGAAAACTAATTAAAACATTAATTAATATAATTATGATTTGTCTATTATGACCTTCATTAAAAAATACATTTTACAATCTTGCCCTCTTCTAATCTCAACCATCAATTTTAAATCAATGGCTAAAAAGGGGTTTTCCAGGTTTTCTACAAAATAGGGGTTTTCCATAGATCCCTACCCTATATATACTCAAATGTTATGAGAAAATTTAGTATAAAGTTCTACTCAAATATTGGCTTCGCTTTGGCTATGACCAATATTCAAGTATTATGAACAACGTAAATATAAGGTTCTACCTGAACATTGGCTTCGCTTTGGCTATGACCAATATTAGGCATTATGAACAAATTTAAATATAAAGTTCCATTTGAACATTGGCTTCGCTTTGGCTATGACCAATATTGAAATGTTATGAACAAATTAAGTATAAAGTTCTACTCAAACATTGGCTTCGCTTTGGCTATGACCAATATTCAAGTATTATGAACAAAGTGAATATAACGTTCTATTTGAACATTGGCTTCGCTTTGGCTGTGACCAATATTCAAATATTACGAACATATCAAATATAAGGTTCTACTCGAACATTGGCTTCGCTTTGGCTATGACCAATATTCAAGTATTATGAACATGCTTTAAGAGATAAATTATGACATATAAGTACAACACATATCCTTTGGATAGAAATGCAATATTTATGTAATTTAGCCTAAAGTATTCATGTGTATCACTAAATAATTAGCCTTTGGGTTCACTAATTAACAACACACATGACTACTTTAAATGATAGCATTAAACTTCAATATAGAAACCAAAATAAATTCCATTGAAGTTACAATTAAGTATTTAAGTGTATGATTAATACAAAAGTTCTAATAAATAACACTTATGAATACATTAATAGTCTCAAATAAATATTATATGTAGCATACATATGTAATCATATATATAATATTTATCAAAACATATGGAATTTTGAGATTTGAAGAATTTCAATTCACATGGCATCATAAACAAATTCATAATGACACTGACAATTTAGTCAAAAAGTAAAATTTATAACTATATTTGTGCAGATAATAGATGCGAAAATATCACCATGTTGTATGATAAATTATTATTAACAATTCTAAAAGACTAAAACAATCAGATTTCACTGATGAATATTTTGCGCATGGCTTCAAACGATGAAATTCCAAATATTAGTGAAACCGATTATAAACATATATATTGTTTCGGTTTCGGTTGAAATCACAAAGTAAATAAAGTGATTACAAGATTGAATTGAAATAATCAACATCGCTCTGATACCACATGTTGATCAATTCAATCAAGTAATACATAAAAACATATAAGGTGAGGACATACCGGTAGGGATTGAGATTATAGATGACGATGATGATGCCATAGCCATGATGTTCCTCTTCCCTTTAGATGTCTTCTATTGATGGATTTTGTGACTAGAGAGAATAGTGTATGTAGTGGTGTTGTTTATGTTCTCTAGTCATATATTTATAAGACATCAAAGGGCAAGAGACCTTTCATATTATGTCATTATTCCCATCAAATAATGACTATATTAATAAGGACTTTATGTCATACATAAATAAGGACTTTATATGACTTTATATCATTTTGACAATTATTAATAAATGATCCCAAAGGACACATTCATGTAGGTATATTTCCAACATTTCAAACAAACGTGCACTCTTGTTTTAGAAGATCACACGCAATTTTATACACGCGGACCTAATATAGCTTAAAGATTAGATTAGTGCGTGTTATACATTAAAAGGAAACTCCAACGATTAGGACTGAAAGACTAAAAAATATCTACCGAGCATTCCAAGGTCAAAAGTAAACCTAAAACATAGCCCGTTGTTCTTTTTCTTTTCTTTTTTAAAAAAGTTATGTTTTCTTTTATGATGAGTATAACACCACTTTGCTTTTCAAAATATCCTCTTGCAAAGCAAGTGATCTTTATTCTCTTGCGAATGTATCCACTCAACTCCATTTCACTTGGACACTTTGAGTCGGAAAGAAACTCATGCAAATGAAATGCACAACTTCGCAACTAATCGGTTGTATAGACCAACACACGATAATTCCTACATCTTTCACGGATATTAATTACAAGACCATTCCAACAAATGAGAAAGCCACCTCTTGCGCCCATCACGACCATTAAGGCTCGAGGGTGTTGATAGCCGGATACACACACACACATATATATATATATATGTATATATATATATATATATATATATATATATATATATATATATAACTTCAGAATTATAGAAACTCATGTGAACTCTTAGATCATAAGATATATGTTAATAATACATTAAAAGTTGAAGGATGTTAACAACATAAGCTAGGAATACAAAAGTGTTTTTGGCTTAGTGGTATCTTGGTTTTATATAAGATTTTGTTTTTTTAAATAGCGAGGATTTAGACCCTATGGTATCTTAACTAGAACTTTGAACCGCCGTGTATTGCGGTGGCTAGATCAATTTTGTATCTATATGTGTTAACCAAGAAAACAATAACAAATAGCTTACGTGATTATAAACATCGGTTGTATAATTATAAGTATAGGTTGCGTAATTATCATATAACTTGTGTATTTACTTATATAAGATTGCGTAATTGTTATATTAGCGTAATTATAAAATAGATTACGTCATTATAAAATATAGATTGCGTCATTATAAAAATAGCTTGCGTGATTATAAATATAGCTTATGTGATTATCATACAACTTGCGTAAACATTTACCTTATGCATGTGACGGACAAGATTACCCTTTTTTCCCAAATACACATGGCGGACCCTGGTTATTTCATACGTACCCTTTTAGCTTAATCACTCTTTGTTCATTTTACACACAAACACACACACACACATAGAAGGGATTAATCAAATGAGAACTCCCTTGTTTTGTGAAAACCATGAGAACTGAGTTCAAACAAACTCCGAGTGAGTTCATTCAGCAGTCTTGAACACCTTGATTAATTTTTTCAAGGAGTTTAGAGAAGTGGGGGTTGCTCAGTTGATGTCGTTTAATGATGCTAAGGAAATTGCCATTGAAGTTGGTCTTGATCTTCTATTCCCTTAAAGACGACTGATTTGTACGAAAGACAGTTCGATGAGCCTCCAAGTGAACCAGAAGTTCAACTTTCACTTGAGGAGAATTTCAAAGTTAATTACTTTTTAGTTCTTGTTGATCAAGCGATTGTTTCTCTTGAAGCACGATTCATACAATACAGAGAATATGAAAAAAAAAATTTGGTTTTCTGTTTTCTAAAAAGTTGAGGGAACTTGAAGAAACAAATCTTAAATTGTGTTGTCATCCCTTCTTCTAGATGCATTGAAGTATGGAGAAGAATCAGATATTGATGATGACGAACTTTTTATGGAGTTGAAGTTGTTTGAGACATTTTTACCCAGACATATTATGAGCCCTTTTGATGCTTTAGAACATCTGAAGCAGGTAAGTTTATTTCCTAATGCATTAGTTGCATATAGAGTATTTTGACCGTTCCGGTTACAATGGCATCGACAGAAATAAAATTTTCAAAATTGAAATTGTTGAAGTTCTACTTACGATCTATATATTGAGAAACATATATCAGATATCATTAATTGTGAAGGGTTGATAGAAAACTTTGCTACTAAAAATGCTAGGAGAGCCTTGGTTAGCTATTTAAATTCAACGATTTAGCTACAGTATGTTGGTTTTGTTTATTGTTATTAAAATTATCGTCACATTATAGATTTTTATATATGACTTTTTGACTTTATATTATAAGGTCTCTTTTTTTTCCTTGTCTAGGACTCAATTTTTTTTTTATTTATTATTTTTTGTTTTTTGGAGTTCTTGATGCCCCCCTATGTATTTACACACTTTCAACTTATTACCACAGATAAAATAAAATAAGAAATCCTTCTGGTTGCTTTATGTATCTTCTTATCCATCTCATCATTTAAGAATGCGATTTTCACACTCGTTTGATGGATAACAAGCTTGTGAATAACTGCTAGAGCTATTAACAATATAATTGTTGGTATTTTAGCCACATAAGCATATGTATCAAAGTAGTTTAAATCTCATTTTGTTTAAAGCATTGGATTAACAATCTAGCTTTAAACTTGTCTATGATACCATCGATTTTCATCATATTCTTGAAAATCCATTTACATCATGGGGACATCATATCCGCTAGTTTTCAAGTATGGTTCTTTTAAAAAAGCAACATTACGAGATGTCATGGCTTCATAGTGTGTTCTAGCTTGTGCTCTTCAAAAATGTAACAATAAGGATACTAAGATTCAATGTTACTCGATCCTTGGAGTATGGATGTAAATCAAAACCATGATATTTAGTTTTTTTTTTCTTTCCGCTCTAGTACTTCTACGAGGTTCGAGTGTGGGCATCATTTGATGTTGAGTATCACTTGCCATATCTTTTGATCTAGGTATAGATGAAAACATTTGTTTTTTTTTAAATATTTATCCCTTGACTTCACTAAAGTGTTCATAGAGTCACAAAATTATAAGTAACTCAAGTTTGGTGGGTTTTTATACCAAAGTTCACTTGGGGTTAACTTTGCTGCTTTTATTATAAACTCTATTTAACAATTAATATAGCCTCTCTACAAAATCCTTTACTAACCCCTAATAGGATAACATTTAGTAACGGATGCATAAAAAAAGGAACAAATTTCGTCATTTATGTTTGTTACTTCAAATGGAGCGATAGGTATTTTGAAATGGAGGTGGATGGAATGAATCATTATATTGAAGTGAAAAATGTCTTGTGATAGCATATTGGAATGAAATTGGCCATTACATAAGGAATGTGATTCATTCCATTTTAAAGATTTTCATTCCATAAGGGATGAGTGTTTTTTTTTCGATTCCTTTAAGGAATAGAATGAAAGTTTTTTTTTCAATTAGATTTCTTCTTAAAATTTTATGGAAAAAAATAAATAGTAAAATAGGAAATGAAAATAGAAAATATAAAAATATAAAAAAAAATGAAAAATAATAATAAAATAAAAATAAAAACAAAAAGTAATAAAGATAAAATTAAATTAGAAAATAAAAATAAAAATATAAATTAAATTATTTAATAAAAAATTAAAAATAAAAATTAAAACATTAAAAATATAAATATAAATATAAAACAAATATACTAATTTTAAATATAAATATTAGTAATTTATTCAATTACTTCGCTTTTACTAACCATCAAAGAATACAGAGCAATAATTTATTTCATTCCACATGGTAACCAAACATGATGATGGAATGGTAATGATCAATTTCATTTCCTCGTTCATTCCATTACCTCATACCAAACAGACCGTTACAATTTAAATCTAAATCCTTTGTCTTAAAACTTTTTGTTTTTAAGGTCTTTAAATAAATATAAACTAATTAACTAATTTAAAAGGTATCTCATCAAATTCTTTATTTGAAATAACACAACTATTTCTTTTATAAATACTTTCTCCGACCATTGATCATGGGAACTATTAATAATGGCTCACCCTAATGATCTGGCACTTCCCGATTCCTTCCAATTTTCATATAGGTGTTGCGTCTCTCATCCAACGGTCCAGATCCAATCTCCCATACACGTCGCCTTCGGCGCAAGTTAGTGCCACCCCCACCATTTTTAGTCGTCTTTCACACTTCAATCAGCTGAAAAGAATATAAAATGACTATATTGTCCCAGTGTCTTTTCCTGTTATTTTATGGGATGGAAAGATGGAAACACATATTTTTAAATAACAATGCATTGCCACCCCTTGAATTTAATCAAATGTACAAGTATACCCCTCAATTACTCGCTTTTCGCAAATTGTACTTGGATCGCCTCTTGGTAAAGTATACTTATGTTACTAGACTACTAAATAACTGAAATTTGATAATTAACTAAAAGAAATTTGATCATTGGCTAATATAAAACCGGCTATTACTCGTAAATATATAAGAAAGTTATATTATATGAGTAACCAGGATACCATTGGCATTAGGTTCTCCATATTTCAAAATATTATAAGTATCAGGGTGTTTAAGGTTCGGTTTCAAACCACGAAATCATCAAAACCAGTTATCGGTTTGATTTCATGGTCGTTTTATTATTATAATAAAAAAACCTTTACTGATGGTTTGATTTAGATTTAACCTAAATTCGTCAAAACCGAACTATGAACACCCACCCCTAATACGTGTACCTTTAGGTTCGGCCCATTTAACAGTGTTAACAAGATGAATGAAAATGTCAAGTTTATAAAAGCTCAATGAGCCATAAAAAAAAAAGATTTTGATAGAAATAATAAAAGTCACCAAACTAGAGCAAGGCAAATGACTTTTAACTCTAGTTTAAACTAAATGTACGGGCGTGAGCTATCTTGCACTCGTCAGTTTAGTGTTAAATAAAGTACACATTGCTTTACAAATGACCGGTTAAAATTTAACACTACTTAAAAAAACAAGTCACCCTACTTAAATATAGCACTACAAAAAGTAGATACCTAATGGCATTGGTCCAAAACTAAACTAATAATACGATTTATAAAGTGAATTAAAAAGCTAAAGAAACGATACAGATTATAAAAATAATAAAAACTATCACGCAAACAACATAAAATTAGACACTTAAAAATGAATTGTATAAAAAAACAAAACACAAATTATTAAATAAAAGTGTGTCATGTAACGACACCACAACTTACCACAACTTACCACATAATTATTACTATTTTACTGTTGATATCAACTTGATTTTGTTATATTGTATAATAATAAAAGAGTAGAACAAAAAAATGGAAACCTTTCACTCCTCCATCACTAACCCTACCCCAACTAGTCTCCAATTCTCCATCACCACACTTTAGTCATTGTAATAGTCACCATCACACTCTCACCATTGTTGTCATCATTATTGTTGCTATATCTTCACCACCACCGATACAACCATTGTCAATGTCCACCGATACAACCATTGTCAATGTCACCTCCGGCCCTCCGCTACCATCACCAGCGATGTCACTGCCACCGTCGCCACCATCGACGCAGTTTCCTCACTGCATTCTAACCTCATAACAAATTAACAAACTGTGTACGTAATTATTTTGTAAACTAAATTTATTAAAAATTACCAATTCTTTTAAAAAAAGCCTTTTTTCTTTCAAATTCAAATTAATTTAATAAATTTAAAATCTAAATACATTAATGTTTTAAATTTCTTCTTGTAAAGATTCCATTTACAAAAATTACTTCGTGAAACAAAAATCCCCTAGGATTTAGGATATTCCATGTTGTCAACATCTTAAAAATAAAAATGTTAAATGCTATGTTTCAAAGTATAGGGGGTAATAGTGCAAATTTGACTAAAATCAGTGGCGCATAATGCAAACAATCTGTATAAATTGCGAGGGCCTCTTCTCTATCAACTCTGGTTGCAAAACGGAGAGAAAAACCAGATCCGCCCCACGCCGCCGCCGCCGGGATCTGAATATGTAACCACCAGCTCCGGCCATTAATATTCCTTACTCCACATATATATACACACAAAATTCAAGTTACATGTTAGACTCACCGGAAAAAATGGCCAACCGTTAGACACACAAACTGAAAAGGGAGTGGCTCGTATGATGGGATTTTGTATATCTCCGTTAGAGTCTCCGGCGAGATTGCTGTGGAGTACTAGCTTCTTCCGCCATAAGATCATGATTTTCTAAGAGCGAATCACCTCGATTGTATACGATCACATCTATATATACGTATACATATATATATCTCGATAATATTACGTACGCGAACTCTGATCTAGGGTTTTTAGTTATTCACAATAGTAACCGCCGGAGATCTGTAATACTAAGTCCAATTGAAGCTTTTCCGATATGGAATCTAGTCGCCTTTTCTTCGGTTCCAATAGTAGCAGCATGTTTTATCTCGGGAATGGAGACGACTATTTTCGAGGTAATTATTGCATTCCTGATTCCCCTCTGTAATTGAATCATCGAGATCTGTTCATTCACTGTTACTCCTGCAAGTAATTTTCGATTGAAATTATCAATTAATCACTAGTACAACCGAAATCTCGATATCGATCGTGAATTCGTGATTATGTTCTCGCTAATTTACTGATCTGTTAGACTGTTAGTTAATTAATTCGTTGATGATGAAACTTATTGAAAACTGAAATCGGTAGGAACAATCGCTAATTTACTGATCTGTAAGTTAAGTTTTTCGTTGATGATGAAACTAATTGAAAATTGAAATCGATAGGAACGAGCACGGGGTTCAACTTCGAGGAAACTTCGAAGAAGAGGCCATTTATGAGCTCGCTGGACGACATGTTGGAAGACGAAAACTACGACGAACAATTGACGGAGAAGAAACGCCGTCTCAGCCCTGAACAGGTCTAATTTACAATTAATAAGCATTTGATTCTCGAATAAACATGAAATTGACACCGAATCAATGGCAACTGCCGTATAAAAAGTAACAGATCATATAGATCTAGTCTATTGGTTTGATTAAATGAATTAAACGGTTAAGGTGCGGATGCTGGAAAGGAGTTTTGAGGAAGATAACAAGCTGGAGCCGGAGAGGAAGACGGAGCTGGCTAAGAAGCTAGGGTTACAGCCGAGACAGGTGGCGGTTTGGTTCCAGAACCGCCGTGCACGGTGGAAGACCAAGACGCTTGAAAGGGATTACGATCGGCTGAAATCGTCTTATGATGTACTCACATCCGATTTTGACTCCATAGTCAAGGAAAACGAAAAGCTCAAAGCTGAGGTACCTTTAATTTATTGAGTATTAATTCATCATCCTAGTTCTTACAATCATACACACATGATATTATATTATTATGAATTTATGATCTATCTTGTTAATTTGATCATGATACACACATGCAAAATCAATAGCAGGTTTTCTTGATCCTTGAGACTACTGGCAATATAATTAGTAGAAGTTTGTATAACTATGATATTTTATTTTGTTAAAAACCTCAAATTTACTAGTGAAATAAAATTGTTAAGAGACCAAGTCAAATATTTTGTGGGAGAGAATAAGAACATAAAACAGCTGTTACTTGCCTAGCTAAAATATTCCCTTTTACCTAAAAAGAAAAAGTTGAAATGTCTCACTCTCCCACTTTCACCATTACAAACCAGCACCAGTACTAGAATATTTAATTAATTATCTTTTATTATCTCTATAAAAATAAAAGAAGCTGATATATGCATAGGGAGAGGATCATTTGAGAACCAATTTGATTTGAAAACTAAAAAGAACTAATTTGAGCTACAAGTTTATTTACATGTATCCCCCCTCCCATGAATTGTAGTGCCCCCTCCTGAAATTTGTTGTTGAGATTTAGTTCTCAAAAGCTCTCATAAGAAAAAGTTTTCATTTGAACCTAACCTTATATGCATAATATATAAATTATAATCTTACATCACATTGACAGTCCTCCATCAACTTTTTTACATCAACTTTTTGGACTGTTGTATAAAAAGTCTGACTTGGTCAAAATTTAACTTTTTTAATGTTAATCTTTTATTTTAATGGTAAATATTTATTTACATTAAATATATTATTTTTTTGGGTTTAAACCCATGACCTATAACTAAGGTTAATTGCAATGGTTTCCCCAATCCCCCACTCCATTTTTGGTGCCACCTCATCATTCCTCACCCCTTCCCATTTTTCTCCATTTTAATTGCAATGGTTTCCCCACTCTCCCACTCTCCCAAACACCCCATAAAAACCTTCCCAATCCCCACTCTCTCTCTTTTCCCCGTTTTTTTCTTCTCAAGGTCGGGACCCCAAACCCCTTCCCCGATCGGGGACCCCGAGACACCAGCAATGGTGTTCCCGAGCACCCCGATCCCACCGAACTCCCCCGAACCCTCCCCGATTCCTCCTCCCCGAAACCATTGCAATTAACCTAAGAAAAGAAACATTGTCTCTAACAAGTAGGCTAGTCCCATATTAGCTTTTTTAATGTTAAATAAATCAAAATTCTTAGATGACCGTTTATTTTTCTTTACATTGTCGTATGACTTTTTCAAAGTTTGAGTTAATCATTTGAAAAAGTCAAAGTTCGAAAAGTTAGATACCATCTATTAGGTAGGTGGAGAGGCCGTTCAAAATGACATGCGAGATTAGGATGTGAGAAAAAGTGGTATGGAAATAACCAGACCATAGTAGAAAAGATCAAACTATAACTACTGTAACAACAAGTTACAATCTAAACGAGTGACCCATCATTGAGCCATGCACCTCTAACTAGTTGTACATATCCTTTGTGGGCAGGTACTTTCATTGACCGAGAAGTTACGGGCAAAGGAGGTTCCTGAAATTTCAATAATCGGTGGCGATCACAAGGAAGGTAGAGACGATGTCGTGGCTGATCCGTCAGGCCATGTGAAAGTGGAGGACCACTTTAGTACAGGTAGTGGCGGTAGTGCAGTTGTTGATGATCATGATGGGCCACAAGTACTTGTGGACAGTGGTGATTCGTATTTCCCTGATGATGACTACACTAATGAATATGTTGCAGTACGTGTGGATCAGTCGGAAGAAGATGATGGCAGTGATAATGGACAAAACGACTTCCCTAATTATCCGTTCGCCACCACGGATCACCACCATCACGACGAAGCCGATGCCCTAGGCTGGTGGGTTTGGTCTCAACCATAAATACATATATTGTTATATATATATGTAAAATGGTATGAATTTGTGGTATTGTACTTGTAAAAGTTATTAATTCTGCTTGGAACTTAAAGCTGCTGAGAAAACAAGTAGAATAAGTATGATATATTTTGATGTCATTTCTTCGAAATCTCTAGAATTGGTTATACTACTGCTTACCTATGGTTTATCTTATGGCATGGCATGTATTATGTAATAAACAAGTGCCTTCAACAGGACACTAGGTGGTATGTGATCTACTCCTTAATTAATTATGACCAAAAGATTTTGAGTTTGAATCTTATAAAATACACATTGTTACGTTTTTATTCTTGAAAATCATCTAGAGATGTTAATGTTAAAAAAAATGTAGTAAATAATTAAGATAACCTTCCAAACTTTATCATAACTATGTATCCTGTATCATTGAGATAACCTTTCAAACATTCTCAGATAGCCTTGAATAGATAATCATTGAGATATAGTACCATTGAGGTACCGAAGAATGCGATTAACCTGATCCAATGAATAGGAAATCTTACCGACCACATATGCAATTTCTGGACGAGTCACATGATAATGTTAATCCCCAACTCAGTTGCTATATAAATAGATTCTCTAAAGGCACACCAAAATATCAAGAGAGATATGACTGATATACATATCATATGAGTAGATAAGGGTAGTTGACATGACCAAAGACCCGTAGATACCTCTCTTAGAAAAGATGGAGAGTGTCCTCTGAGAACGTAGCCTAAAACTCCAACAAATAACTCAATGTATAAGTCTTTGAGCACAAAATGAGAATGTAAACGCCCAACCAACTCAACCACAAATATTGGACAACTCCTGGTAATAATGATATTATCAACATAGATCATCATGCAACTGAATCCTGATAATACATATTTAGAAGCATATTGGGTGAATCCATATGTAATAAGAGTTGTAGATAGCTTTCAAAATATAGCTCGAGGTGTTGATACCAAAAGGTTGTGCCATATATACACGGTCTTAGATAAATATCCATTAACCTGATAGTGGTTGGTTGACCACCAAGATAAATGTACATCTCAGTATAATTAATGTCATATGTCAGATGAAAGACATTGGAAATAAGTCGGGCTTTATATCTACTAATAGATGCATCAAGGTGTCTCTTAATTCTATATACCCATTTACAACCAACAACACTAGTTTGAGCGAAGGCTTGCAGCAATTTCCAGGTGCGATTAGAGTAGAAAACATCAATTTTTGTACGCATAGCATCCCACCATACCGACCAACTTATACATGAAGAAAAGTAGTGGTCTCAAAAGTGGGAGTTGATGATACATAGAAACGTACAAGATTGAGATAATGTTTAGGTTTTTCAGTGCGGTCATGAAAGCAAGTGACCATCGGATGAGAAGGATGGAAAGGTGAGGGTGGGGGATCAAGAGTTGATGATAAGAAAAATTGTTGTGGCGTAGGCATCATACCAAAATATTTGAGGTGGATGTGCATATAAAAGTAAAACTCGAGCAATCTCAGATAGATGGTGATTTTTCCAATTAGCCACCCCATTTTCTTGGGGATTGTATGGACATGAAACAGAATAAGTAATTCCTGACTCTGAAATGAAATGAACCCACCCTAAAAGCACGACTTTGTTAATATGCAAAATGCTAAATGTGAAGAAATGTTGTTGTGAAGGCGAAAAAGAAAGTTGTGATGGGCCAAACAAGCCTGCTGAAAATATTGGGTCATAGAAACCCTTTAAGCCCAATAGTAGTGGGGTTGCATGAAAACCTGTTGGATCAAAACTATAAGAAATGGGCCATAAATTGTTTAGTTTGATACTTTGATCATCGATCCACTTAAACAAGGGTGGTAAAATGAAGAGATTTGTCTGCAATATTGAATTTGAAATTTTCTACCTCCATTACTTCTGCAATTAACGGTTTTGTTGCATCCGTAATGACCAAATCGATTGATTCTACAATCATGAATCCATCCGACGATATGAGTTTTGTTGCACCGGTTACTTATGTCAGACCACCACGATTACCTACACTACTGATATATCGAAAACAACACGTAATGTTACAATTTCTTTCTCTCGGAAAGACCCTTCGTCTAATTTTTTAAGTAGCAATTTGGTCCAAATAATATGAACGCATGATAGGGGTTGGATCCACTAAAAACACATTTTACCTAAAAAGAATAGGAAAAGATCCGATTCATTAATTTTATAAATCAATGGTTTAGATGCACATTTGCCAAGCCCGACTATGTAAAATGACCAATAAGACTAAAATGATTGCATCTAAAATAGGTCTCAAGGTTTATTTTCAAAACGACCACATGTTTAGTTGTAAGATCCAAATATTTGATAAAAAAATGAATACGAACTTATTATACAGATTCCAACTTCCAAGGACATTTTAAGAATTTAATAGAAGCTAAGAGTTCTTCAAGCTTCTTCTCTACCTCGACATTATACTTTTCGTTTAATTTATATTCAGACAACTTACTTAATAGTGGGGCTACCACCATACATTAAAATATCACCCTTAGAATTACAAGGCCACAAGAATTTTGAAACTTTTACCAACAAAACAATGTAGTAAGTAGTAAGTAATTTATTTTCTCCAAAAAGAGAAATATAAAGAAGTAGTTCTACTATTGAGTAAGCTGTCTGAATATAACATGAACAAAAAGTTTAATGCTCAGGTAGAGAAGAAGCTAGAAGAACTCTTAGGGTGCGTTTCTGTTTTCTTTCCATTTCTGTTTTCTTTCCATTTCTGTTTTCTAAGAAAACATGGAAAACAGAAAACGGTGTTTTCTAACTTTTAAGCTAAAATTGGAAAACACTTTTTTTTGTTTTCCATTTTTCGTTTTCTAGTTTTCTATTTTGTAAAATTGAAAACTCATCTTTTGGTTTAGAACGCGTTTTCAAAAATTTCCATGTGTTTTCTAGAGATGGAAAACCAATTTCATTTTCTATAGACTTGAAAAAATCATATCAGATTACAAAAATCATATATAATACTAGGTTAGTAACCCGTGTATTACACGGGTTGAATAAATATTCATAATATGAGATAATTATAATAAAATAAAAATTAATATGAGATTTAAAATGTATGGATATGGATGATATAATTGTGAGATCATATCAAATAGTTATTTTATAGTAGTTAAGTTAAAAGTATATTTTTTATAAAATACAGTAAATTAGAGTATTTTGTATATCACAATTGAAAAATAAATTACTTAATGGTTTACTTTAAAGTAGTGTTGCGAATTACAATAATAAGAGTTATTATTATTTAAGATTACTTGAATTTTCAGAGAATGTTAAAAAATAGTAAGAACATGTTGAAAATGATAATTGAACTCATAAAAGTTACTTTTCAGAATATAAAAGAGTGTTTGATATTTTAATATTTTAATTGAATAAATCAACCACCATAATATATAATATTTTAATTAATAAATATTAGTAACTATTATTAAAAATTAAAAAATTGACTGTTACATCTCTTAATATTAGAAAATTCAAATAATTTATATAAATTTGGTAAGTTAGTTAGTTAATAAATAAGTTATGTAAATATACTAGTTAGGCTAGGAGCGCGCGATGCGCGCAGCTGTGGCTGCTTAAGTTTTCTAATCCGATGTAACCTTAAACGAACGCGTAATGTTATTGTTTATTCGTTTTTGAGCATCCATAATGAAGCAATTCATGTGACAATGCTTGACATAATTATTCTAAAAGAATCCCCTACAATAAGTTCATTTACAATGTCAACACTTCGTCCTTTCGCAGCCATATGAAGTACAGTCTGTCCCTTTTTATCAGCTCTAGTGGCGATCACCCATTTTCAGAATCTGTTAAACACGTAACTGAAAAGACCATCAATTTTCAAATCCATCAAAAAAATTAATTGTCTTTCAAACAATATATACAACCACTAAATGGATCACAAAACACGTATCCGAATGAAGATTTTGCAAATAGCTAGACTATACTCACAAAATATGCCTCAGTTCGCCTAGCCTCGTTTACACACGTAACATACATAGCGGATATGTTACATTAATTTTATAGTAAACTAAAACAAAACATAAATATAAAGATGATGAAAAATACCATATTTGGTGATGACATGCTAGATCAAATTATAAGAATCACGTGAACTAACCTTGAAGTAATTTTTAGGTGGTAGTGTGAAGCTGCGGT
Organism: Deinandra increscens subsp. villosa; assembly: GCA_039602395.1. NCBI lineage: Eukaryota > Viridiplantae > Streptophyta > Magnoliopsida > Asterales > Asteraceae > Deinandra > Deinandra increscens. The sequence goes on along the minus strand of JBCNJP010000015.1, from coordinate 16,811,311 downwards.
ATGTTGCTACTACATGGATGCTGCAATAATTTTATCACCTGAAAAAAAGGAATAATAAATTATAATTAGATATGGAACACTTTTTTGATTTACCAATTTACATATTTGTAGCCTTAGCCACGCTCTTAACTTCTACATTTGGGTATTGCCGTATTGATTATCAATTGCATCAAAACACCTAAAATGTCTAAAAAGAAAATCTAGAAGGTTGATATGTGACTTTGGCAGCCACTGACTTCGACATATATGGAACTGTATAAAAGAACATTTATCCAAAACAAAATAACTTTGTATGCATCTGTAAACAAAAACATCTACCCAATATAAAATAACAAAAAGACCACTCAAAATTTCAAATTAATATTTGTTACCTCAAATATAAAGCATTCAAAATGAAGTCCATTAATACATACTATATGACACACATTTAGTACAATTAGCCGTAAAAACAATATGAGTTGGGACAAAAATGAGTGATAAACAGTAAAAACCACTAAACCTCTAACATCTACACAAAATAAAATGACAGAAAGACCAACTGCATACAACAAATTAGTAAAAATAAAGTTTGATGTAAAAACCTGCTAATGAAGTTTCTTAAGCTGGATTACACTTCAGCTCAGCAACAATAACCTTAGCAACAGAAATCCCAACTACATACAACATTAGATACGTTTAGTCAAAAGAAACCTAAACCAAAATAACAATTAGGATGAAGCATACCCAGAAGCATTTGGTTGTAACCGGCATGCCTTACCACCATAAAACACCCATACCGTCGCTGCATAAAACAGAGCCATCTAAGATTTGTATGAGAGTAAAAGAAACAAATCAAGCATATCGAAAGAAAAACGACGACAAATTTTGAGTCTTCTTACAACACAATTATAAGAAGTATAATTTTAACTACAAACATTTTAAATTGAAGAAACCCAGCTAACTAAAAATATTAAAGAACCAACATAAGAACATCTAATGTAGAAAGACAATCCCAAATTAAGAAAAACAATACCAAAAAAGGTACCTATATACATACTTAGCACAAATAATTTTCAATCAAAGACATATTTACTCACCAAAATAAACCCTAATTTTTTTTTTTGAAATCAAGTAATAGAATTGATCAACAAATAAGAATAACACAACAAAAACAAATTAACCCTAATTGTCCCTAAATTTGAAACAGAAACACACTTTAACACACAAATAAACGATAATAATCATTAAAAATTAAACATTTAGTTCATCAACATTAAGAAAGAAAAAGTGCCAAATTAGGGCAAGAAAACCCAGTAAGAAGAAAGGGGAGCGAATAGCATACAATAAAGCCAATGAAGATGGCAAATTTAGGGTCCGACAAAACCATGTCGGAACCAATTTCTGCACCAACAAAAAGAACGACCGGTGGATTAGATGAGACAGAAGAGTATTGCGATAGAAAAGATCAAACCTGTGATCGTGTCGCTGTCAGTCGCCATCTCGAGTGAGTCGATAATAGAGGCTTAAAAAAGAAGACCACACCTCACGTCAGCACATTTCTCTCACGATCGAAGGTTGGAAATCCACCCACCGAATCGACTTGGCTTGTGTTCGCGACGGCATAGAGACGAAGAAGGATGCGTCGGCGAATGTATTGTGTCCGGGATGAGTTCTTGTTGTTTGTAACAGGTTTCTAATTTGGTGATGAGGGGAGATATGGAGGAGCAGGCAACATGGGGTTTCTTTGACTATTTCTATTCTAGCAGCTAATTGGGATGGTGGCGTGAATGAACACTCATAAAGGAAAAGATAAGGCTGTTGTACATTGTGTTGTAGTGGTGGTAAATTTTTCAATTTACTATTCATCTATTACTATTCATCTAAATTTAAATTTGTTATATAGGGTAATAAGTAATAAATATTAAAAATTCATAACTAATTTTAGTTAAATGTAATGTTGACTTTTAGATTTAGAAAGTTAAAATATTAAATATGGAAAATAATTATTAAATGAATTTTTTATGAAATTAAGTGTGGTGTTAACAAGTGGACAAAGCTTAAGTGGAGGCTCTAGAAAAATGACATTGAATAAAAGATTTGACAAGTGGATTGTTGAGGAGGAGGATGATGTGGATACCCTAATAAAGTGACATGTGGACACCATTTTATTGCTTTATTAGAATGAAAGAAAGATGGTAATTCATAATGGTTAGACCAATCTGCCAATAAATCAATTAATATGGAAAGTTAGAGAAAACTTTAAATGCATGAATGAATTAATGACTCCTATAATAATTAGAGAAAACTTTAAATGTATGAATGACTGAATTAATGACTCTTATAATAATTAAGATTACAATTATTGTTTTAGATTTGAAAATTCTAAAGGTTTGAATTCTACCACCGTTAAAAATCATAGTTGAGATCACATGATACGTAATTGCAACTTCCATTGTGGTGTAGTGGTAGGAAGCTTGTGTTCTCTACTTGAGACACATGTTCGATTCTTACGGGCAACACTTTGGAAGAGGCATTGGCGATGAGGGAAGACTTGAGGCTGAAAGGTCACAAGTTCGATCCCTGAGCTCCCAGGTTTTACCACCCAGCCGATCGCGGAAGTGGATTTTCCCTGGAATGAGCTCAACTGGTGTAAATAGTCCCCGAGTTTTCTGGGACATTCGTTGGCCGTTCAAAAAAAAACATGATACGTAATTACTTTAACATAGTTATCAAGTAATGATTAAGTAGGATCTAATAATTAAAAATCTAGATTCTAAATAAAATTCACGATTTCAAAAATCTAATAATTTAATATTCTATAACTTAAGTTCAAATCATTCGAATGTACGTTTTGAACGTTGATGATAAAAGTTTAGTCTCTTAGATGTCTATCCCATACAGAGGATCTAAACGAGTAAATGCAAAATCAGTGTTGCAGAAATCCTGATTAATTAGTAATTAATCGTTTGGCGGTCCCCAATCGATTACGATTAAGGGCTGGAGGGTCCTTGGCGGTCAACGCGGTCAACACCGATTAATGCCCGATTAAAAAACCTTAAAAATACCTGATCCATGATCCAAGATCCATGTTTTAACTTTTAGCTTATTTTTTATATACTAAAAAAACAAAATCATATGGTGAACGATACCATATGATATTATTTTTTATAATAGTAATGGTTTATATCTATCAGTTTAATAATGTGTATTTGTTTTTTTATATTATTAAACGTATTAGACTTGTATTATGCTAGTTTATGACTTAAATGTTTATTTAAGTACTAATTTTAAGCTTATTTACTTATTATATTAGGATATTGGTAATATATACATGTTTATATTTAGTTTCCTTATAATAATTTTGGGTCTCTGATTAATCCCCAATTAATCCGCATAATCCCAAATACAGAGGGCACTTAACACACCATTAACGATACATATGCAGATTCATTCATGCAACACAACAAAAAGCAAGGGATAAGAAAACAAGCCATGTAATGACGAAATTCGGAATAGACGCCACAAATAAGATAACAACTAGGACAAGCCCTCGTAGTTAATGTATTTTTTCTACTCGTATAAAAATATTATGATAACATTGAAATGGAGCTTTTATGATGATAATGTTAGGTCATATCCATACTATTAAACTTCTACTAAGATTTGTTAACATAAAGACAAATTTTTCTTCGATATAGATAAGATAATGAAAGTTCCGCTACTATTCATCATAATCTTGGTTATTCAAGTTTAAGAGAAACTTCTTACATGTGGCTTGTTCTTGTTGACTAGTTTGTAATATTTATTTTGTGACATGGTGTGGATCATTTATATTTAGAAAATATACAAGGTTGCAAATTTCTTTATTAGATCGGACTATCCACACGTATGGGAGTCTTCAAATTGTAAATGATATCTCAACGATCATACAGACCTATCTTAGTCTTATTAATGGAGCACGTCATTTACAACTATTCCATCAATCTATGAACAAATTTAATAACCAAAACCCCTGCAAACACCATCATAGTTGTTTTTTAATAAAGTGCACAATCAGAATACTTATATGGATCTTTAAATTCAGAAAATCATGATCGATCAATCGTGTGGATCTTTCGAACCAGACGACTTATATGGAGTTTACTCCTAACTATTTTGGATTGATACATAAGGATATATCCACACCATAAATGCCATTTCAAAGGTGCATTGCGGACAAGTCAAGATTATTAAATACTATACAATAACACAAACCAAGTTGTACTCCTACATGTGGCATAACAACCATAACAAACTCTCCCGTTGAAAGTTGGCCAAATACCCTAGGTGGCGTTTGGTTCACGGAATGTAATGTAATTGGAATTATAAAGTTTTCCTTTTAATGTTGTGTTTAAGTTGGGTAAGGAATGAGTTTGAAATACAATGAATTCCTTTAATCAATGGAATTTAGAAATCCTCCACTTTAACGAAGGAAAATTACATGACCCCAAATTCCATTGATTAAAGGAATTCATTGTATTTCAAACATTCTCCTTACCCAACTTAAGCACAACTTTAAAAGGAAAACATTACAATTTCAATTACATTACATTCCGTGAACCAAACGCCACCTAGTTTTCCCTGAGTTGTATCTCAATCCAATAAGAAGTATCATTGGATTATCTTGCACGTTGCTCGGCTTCTAATCGCTCATGCATTTGTTTGTCAAGATCGGTTACTTCCCTCAGTATCTCCAACAAGACTAAGTTAGGCTTCGCTCGACTTGACTCGGGGTTGGGATGTTGGTACGTTGGGATCCTTATATGGTTGTGAATTAGGAAAGGTTTCTTCGTAGTAATATGTGGGTTGACCCGACAAGTGGTAACACTCGTTTGTGTAATGGGGTTCTCTACAGATTTCGCATCAAACTACCATACGACAATCCCAATAATCAAAAAGGTATTCTCTATTGTACTTCTCGTAGTTACGATCCATGAGAATACCTAAAAAAAATACTTCTACAAAAAAGATGTGGGGTGGCATATAAAAACAAAATTAAGTGTATACAAAGAAGAAGAAAATATTTCACACAATACTAACAAAGTTTTTTTAAGTGTTCTAGTAAGTAACTCAAAGTTTTTTTTTTTTTTTTTTTTCTTTTAAAGTCACCCAACTTTTATTAGATATTCTAGTCATGTATACCTTTTTTTATAAATGTTATAATTTTATTAAATTAATTTAAGTAAATTAAAGATATATGAATGTTCGTTAATATTTGTGATTAGTTTCTTCAAATTTGACTTAAATTAAACAATTATTAAACTTGGTTATTATTTAAAAACTAGATTTTACCACCCCATGTGTTACTACCAAGATAACACGGTACACAAAACAATTACATTGCTATAGCACAACCTAAAAAATACATGAATACAAAAAAATGTGAAGCACAACGTAAGAAAAAAATACAAAAAAATGTGAAGCACAACGTAAGAAAAAAATACAAAAAAATGTGAAGCACAACGTAAGAAAATGTAAATAAAAAAAAAGTTACGTAAAAAACGTTACAATCAAAAGTCAAAGGCTTCAAGTATCGATCATAAGACCTAAATGTTATGTTATACGGCTTTACATTTCACACCCCTAATTTCCATACTAAATGTTTTGTGTTTAGATAAACAAAGAATATTAGGTAGATGCCATATTGCCACGTGACATATGTTGGAGAGTCCACGTGACCCAATCATCAAAGTTACTATTCATCAAAGCTGCATTTTGTAACGCCCACTATGTAAAATAACTAATAAGAGTAAAATGATGGCAGCTTTTTCAAAACGACTACAAGATCTATTTGATTTTAAAGAAACGCATACCAACTTATTATACCTGATATCGGCTTGTTGCGAGACCGCTCAAATAATCATAAACCTAACCTATAGATAGGTAAGCAATGTATCGAATCCAGGGGAATTTGTGGTTAACGGTGATCTTAATTACTAACTAATTTAACATAATTTAACTAACCTAGATTGAGCTAATGAAACTAACTTGAATTGACTTTAAATATTGAATTGTGATTAGAAATCAAAATGAGAAAACTAAATTAGCAAACTAAGCTGATGGTTGATTTGTAAACAAGAAATAAAAAGGTGATCACCTCCGGATCCCAATTTAGCTAATACATGTTCTGTCATAAACTTAGAGACCACATGGACAGAGCCTTATTTATATTGTTCGACCCAACCTCATTATACCTAACTTCTACACAATGTCAAATTATTCCTAGCGATTAAAAAAAACCAAGAAACGATGATGAAAGTGCAATTGTAAAGTAAACCGAGTTGTCTAGATTAATCAAACATATAACTGAATTTCATAGAACACGTAATCCAAAATAATTCAATCTAAGAAAGAGCGACAATGCATTCAATCCAATAAAAAGACAACCGTTCACCTTCGGTACAACGGCTTTAGCCAGACATGCTTGAAATCAAAACTGAAAAGAACATGTAGAATGATGATCCGAAAGCTTTTCTCCTCCCTACTTCGAACTTCTGAAAAACGGCTGTAAGAGATATCTAATCGAAACAAAAAAATTACCTAAATAGAAAAACCAAAAAAAAAAGCCTAAAAAAGCGTGTTCTGCCCACTTACGGCCTTCGCGCTACGTGAAGGCTTTAATATAATGATTTAGCGCTACGCGGGTCTCACTTCCGAATTCTGAATTTCGAATACCTGCTTCGCATTCACACTTTGGAAAATTAATTCTTTTAAATCCATATGGAGCTCACATGAGTTTATTTCCTTTAACTGAATGTAACAATTTGTCTTCCTTCATGATTTCTCCACATAGTCTCGTATGCTATTTCCTTTTGGAGTTAGGGTCTGATACTTTCACACTGTTAACTGAATGTAACAATTTGTCTTCCTTCATGATTTCTCCACATAGTCCCGTATGCTATTTTCTTTTGGAGTTAGGGTCTGATACTTTCACACTTGGACGTGAATTGCATCCTTACTACAAACAATCATATATCAAATATTTTTTTTATTTTATTTAGTAAGGACATTTGAATTTAATAATTATAAAAATTAGTCGAAACGTAAATATGTAATCGTTAGAGCATGGAGTCAACTTAATTATATTGTTTCGACTCATTTTCATCTCAACATAATAATCGCAACAACCGATTAAAATAATATAATTTAGACTCAACTCAGTGTGTTTAGGAGTCGATTAATACTAAATAAAATATAACTTTACACCATTATCAATATCACACCCAATATACTAAAAATTCTACATTGAAATAATAAATTATAATCATTCATGTGAATATTGATTTCTTCGGCAACTTCTTTTACGTATAATCCATCTCGAAGACTCGATCCCCACAAATAAAATGGAACGTTTATGGGTGGAATTATTTCAAATATATACATCAATATTTATGCTTTACGTTATAAACCAAACTTGTATGCCTCTTATTGCCAATACTCTATCTCATCCAAAGCATTATGTGTATCCAAAAATCGATTTGCTTCCTCATAACAACTTTTATCTATAAATTGTCAAATCTGCGAAACACATTTTGGTTGATCGCTCGCTAGCTGCTTACAAGCAAGACAATACCAGTTGCCTTGTGGAATTTCAGAAAGAGGGGATTCATGCAATATGTGTGATACTCTACATTACACCGTTCAGTGTCACTCAACGACACCTTATCATCATCTATGTTGATGTCACATACTTTGCAAATTCTAGCTTCCAAGGACATTTTAGGGATTCCAATAGAATCTAAGAGTTCTTCAAGCTCCTTCTCTACCACAGCATTACACTTTTCATTCAATTTATATTCAGACAACTTGCTCGATAGTGGGGCTACTTGCATACATTAAAAAAAATCAACCTTTGAATTACAAGGCCACTGGAAATTTAAAACTTTTACCAATTACAAAACATGTGGTGGTAAGTCATTTATTTTGTCCAAAAAGAGAAATATATAAAGAAACAGTCCCATTATTGAGTAAGTTGTCTGAATATAACATGAATAAAAAGTTTAATGCCGAGGTAGAGAAGGAGCTAGAAGAACTCCTAGCTTCTATTGAAATACCTAAAATGTCCTTGGAAGCTGGAATTTGCAAAGTATGTGGCGTCAACAAAGACGATGATAGGGTGTTGTTGTGTGACACTGAATGGTGTAATGCCAAGTATCACACACATTGCCTGAATCCCCCTCTTTCCGAAATTCCACAAGGAAACTGGTATTGTCCTGCTTGCAAGCAGCTTGCGAGCGATCGGCCAAAAGGCGTGTCACAAATCTTACAGTTTGTAGATAAAAGCTGTTATGAGGAAGCCAATCAATTTTTTGATATACTTAATTACTACTTTAGAGGAAACAACACATTAGCAATTCGAGGCACACGAAGTTCATGTTTATAACATAAAACATAAAGACAGACGCATTTATTTGAAATAATTCCACCTGTAAAGGTTCCATTTTCTTGATGACACTCTCCTCGATGATCTTCATATTCTTCTGTTGTTTCTTGCTTGATTTAATCAAGAGTGTGAACTTACAACCTCCTACTGATGTTCACAAAAACAAATCAATGCAATTAATTAAATTTTAGTCAAGCTTAGAATTGGGGAACTGATACATGTTTTCCAAATATGCAACCACTAATTCGACTTTTAGTTTACAAATAAAAGATCAAATGAGATTTCATCGTAACCAATTAAACAATATCAAAAGCAGAATAACACGAAGGAAACATCATATGAATGAAAATCTAGCTCTAATAAAGAGAGGATATCATTCCCAATGATTCATAAAAAACAACCATCATAAAATGATTAAAAAAAAATAGCTAATAGGAGCAAATCTATAGTTACATTTATAATTAAAGAATGGTTCATACATTCTGCATACAGATTACCTGATCTTAGAGCAGAACATTTAGCAATAAACACAAAACAAGAGATTCATAAATCATAGATATATCGATCAAAAGATATAAAAAGAGAGATGATTTACCACTCACATGTGCCCGTCTCTATTTGAATTCACCACTTATCTCCCAAACTTAGGGTTTCCTTGCTTTGTAGAATGCATTAAGTTTATAGACTTGAAAAAATCATATCAGATTACAAAAATCAAATATAATATGGTAATTCATAATGTTTAGACCAACTTGCCAATAAATCAATTAATATGGCAAGTTAGAGAAAAGTTTAGATGCATGAATGTATGACTCTTAGAGTATTTATGGTTAGTATTATTATTGTTTAATATTTGAAAATTTCTAAAAGTTTGAATTCTGCCACGGTTAAAAATCATACTTGAGATCACATGATACATAATTACTTTAACATAACCCAACATAACGGGTAAAGTTCAAATACAAACCATTTTTATTATACAAACTTAAAAAAGCTAATGTAAAAACAATTAAACTTCAAATAAAGGTTATTTAGGTAATTTTTATGCCTCTTTTTTTCTTCATGTCTATACACATGATGGCAACCTAACGACTTAATTAAAAAAACAAAAAACTAAACAAAAATTGTTTTTTTTTGTCTGTCCAACTATGTTACATGTATGCAACATATGAAAAATACTAAGTTGCATATGTGCATCATATGCCAAACAAAAAATACTTTTTTTTTAATTCATCAGGTGGATATAAGTGGATATATGTGAAATTAAATTAAAAAAATATCAAATTACTAAAAAAAAACTTCATTTGATATACTTTTTCTTGAGTTTTTACAAATTTGTACATTAGATAATGATTTGTACATAACTTGACCCTTAACATAATTATCAAGTGACGATTTCAAAAATCTAATCATTTAATATTCTATAACTTTACTTTAAATTATTCGAATCTTTCAAATGTTGATGATAAAAGTTTAGCTCTTAGATGTCTATACGGAGGCACGTCGACTTTAAACACAAACTAAATCCCAATAGGAGCTAAACGCAAAATACATGAGAAAATCATTTTTATTGTGTAAACTTAAAAACTAATGTAAAAACCATTAAATTTTAATTGAATGAAGGTTATTTAGATAATTTTTCTGTTTTTTTTCTTTTTATTCATGTCTATACACATGATGACAACTTAACGACCTAAAAAACTAAACAAAAATCATTTTTTTTGTATGTCCGACTATGTAGCATATATGCAACATATGAAACATACAATGTTGCATAATGTATGTTTTATATGTTGCATATATGCAACATAGTCGGAAATGAAAAAAAAAACTTTTTTTAAAGTCATCGGGAGGATATACGTGAAATTAAATTTAAAAAATATCAAATTAACCAAAAAAAAAACTTCATTTGATATAGTTTTTCTTTGGTTCTTACAAGTTTATACAATAGATAATGGTTTGTACATGAACTTTATCATATAAAACAAAATGAAATCACCAAAATACAAAGGTCATTTAACACATCATTAATGGTACATATGTTGATTCATACATGCAACACAATAGAAAGCATGAGATAAGAAAGCAAGACCTATAATAACTAAATTCAGAATAGACGACACAAATCTATAAAATTAACGCTAATCAAAGCGAGCAAACAGACAAAGTAACCGACCACCTGCACAGAGGATAAATTGTTATTAGGAAACCGAAAACGCATCGCATGTAAGGAAAATAGAAGTTCATTTGAAACGTTGATAAAACGTTTGGGAGTTTCTTAACAAACAAGACGCACAGACGAATACGTGTTGAAAAAACTAAAGAAACGAGTGTAAATGCACACACATGTAACCGTACTAAACAAATGAGAGAAAAAAAAAAGAATACTTATGAGGTTCAAAAGCAACCAGTCTCCCAATCATCACGAGACAACTACTAGGGCAAGCCCTCGTGGTTAATGTATTTCTTCTACTCGTACAAATATATATTGATAACATTGAAATGGAGATTTTATGATTTATGTCATTTCCATACTATTAAACTTCTTCTGGGATTTGTTAACATAAAAGATAAATTTTTCTTTGATATAGATACGGTAACTAAAGTTCTGTTCATCAGGACCTTGGTTATTCGAGTTTAAGGTAACTTCTTACATGTAGCTTGTTTAGTGTTAACTACTTTGTAATATTTATTTTGCGGCTTCGTGTGGATCATTTCTACTTAGAAAATCTACAAGCATGCAAATTTCTTCATTAGATCGGACTACCCACTCGTATAGGAGTCTTTAAATTATAAATGAGTATCTTGAAGATCATACGGACCTATCAGTCTTATTAATGGAGCACGTCATTTACAACTATTCCATCAATTTATGATCAAATTTAATAACCAAAATCTGTCGTTTTGCAAACACCATCATAGTTGTTTTGTAATAAAGTGCACAATCAGAATACTTATATGGATCTTTAAAACCAAAAAATCCTTAGATGACCGATCAATGGTTTGGATCTTCATAATTAGACTAGTTATATGGAGTTTACTCCTGACTATTGTAGATTATTACACACGGATATATGCACACCATAACTGACATTTAAAAAGGTGCATGGCGGACAAACCAAGATTATTAAATACTACAAAATAACACAAGTCAAGTTGTACTCCTATAGGCGGCATAACAGCCATAACAAACTCCCCCGTTGAAAGTTGGCCAAATACGCTTGGTTTTAATTCCTTGAGTTGTACCTCAATTCCATAAGAAGTTTCATCAGATTCTTAGCACATTACTCGACTTCTAATCGCTTGTACATTTGTTTGCCAAGATCGATTGCTTCCCTTGGCATCTCAAAAAATACTAGTGTCACACCCCAAAAATGATGGGTCCCACGGGGCGTAACGTGTCATGGAATTATAGTCACTGGTCACGTTGAAGGATTTCTAACAAGCAATTTAAAAGCCGCTGGTAGCGAAAAGTACATACATAGATTAAGCAAATATAAATATCTTGCACATTTATAAAATAATAATAATAATAATAAAAAGGAGTTTCACCCGAACATGGAATTTAGTAAACATGACATAAATGACAAATGTTATGCAAAATAAATCCCTAAAGGGCCATGCAATACGGTGACACCTAGAAGTGTCTCAATTGAACTTCATTTGACCTAATGACTTGATATTAACATGCTAAAACGAGTCAACATAAAGTTGATAAAATCACGGGTTTTAACCTAATTTAACTAACGTAGATTGAGCTAATGAAACTAACTTTAATTGACTTTAAATATTGGATTGTGATTAGAAATCAAAATGAGAAAACTAAATTAGCAAACTAAGCTAGATGGTTGATTTGTAAACAAGTAATGAAAAGGTGACTCACCTCCGGATCCCAGTTTAACTAATACAGGTTCAACTGCAGTTGTCATAAACTTAGAGACCACATGGACAGAACCCTGTTTAAATTGTTTGACCCAACCCCATTATACCTAACTCCTACACAATGTCAAATTATTCCTAGCGATAAAGAAACCAAGAAACGATGACGAAAGTGCAATTGTAAAACAAACTGAGTGGTCTAGATTAATCAAACATACAACGAAAATATAATGGAATTCATGCAATCCAAAATAATTCAGTCTAAGATAGAGCAACTATGCATTTAATCCAATAATAAACACAAACCGCTCACCTTCGGTAATCACAACGGCTTTAGCTCGGACATGCTTGAAATCAAAAGAAAAATCAAAACTCAAAAGAACATGTAGAGTGATGATCCGAAAGCTTGTCTCCTCCCAAAATCGTGCTTCTAACTTCTGAAAAACAGCTGGAAGAGATCTCTAATCGAAACTAAAAATTACCTATAATAGAAAAACCGAAAAAAACCTAAAAATCGTGTTCTGCCCAACTTACGGCCTTCGCGCGTATGCGAACGCTTTAATTTAATGATTTAGAGCTGTGTGCGGCGTCTCACTTTCGAATTCTGAATTTCGAATACCTGCTTTGCATTTCACACTTTGGAAAATTAATTCTTTTAAATCCATATGCAGCTCACATGAGTTTATTTTCTTTAATTGTGATGTAACAATTTGTCTTCCTTCATGATTTCTCCACATAGTCCCGTATGCCATTTCCTTTTGGAGTTAGGGTCTGATACTTTCACACTTGGACGTGAATTGCATCCTTACTACAAACAATCATATATCATTTATTTTTTAATTTCATTTAGTAAGAACATTTGAATTTAATAATTATAAAACATTAGTCAAAACTTGAATATTTAACCATTAGAGTATGGTGTCAACTCGACTCATTTTCATCTCAACATAATAATCGCAACAACCGATTAAAATAATATGATTTAGACTCAACTCAATGTGTTTAGGGGACGATTAATACTAAATAAAATATAACTTTACACCATTATCAATATCACACACAGTATACTAAAAATTCTACATTGAAATAATAAATTATAATCATTCATGTGAATATTGATTTGTTCGGCAACTTCTTTTACGTACAATCCATCTCGAAGACTCGATCCCCACAAATAAAATGAAACGTTTATGGGTGGAATTATTTCAAATAAATACATCAATCTTTATGCTTTACGTTATAAACCAAACTTGTGTGCCTCTTATTGCCAATACTCTATCTCATCCAAAGCATTAAGTGTATCCAAAAATCGATTTGCTTCCTCATAACAACTTTTATCTATAAATTGTCAAATCTGCGAAACACATTTTGGTTGATCGCTCGCTAGCTGCTTACAAGCAAGACAATACCAGTTGCCTTGTGGAATTTCAGAAAGAGGGGATTCATGCAATATGTGTGATACTCTACATTGCACCGTTTAGCGTCACTCAACTACACCTTATCATCATCTTTGTTGATGTCACATACTTTGCAAATTCTAGCTTTCAAGGACATTTTAGGGATTCCAATAGAAGCTAAGAGTTCTTCAAGCTCATTCTCTACCACGGCATTACACTTTTCATTCAATTATATTCAGACAACTTACTCGATAGTGGGGTTACTTGCATACATTAAAAAAAATCAACCTTTGAATTACAAGGCCACTCGAAATTTGAAACTTTTACCAATTACAAAACATGTGGTGGTAAGTCATTTGTTATGTCCAAAAAGAGAATATATATAAAGAAATAGTCCCTTTATTAAGTAAGTTGTCTGAATATAACATGAATAAAAAGTTTAATGCCGAGGTAGAGAAGGAGCTAGAAAAACTCTTAGCTTCTATAGAAATACCTAAAATGTCCTTGGAAGCTGGAATTTGCAAAGTATGTGACGTCAGCAAAGACGATGATACGGTGTTGTTGTGTGACACTGAATGGTGTAATGTCGAGTATCACACATATTGCCTGAATCCCCCTCTTTCCGAAATTCCACAAAGAAACTGGTATTGTCCTGCTTGCAAGCAGCTTGCGAGCGATCGGCCAAACGGCGTTTCGCAGATCTTACAGTTTGTAGATAAAAGCTGTTATGAGGAAGTCAATCAATGTTTTGATATACTTACTGCTTTAGAGGAAATAAAATATTAGCAATTAGAGGCACACAAAGTTCATGTTTATAACATAAAGCATAAAGACAGACGCATTTATTTGAAATAATTCCACTTGTAAAGGTTTCATTTTCTTGATGATCGACACTCTCCTGGATGATGTTCTTGTTCTTCTGTTGTTTCTTGCTTGATTTGATCAAGAGTGTGAACTTACAACCTCCTTCTGATGTTCACAAAAACAGATTAATGCAATTAAATTTTAGTCAATGTACAAAACAAGAGATTCATAAATCATAGATATATCAATCAAAAGATATAAAAAGAGAGATGATTTACCACTCACATGTGCCCTTCTCTATTTGGATCCGCCGCTTATCTCACAAACTTAGGGTTCCCTTGCTTTGTAGAATGCACTAAATTTATAGACTTGGAAAAATCATATCAGATTACAAAAATCATATATAATATGGTAATTCATAATGTTTAGACCAATTTGCCAATAAATCAATTAATATGGCAAGTTAGAGAAAACTTTAGATGCATGAATGTATGACTCTTATAATATTAATGGTTATTATTATTATTGTTTAATATTTGAAAGGTTTATTGGATTTTATTAATCCAAGTTATTATCAATTGGCCAATATTAATCCCAAATTTAAAATTGGCCAAATTAATCCCAATTATTAAGGTGTTGGATTTCATTGGACCCCGAAGGTAATTTTTTGAGTAAAATCCCTAACGGAGTTAAGGAAAATGTAAAGAGGGTCTAATGAAATACAACACCTTAATAATCATTGGACCCCAAAGTGAATTTTTTGAGTAAAATCCCTAACGAAGTTAAGAAAAATGTAAAGGGGGTCCAATGAAATCCAACACCTTAATAATTGGGATTAAATTGGCCAATTTTGAAATTAGGATTAATATTGGCCAATTGATAATAACTTGGATTAATAAAATCCAATAAACCTATTTGAAAATTTCTAAAGGTTTGAATTCTACCACGGTTTTGAGATCTCATGATACATAATTACTTTAACATAACCCAACATAACGGGTAAACTTTAATTACAAACCATTTTTATTGTACAAACCTAAAAAACTAATGTAAAAACCATTAAATTTCAATTAAATAAAGGTTATTTAGGTAATTTTAATGCTTCTTTTGTTTTTCATGATGTTTATATACGATGACAACTTAACGACCTTAAAAAACAAAAAAATAAACAAAAATTGTTTTTTTTTGGTATGTCCGGCTATGTTGCATACAACATATGAAACATATAATGTTGCATATATGCAAGACGGTATGTTGCATATACAACATATGAAACATACCATGTTGCATATATGCAACATTGTATGTTTCATATGTTGCATATATGCAACATAGTCGGACAGCAAAAAAAAAACCTTTTTTTTAAGTCATCGGGTGGATATAGGTGGATATACGTGAAATTAAATTAGAAAAATATCAAATTACCCAAAAAAAAACATCATTTGATATATTTTTCTTTTAGTTCTTACAAGTTTGCATGTACAATAGATAATGGTTTGTACATGAACTTTACTCTATAAAACAAAATGAAATCACCAAAATACAAGGGTCATTTAACACATCATTAACGGTGCATATGTTGATTCATACATGCAACACAATAGAAAGCATGAGATAAGAAAGCAAGACCTATAATAACTAAATTCATAACAGACACCACAAATCTAGAAAATTAACGCTTATCAAAGCGAGCAGACAGAGAAAGTAACCGACCACCTGCACAGAGGATACATTATTATTAAGAAACCGAAAAGGAATCGCAAGTAAGGAAAATATAAGTTCATTTGAAACCTTGATAAAACGTTTGGGAGTTTCTTAACAAACGTGACGCAAAGACGAATACGTGCTGAAAAACTAAAGAAACGAGTGTAAAAGCATAAACATGTAACCGTACTAAACAAACGAGAAAAAAAATAATACTTATGAGCTTCAAAAGCAACCAGTCTCCCAATCATCACCGGACAACTACTAGGGCAAGCCCTCGTGGTTAATGTATTTCTTCTACTCGTACAAATATATATTGATAACATTGAAATGGAGCTTTTATGATTTATGTCATTTCCATACTATTAAACTTCTTCTGGGATTTGTTAACATAAAAGATAAATTTTTCTTTGATATAGATACGGTAACTAAAGTTCTGTTCATTAGAACCTTGCTTATTCGAGTTTAAGGGAACTTCTTACATGTAGCTTGTTCAGTGTGAACTACTTTGTAATATTTATTTTGCGGCTTGGTGTGGATCATTTATACTTAGAAAATCTACAAGCATGCAAATTTCTTCATTAGATCGGACTACCCACTCGTATGGGAGTCTTTAAATTGTAAATCAGTATCTTGAAGATCATACAAACCTATCAGTCTTATTAATGGAGCACGCCATTTACAACTATTCCATCTATTTATGATCAAATTTAATAACCAAAATCTGTCGTTTTGCAAACACCATCATAGTTGTTTCATAATAAAGTGCACAATCATAATACTTATATGGATCTTCAAAACTAGAAAATCCTTAGATGACCGATCAATGGTTTGGATCT
Organism: Deinandra increscens subsp. villosa; assembly: GCA_039602395.1. Classification (NCBI taxonomy): domain Eukaryota; kingdom Viridiplantae; phylum Streptophyta; class Magnoliopsida; order Asterales; family Asteraceae; genus Deinandra; species Deinandra increscens. The sequence goes on along the minus strand of JBCNJP010000015.1, from coordinate 16,794,287 downwards.
TCAGGACTAGACGAGTTATATTGAGTTTACTCCTAACTATTGTAAATTGATACACAAAGATCTATCCACACTATAAATGTCATTTACAAAGATGCCTGGCGGACAAACCAAGATTATTAAATACTACACAATAACACAAACCAAGTTGTACTCCTACAGGCAGCATAACATCCATAACAAACTCTCCCGTTGAAAGTTTGCCAAATACGCTTGGTTTTAATTCTTGAAGTTGTACCTCAATTCGTAAAAGAAGTTTCATTAGATTCTCTAGCACATAACTCGGCTTCTAATCGCTCGTGCATTTGTTTGCCAAGATTTATTGCTTCCCTTGGCATCTCAAAGAAGACTAGTGTCACACCCCGAAAATGATGGGTCCCACGAGGCGTGACGTGTCATGGAATTAGTAATTGGTCACGTTGAGCGACTTCTAACAAGCAATTTAAAAGCTGCTGGTAGCGAAAAATATATAGATTAAGCAAATGTGAATATCTTGTATATTTATAAAATAATAATAATAATAAAAAGGAGTTTTACCCGAACATGGAATTTAGTAAACATGATATAAATGACAAATGTTATGCAAAAAAAATCCCTAAAGGCCCATGCAATACGTTGACTCCTAGCAGTGTCCCAATTGAACTTCATTTGACCTAACGACTTGATATTAACATGCTAAAACAAGTCAACATAACGTTGGTAAATTCACGAGTTTTAATAAACTACATATTTACATACACAAGATCTCGCAAGCAATTATTGTCTATAATAAACAATATAAATTTTATAGCGGAGGAGGGGAGACAAGGTGGTATAGGGATGGATTCTCGAAGGTGGTGGATTTGGAAGTGATACGTGGTGGTTGAAATGGTGGTGGAGGTTGTCTTTGATAGTCGTCGAAAGAGAGAGGGGGAGGGGTGGTTGGTGATGGATTGCGAGGGGAGGGGGAGGGAGGTGATGGTTGTTGTGATGGTTTAGTACGTAATTTTATTATTTTTTTTTCAAACGACGGTTTAGTACGGTTAGGGTGGTGATCATGGTGGTTAATGGATGGGGAATTTTTTCATGATGAAGGATTGAATGGTGGTGATTTGGTGTTTTGGTGGTGGGGTCGAGGGAGTTGGCCACGAGAGGGGAACAGGTGGAGGTGGTTAGGAGTTGTCCAATGGTGGTGGGTGCCGGGTCGATTGGGTTCAAGGGTGTCGCTGAGGTCGGTGTCGGGTGTCTCGAGTTATGATATCGCATGTACAGGTGACGATAGGATTTTTAGGGTTTCTAATAGAAGTGTGAATGGGGTTGGTGTCCCGAGAGTTGTTAATTATAAAAACGATATCGAGTTAGAATTTAGTGGATATCGACACGGATGGCTTGGTTAAAAAATGTCATCTAAGAGTACTTTTAAATACAATAATAAATTAATAATGGTGCTAAAATTATGTAAAGAATTAGATAAATTGTTGGTACATGGAAAGTATGATTAAAAGTGACAAGTTTTATTGCGAAAATATGAAAACAAATATTTAAACCTCTATAACTTTTTTATACGTTAATATTTTTTTAAAAAAAATTTCCACCAAAATCCTTAAAATTATGTTATCTTTAGTTTGGGAAAAAATTAAAAAAAAACAAAATCTTTTTAAAAATTATTATTGCACAGGTGCAATTATTTTTTTTATTATTATTATTGCACGTATGCAATAATATTAAAACCTTTATAACTTTTTCATATGTTAAAATTTTTTATAAAAAATTGCACTATAAATCTTATAATTTTGTTATCTTTAATTCTGGAGAAAATTAAAAAAAAATCAACGTTTTTAATTTTTCTTTATTATTGCACATGTGCAATAAAATATTATTATTGCCCATGTGCAATAATATTAAAACCTCTATAACTTTGTCATATGTTAATATTTTTGATAAAAAATTGTAATAGATCTTATAATTCTGTTATCTTTAATTCTTGAAAAAATTAAAAAAAATATATATTTTTTTGTTTATATTGCACATGTGTAATATAATTAGTACGTATTATTGCACATGTGCAATAATAAAAAAAAATCACGAAATTTTATATGTTTAATTTTTTTTCCCAGAATTAAAGGTGACATAATTTTAAGACTTTTGGTGCAAATTTTTAAAAAAATATTAACGTATGAGGAAGTTATAGAGATTTTAATATTTGTTTTCGTGTTTTCGCAATAACATCTTGTTTTTATTTGATTTTTCTCCTATATATATATATATATATATATATATGTGTGTGTGTGTAAACTTTGAGATGTCTTACGGGATAAAATGCTTTGTCCAATATAAATTGATATGCTAGAAATCATAATTGGCTCTACAATAGGTAATTAATGTGTAATTATACCTAACAAGAGTAATTAGTAGAATAATATATATAAACCTAAAATTTCACAGTTGTGACAACTAGGCTAGGCTCTACTCGGGTTGGGATGGTGGTATTTTGAGATTCTCATATGGTTGTGAATTAGGAAAGGTTTATGCGTAGTAATAAGTGGGTTGACCCGGCAAGTAGTAACATTTGTGTGTGTAGTGGGATTCTCTATAGATTTCAAATCAAACTTTTCACAGGCCATCCCAATTATCAAAAGGCTATTCTCCATTGTAGTTCTACGTAGTCACGATGCATGAGAACAACTAAAAAAAACTCTTATACAAAACGATCACGTGTGCCATTTACAAACAAAATAAAGGTGTTTACAAAAATGAGGGAATATTTCACACAATAGTAACAAAGTTAAAGTCACTCAAAAGTTTTTTTTGTCTATCTAATGTCACTTAATATTTATTAGGTATTCTAGTTATGTATATTTTTTTAAATATTAATATGTTATAAAATTAATTTAAGCAAATTAAACAAACATAAATGTTTGGCAATTACTAATTAGTGTTTAATTTCTTTAAATTTGACTTAAATTAAACAGTTATTAAACTTGGCTATTATTTAATAACTAAACTTTGCTACCCACCCGTTGTTGCCGAGATAATGCAAATACACAAAACTGTTGCATTACTATAGCGCAACATAAAGAAAACATAAACACAAAAAAATGTGAAGCATAACGTAAGAAAATGTAAATAAAAAAAGTTACGTAAAGAAGTTATAATTAGAAGCCAAAGGCTTCAAGTATCGAACTTAGGAACTAAATGTTATGTTACATAACTCTACCTTTTACACCCCCAACTCCCATGCTAAATGTTTTGTGTTTAGATAAAAAAAAATATTAGGTAGATGCCACATGACATCTTTTGGAGAGTCTATGTGGCCCAATCACCAAAGTTACTATTCATCCAAGATGCATTTTTGTAACGCCTGACTATGTAAAATGTAATATAAGACTAAAATGATTGCAGCTGAAAGCCTGAAATAGGTCCCAACATTTTATAACACTAAAATGATTGTAGCTGAAAGGTCCCAACATTTTCTTTTCAAAACGACCACAAAATATTTGATTTACAAGTTTACAACCAACACATGCCAACTTATTATACCACACACAATATAATAAAAATATCTAAATTGAAATAATAAATTATAATCATTCATGTAAATATTGATTTGTTCGGCAACTTCTTTTACGTACAATCCATCTTGAAGATTCGATCTCCACAAATAAAATGAAACTTTTATGGGTGGAATTATTTCAAATAAATACATCAATATTTATACTTTATGTTATAAACCAAACTTGTGTGCCTCTTATTGCCAATACTCTATCTCATCCAAAGCAATAAGTGTATCCATAAATCGAATTGCATCCTCATAACAACTTTTATCTATAAATGATCAAATCTGCGAAACACCTTTTGGTTGATCGCTCACTAGCTGCTTACAAGCAGGACAATACAAGTTGCCTTGTGGAATTTCAGAAATAGGAGATTCACGCAATATGTGTGATACTCTACATTGCACCATTCAATGTCACTCAACAACACCTTATCATCATCTTTGTTGATGTCACATACTTTGCAGATTCTAGCTTCCAAGGACATTTTAGGGATTTCAATAGAAGCTAAGAGTTCTTCAAGCTCCTTCTCCACCTCGGCATTACACTTTTCGTTCAATTTATTTTCAGACAATTAGTCAATAGCGGGGCTGGAATTTGTAAAGTGTGTGGCGTCAACAAAGACGATGATCGGGTGTTGTTGTGTGACACTGAATGGTGTAATGTCGAGTATCACACATATTGTCTGAATCCCCCTCTTTCCGAAATTCCACAAGGAAACTGGTATTGTCCTAGCTTGCAAGCAGCTTGCAAGTTTTCGGCCAAAAGACGTTTCGCATATCTTACAGTTTGTAGATAAAAGCTGTTATGCGGAAGCCAATCAATATTTGGATATACTTACCGCTTTAGAGGAAAAAGAATATTGGCAATTAGAGGCAGACAAAGTTGCAGGTTTATACCATAAAGCATATAAAATTGACGTGTTTAATTAAAATAATTCCACTTGTAAAGGTTTCATTTTCTTGATGAAACTCTCCTCGATGATCTTCATGTTCTTCTGTTGTTTCTTGCTTGCTTTGATCAAGACTGTCAATTTTCAACCTCCTTCTGCAGTTCACAACAAGTTAATGCAATTAAATTTCAGTCAAGCACAGAATTAGGGAAATGATACATGTTTTCCAAATATTCAACTACTAATTCGAATTTCAGTTTACAGATAAAATATCACGTGGGAATGATTTCATCGTTACCATTTAAACAATATGGAAAGCAGAATAACACGAAGTGAAACATCATATGAATGAAAATCTAGCTCTAATAAAGAGAGGATATCATTCCCGATGATTCAAAAAACAGCCATCATAAAATGAATAAAAAAAATCTTAAAAAAAAAACAATAGGGGCAGATCTATAATTACATTTGTAATTAAAGTATGGTTCATACATTCTGCAAACAGATTACCTGATCTTAGAGCAGAACATTTAGCAATTAACACAAAACAAGAGATTCATAAATCATAGATATATCAATCAAAAGATATAAAAAGAGAGATGATTTACCACTCACATGTGCCCTTCTCTATTTGGATCCGTCGCTTATCACACAAACTTAGGGTTCCCTTGGTTTGTAGAATGCATTAAATTTATAGACTTGGAAATATCATATCAGATTACAAAAATCATATATAATACGGTAATTCATAATGTTTAGTCCAATTTGCCAATAAATCAATTAAAATGGGAAGTTAGAGAAAACTTTAAATGCATGAATGAATTAATAACTCTTATACTAATTATGGTTTTCATTATTATTGTTTAATATCTGAAAATTCTAAAGGTTTGAATTCTCTACCACTGTTAAAAATCATACTTGAGATCACATGATACATAATTACCTTAACATAATTATCATGTGATGATATCGAAATTCTAACCATTTAATATTCTATGACTTTAGTTTAAATTATTCAAATCTTTCAAATGTTTTTTTATAAAAGTTTAGCTCTTAGATGTCTATACGCACGTCTGGCTTTATACACAAACTGTAAAGTTCATGTAAAAATCATTTTCTATTGTACAAGATTTTAAACACAAACTAAAGGTAAAATTAATGTAAAAACCATTTTTTATTGTACAAATTTGTAAAATTCAAAGGAAAACTATATCAAATGAAGGTTTTTTTAAGGTAATTTGATATTTTTTTTATTTTAATTTCACATATGTTGCATGTATGCAACACGATATGTTGCATATATGCAACATATGAAACATACCATGTTTCATATATGCAAATGCAATATTTCATCTTGTTTGTCCGACTATGTTGCATATATGCAACATGTTGCATATATGCAACATATGAAACAGATCATGTCGCATATATGCAACATAGTCGGACAAACAAAAAAAATGAATTCTTTTTAGTTTTTTTAAGTCGTTAGGTGGCCATCATGTGTATAGACATGAAAAAAACATAAAATTTACCTAAATAGCCTTCATTCAATTAAAATTTAATAGTTTTTATATTAGTTCATAACTTTGTATAATAAAAATGATTTTTATTTGAACATTACGCCACAAACTAAATCCCAATAGGAGCTAAACACAAAATACATGAGAAAATCTCATAAATTCAAATATATAAACAAAATGAAATCACTAAAATACAAAGGTCATTTAACACATCATTAACGGTACCGATGATGATTCATACATGCAACACAATAGAAAGCAAGCCCTGTAATAACTAAATTCGGAATAGACGCCACAAATCTAGAAAATTGACGCTTACCAAAGCGAGCAAAGAGACAAAGTAACTGGTCACCAACACAAAGGATTAATTATTATTAGGAAACCGAAAACGCATCGCAAGTAAGGAAAATAGAAGTTCATTTGAAATCTTGAAAAACGTTTGGGAGTTTCTTAACAAACAAATGCATAGATGAATACGTGTTAAAAAGAGTTTCTTAACAAACAAATGCATAGATGAATACGTGTTAAAAAGCTAAAGAAATGAGTGTAAAAGCACATGTAATCGTACTAAACAAGCGAGAAGAAAAAGAATACGTACATATGAGTTTCAAAAGCAACCAGTCACCCCATCATCACCAGACAACTACTAGGGCAAGCCCTTGTAGTTAATGTATTTCTTCTACTCGTACATATATATAATGATAACATTGAAATGGAGCTTTTATGATTTATGTCATTTCCATACTATTAAACTTCTTCTGGGATTTGTTAACATAAAAGATAAGTTTTTCTTTGATATAGATACGGTAAAGAAAGTTCCGCTCATCAGAATCTTGATTATTCGAATTTAAGGGGAACTTCTTAATTACATGTAGCTTGTTTAGTGTTGACGACTTTGTAATATTTATTTTGCGACTTGGTGTGGATCATTTCTACTTAGAAAATCTGCAAGCATGCAAATTTCTTCATTAGATCGGAATACCCACACATATAGGAGTCTTCAAATTCTAAATGAGAATCTTGACGATCATATGGACGTATCAGTCTTATTAATGGAGCATGTCATTTACAACTATTCCATCAATTTATGATCAAATTTAATAACCAAAATCCCTCGTTTTGCATACATGCACCATCATAGTTGTTTCGTAATAAAGTGCACCATCAGAATACTTATATGGATCTTCAAAACCAGAAAATCCTTAGATGACCGATCAATGGTTTGGATCTTCAGAACTAGACGAGTTATATGTAATTTACTCCTAATTAACGATTGTAGATTTATAAACAAGGATATATCCACACCATAAATGTCATTTAAAAAGATGCATGGCAGACAAGCCAAGATTATTAAATACTACACAATAACACAAACCAAGTTGTACTCCTACAGCCGGCGTAACAACCATAACAAACTCTTGTTGAAAGTTGGACAAATACGCTAGGTTTCAATTCCTTGAGTTATACCTAAATTTGATAAGAAGATTCATTGGATTCTCTAGCAAATTACTCATCGCTCGTGCATTTGTTTGCCAAGATCGATTGCTTCCCTTGGCATCTCAAAGAAGAATAGTGTCACACCCTATAAATGATGGGTCCCACGGGGCGTGATGTGTCATGGAATTATACTCACTGGTCACGTTGAACGACTTCTAACATGCAATTCAAAAGCCGCTGGCAGCGAAAAATACATAGATTAAGCAAATATAAATATCATGTACATTTACAAAATAATAATAATAAAAAGGAGTTTCACCCGAACATGTGAATTATTAAACAAGACAAAAACGACATAAGTTATGCACTATAAATCTCCAAAGGGCCATGCAATGCGGTGACTCCTAGCAGTGTCTCGATTGAACATAATTTGACCTAACGACCTAAGATTAACATGCTAAAACGAGTCAACATAAATTTAGTGAATGTAACATCCGCACTTTTCCGAATATAAAAGCCGACCCATTTTTGAAACCCTGAGTTTTAACGATTAACGAATTATGTAGAACCAGGAGAAATTCCGGGTAATTATGTCGTGGGTAGCATCGTTTGCCATGATCACTACTCGAAAACAAGTCAGTATGCTACAGAAATTTGCTACGCAAATAATTGTGTCGCAAATGGCGACACAATTACGACACAATTTTGACACATAAAAAAAACTAATTTTATGGATTTGGAAGTGATATGTGGTGGTTGAAATGGTTGTGGCGGTTGTCCTTGGTAGTCTTCGAAAGGGAGACAGGGAGGGGTGGTTGGTGATGGATTGTGATGGGAGAGGGAGCGAGGTGATGATTGATGTGGTGGTTGATTAGGCGATGATGGATGGTGGATTATATCATGATGAAGGATTGAATGGTGGTGATTTGGTGTTATGATGGTGGGGTCGAGGGAGTTGACCAGGAGAAGGAGCGTGTGGAGGTGGTTAGGAGTTGTTCAATGGTGGTGGGTGTTGGGTCGATTGGGTTCAGCGGTGTCGGTGAGGTCGGTGTCGGGTGTCTCGAGTTATGATATCACATGCAAAGGTGAGAGAAAGATTTTTAGGGTTTTTGGTTAACTAAAAAGAAACTAAAAAATGTGAATGGGGTTGGTGTATCGAGAGTTGTTAATGATAAAAACGAAATCGGGTTAGAATTTAGTTATATCGATATGAATGGTTTGGTTTGAAAATGTCATCCAAGACTTTTCACTATAAAAAATAATGTTGCTAAAATTATTATGTAAATAATTAGATAAATTGTCATCCCACACCATTGGTGGAGTGAATATACCCTTGTTTTTCAATGTGGAGGTCAAGTGTTCAAATCTCACCGGGCACAAAAAAAATATAGGGAAAATTGCATATATCCCTCTACTTTGGATAAAATTTGCATATTTCTCCAAAATACAAGTTTCTAATGCATAATGTACAATCTCTTAAAGCATGATTTGGGGAAATATGCAAATGCCCCAAAAATATATGATGAATGAATAATTATAGAGGCGAGTCAGAGGTTTTACCACAATGGGCCTTTGGGCGGTGGGTTTCTCTGTGATGGATGTGCAACATTCTGGTCCTGGTTACTCGCACGACCTGTGGTCGCAGCGTGTCGTGGGTAGCATCGTTTGCCATGATGAGACCCCCGAGTAACCGGGTGTTTTCCGTTAAAAAATTAGATAAGTTGTTGGTGCATCCGTACATGGAAAGTTTAATAAAATGTGATAGTTTAATAATATATATATATATATGTATATATATATAGAGAGAGAGAGAGAGATATAGAGAGAGAGAGCCGAGTTACGCTACATCCTATAAAAAGTCTACATCTAGGCGGACTCTCCTGGAGCGTCCGATCATATCAATCAACGGTGTGGATTATGCATGTCGATCAGATGACACTCCTGGAGCGTTCGTTCAAATCAATCAATGGATGGCCCCGATTAATCCGTTGAGGATGTAGGAAAAAAATGAAATGTATTTTACCCCCCCCCCCCCCCAAACCTATATATATATATATATAGGGGGAGGATCATTTGAGAACCAATTAGTTTTTAGAACTTTTGAGAACCATTCTGAGCCACAAGTTGTATATATGGAAATCCCCCCCCCCCCCCCCCTCATGAATTTGAATGCTTCCCCCCTTAAAATTAGTGGCTCGGAATGGTTTTCAAAAGTTCTTAAAAGAAAAAGTTCTCATTTGAATCTAACCCTATATATATATATGGTTAAGTTCAATGGAAAACTAAATTTTAGTTGGAAAACTAGAAAACCAAAAGGGAAATTATATTAAATGAAGGCTATATAGGTAATTTTGGTGCTCTTTTTTTCTTTTTTAAATTTTCGTATCTATCCACCTAATGGCCACCTAACGACCTTAAAAAAACTTAAAAAAAAGCGTTCTTTTTTTTGTCGTCTGACTATGTTGCATATATGGAACATTGTATGTTGTTTACGTTGCATATATGCAACATTGTATGTTGTTTACGTTGTGTATATACAACATAGCATGTTGCATATATGCAACGTATGAAACATACAATGTTGCATATATGCAAAATACTATGTTGCATATATTCAACGTATGCAACACACTATGTTGCATATATGCAACATAGTCGGACGGACAAGATAAAAAAAAACTTTTTTTTTTTGCTTTTTTATAAAGTTTTCATGTAGATATATGTGAAATTAAAGAAAAAAAATGTCAACTTACCCAAATATCCTTCATTTAATATAATTTTTCTGTAGTTTTTTCCAGTTTTCCAAATAAAATTAGTTTTCCAAGGAACCATATATATACATAAAATTTAAGATGTCTTACGGGATAAGATTCTCGGTCTAATGTAAATTGATATGCTAGAAATCATAATTGGCTCTATAGCAGGTAATTAATATGTAATTATACTTAACAAGAGTAATTAGTAGAATTATATAAACCTAAAATTTCACAGTTGTGACAACTAGGCAAGGCTCTCCTCAGGTTAGGAAGGTGGTATGTTAAGATCCTTATATGGTTGTGAATTAGGAAAGGTTTCTGCGTAGTAATATGTGGGTTGACCCAACAAGTATTAACATTTGTGTGTGTAATGGGATTCTCTACAGATTTCATATCAAAATTCCATAAGACCATCTCTATTATCAAAAGGGTATTCTTCATTGTAGTTCTTGTAGTCACGATCCACGAGAACAACTAAAAAATACTTGTACAAAATGATCATGGGTGCCATATGAAAAGAAAATAAAGTGTTTACAAAAAAGAGGGAATATTTCACATAATAGTAACAAAGTTTTTTATGTGTTCGACTAAAGTCATTCAAAGTTTTTTTTTTATCTATTAGAAGTCTCTCAACATTTATTAGGGCATGTGGTATACCGGTGTTGAAATGGTGGTGTTAAAGTGACACATAAGCGATGACCGGATAACCTCACACTTTAACACTAAGTGTGGTATACATGGGTGTGATGGTGTGGTGTGATGCTAATATATCAATTAAATATATGGATAAATATAATAAAAAAATTGACATGTGTAACATTTGGATTATCTTAAGTGATATGTGTCACAATTCTAGAGGAGGTAACACCTCTCAATCCCTTTCAACGCCAAAGTGGAAACCGTGAAAAACTCCACGCACGAAATCAACGCGGATGTTTAACGGAAGGAGAGGGGTGGTTTCACGCCGTGAAGAGGATGCCACGGCAGCATCACGCGAAGCATCACGCCACCATCCCGGGTGGCCTTAGGTATTCTAGTCATGTATATTTTATAAATATTAAAATTTTATAAAATTAATTTAAGCAAATTAAAGAAACATGAATGTTGATTAATATTTATGATTAATTTCTTCAAATTTGACTTAAATTAAACAATTATTTAACTTGGCTATTATTTTATAACTGGATTTTGCTACCCACTGTTGACGTCGAGATAACGCAAATATACAAAACTGTTGCATTCGTATAGTGCAACATTAAAAAAAACATAAATGCAAAAAAAAAAGTGAAGCGCAACGTAAGAAAATGTAAATAATAAAAAGTTACGTAAAGAAGTTATAATTAGAAGCCAAAGGCTTTGAGTATCGAACCTAGGACCTGCAGGTTATGTTAATAATAACTCTATCTTTTACACCCCTAACTTTCATACTAAACGTTTTTTGTTTAGATAAACAAAAAATATTAGGTAGATATCACATGACATCTGTTGGAGAGTCTACGTGGCCCAATCATCAAAGTTACTATTCATCAAAGATGCATTTTTGTAACTCCCAACTATGTAAAATATCATATAAGACTAAAATGATTGCAGATGTAATAGGTCCCGACATTTTATTTTCAAAACGTAAATATGTTTAGTTATAAAATCAAAATATTTGATTTACAACAAACACATACTAACTTATTATACCACACACACTATAATACAAATTCTACATTGAAATATTAAATTATAATCATTCATGAAAATAATGATCTCTTCCACAACTTCTTATATGTACAATCCATCTCGAAGACTCAATCCCCACAAATAAAATGGAACGTTTATGGGTGGAATTATTTCAAATAAATACAACAATCTTTATGTTTTATGTTACAAACCAAGCTTGTGTCCTCTTAGTGCCAATACAGTATCTCCTACACAGCAGAAAGTGTATCCAAAAATTGATTTGCTTCCTCATAAAAACTTTTATCTACAAATTGTAAAATCTGTGAAACAGCTTTTGGTTGATTGCTCACAAGTTGCTTACAAGCAGGACAATACTAATTGCCTTGTGGAATTTCATAAAGAGGGGGATTCAGACAATATGTGTGAGCTCTGCATTACACCACTCAGTGTCACACAAGAACACCCTATCATCATCTTTGTTGACACCAGATTGTTTGCAGATTCAAGTTTCCAAGGACATTTTGGGGATTTAAATAGAAGCTAAGAGTTCTTCAATCTTCTTCTATATCTCGACATTATATTTTTCGTTCCATATATATTTAGACAACTTACTCAATAGTGGGGCTGCCTGCGCAAATTTAAAAGTCACCCTTCAAATTACAAGGCTAAGGGAATTTTGAAACTTTTACCAACAAAACACGTAGTAATAAGTCATTTATTTTCTTCAAAAAGAGAAATATAAAGAAGTATTCCCACTATTGAGTACGTTGTCTGAATATATCATGAACAAAAAATTTAATGCTAGGGTAGAGAAGGAGCTAGAAGAACACTTAGCTTTTATTGAAATACCTAAAATGTCCTTGGAAGCTGGAATTTGCAAAGTGTGTGGCGTCAACAAAGACGATGATCGGGTGTTGTTGTGTGACACTGAATGGCGTAATGCCGAGTATCACACATATTGCCCGAATCCCCATCTTTCCGAAATTCCACAAGGAAACTGGTATTGTCCTGCTTGCAAGCAGCTTGCAAGCGATCGGCCAAAAGGCGTTTCACATATCTTACAGTTTGTAGATAAAAGCTGTTACGAGGAAGCCAATCAATATTTGGATATACTTACTGCTTTAGATGAAAAAGAATATTGGCAATTAGAGGCACACAAAGTCGCATGTTTATAACATAAAGCATATAAAAATTGATGTATTTATATAAAATAATTCCACTTGTAAAGGTTCCATTTTCTTGATGACACTCTCCTCGATGATCTTCAGTTCTTCGTGTTCTTTTATTTCTTGCTTGATTTGATCTTCACAAAAAACACGTTAATGCAATTAAACTTCAGTCAAACTCAGAATTGGGAAAATGAGTCAAGCTCAGAATTGGGGAAATGATACATGTTTTCCAAATATGCAATTACTAAGTCGAATTTTAGTTTACAAATAAAATATCACATGAGAATGATTTCCTCGTTACCAATTAAACAATATCGAAAGCAAAATAACATGAAGTGAAACATCATATGAATGAAAATCTAGCTCTAATAAAGAGAGGAAATCATTCCCGGTGATTTTAAAACAACCATCATAAAATGATAAAAAAAAAATAAGGACAAATCTATAGTTACATTTATAATTATAGAATGGTTCATCCATTCTGCTAGTAGATTAACTGATCTTAGAGCAGAAAATTTAGCAATTAACACAAAACAAGAGATTCATAAATCATAGATATATCAATCAAAAGATATAAAAAGAGAGATGATTTACCACTCACATGTGCCCTTCTCTATTTGGATCCGCCGCTTATCTCACAAACTTAGGGTTCCCTTGCTTTGTAGAATGCACTAAATTTATAGACTTGGAAAAATCATATCAGATTACAAAAATCATATATAATATGGTAATTCATAATGTTTAGACCAATTTGCCAATAAATCAATTAATATGGCAAGTTAGAGAAAACTTTAGATGCATGAATGTATGACTCTTATAGTATTTATGGTTAGTATTATTATTCTTTAATATTTGAAAATTTCTAAAGGTTTGAATTCTACCACGGTCAAAAATCATACTTGAGATCACATGATACATACTTACTTTAACATAATTATCAATTAATGATGTCGAAAAATTTAATCATTTAATATTCTATAACTTTAGTTTAAATTATTTGAATCTTTCAAATGTTGATGATAAAAGTTTATCTCTTAGATGTCTATACGGAGGCACGTCGACTTTAAACACAAACTAAATCCCAATAGGAGCTAAACGCAAAATACATGAGAAAATCTCATAAATTCAAATATATAAACAAAATGAAATCACCAAAATACAAAGGGCATTAACACATCATAACGCATATGCGATTCATACATGCAACACAATAAAAGCAAGAGATAAGAAAGCAAACCCTATAATGACTAAATTCGGAACAGACGTCGCAAATCTAAAAAAATTAACGCTTACAAAAGCGAGCAAACAGACAAAGTAACCGGCCACCTACATAGAGGATAAATTATTGTTAGGAAACCGAAAAGGAATCGCAAGTAAGGAAAATAGAAGTTCATATGAAACCTTGATAAAACGTTTGGGAGTTGCTTAACAAACGAGACTTAGAGACAAATATGTGTTGAAAAACTAAAGAAACGAGTGTAGAAACACACATGTGTAACCGTACTAAACAAACGAGAAAAAAAGAATACATGTGGGGTTAAAAAGCAACCAATCTCCCCATCATCACCAGATAACTACTAGGGCAAGCGTTCGTGGTTAATGTATTTCTTCTACTCGTACAAATATATAATGATCACATTGAAATGGAGCTTTTATGATTTATGTCATTTCCATACTATTAAACTTCTTTTGGGATTTGTTAACATAAAAGATAAAATTTTCTTTGATATAGATTCGATAACGGAAGTTCCGCACATCAGAATCTTGATTATTCAAGTTTAAGGGGAACTTCTTACATGTAGCTTGTTCAGTGTTGACTACTTTGTAATATTTATTTTGTGACTTGGTGTGGATCATTTCTACTTAGAAAATCTACAAGCATGCAAATTTCTTCATTAGATCGGACTACCCACACGTATGGGAGTCTTCAAATAGTAAATGAGTATCTTGAGGATTATACGGACCTATCAGTTTTATTAATGGAGCACGTCATTTACAACTATTCCATCAATTTATGAACAAATTTAATAAACAAAATCCCTCGTTTTGCAAACACCATCATAGTTTTTTCGTAATAAAGTGCACAATCAGAATACTTATATGGATCTTCAAAACTAGAAAATCCTTAGATGACCGATCAATGGTTTGGATCTTCAGAACTAGACGAGTTATATGGAGTTTACTCCTAACTATTGTAGATTGAGACACAAGGATATATCCACACCATAAATGTCATCTAAAAAGGTGGATGTTGGACAAGCCATTATTAAATACTACACAATAACACAAACCAAGTTGTACTCCTACAGGCGCCATAGCAACCATAACAAACTCTCACGTTGAAAGTTGGCCAAATACGCTTGGTTTTAAGTCCTTGAGTTGTACCTCAATTCGATAAGAAGTTTCTTCGGATTCTCTAGCACATTACTCAGCTTCTAGTCACTCGTGCCTTTGTTTGCCAAGATTGATTGCTTCACTTGGCATCTCAAAGAAGACTAGTGTCACACATGTCATGGATTTATAGTCACTGGTCATGTTAAACGACTTCTAACATGAAATTTAAAAGTCGTTGACAACAAAAAATACGTAGATTAAGCAAATATAAATATCTTGTACATTTACAAAATAATAAGAATAAAAATGAGTTTCACCCAAACATGGGATTTAGTAGACATGACATAAACGACAAAAGTTATGCAATATAAATCCCCAAAGGGCCATGTAGGGACTCCTAGCAGGACTCCTAGCAATCTTCCAATTGAACATCATTTGACCTAACGACCTAAGATTAACATGCTAAAACGAGTCAACATAAAGTTGATGAATTCACGACTTTTAATAAATTACATATTTACGTTCACTAGATCTCGCAAACAACTATTGTCTATAATACAACTATATAAAATAATTAATAGCGAGGGAAGGGAGACAAAGTGGTATGGGGATGGATTCTCGAATGGTGGTGAGGTGGTGGATTTGGAAGTGATATGTGGTCGTTGAAATGGTGGTGGCGGTTGTCCTTGGTAGTCGTCGAAAGGGAGAGGGGGAGGGGTGGTTGGTGATGGATTGTGAGGGGAGGGGGAGAGAGGTGATGGTTGATGTGCTGGTTTACTAGGGTTAGGGTGGTGATCATGGTGGTTGAATAGGTTGATGGATGGTGGATTATATCATGATGAAGGATTGAATGGTTGTGTGGAGGTGGTTAGGAGTTGTTCAATGGTGGTGGGTGTCGGGTCGATTGGGTTCAACGGTGTCGGTGAGGTCGGTGTCTGGTGTCTTGGTGTCTGGAGTTATGATATCGCATGCAAAGGTGACCGAAAGATTTTTAGGCTTTTTGGTTAACCGAAAAGAAACTGAAAACATATGAATGGGGTTGGTGTCTCGAGAGTTGTTAATGATAAAAACAAAATCGGGATATCGACATGAATGGTTCGGTTTAAAAATGTCATCCAAGACTTTTAAATACAAAAATAATGTTGCTAAAATTATTATGTAAATAATTAGATAAATTATCATCCACCACCATTTGGTGGAGTGGATATACCACAGTGGGTATTTGGGCGGTGGTTTTCCTTTGAAATGGATGTGCAACATAGAGGGTCCTGGTTACTCGTACGGCCTGTAGTTACAGCGTGTCGTGGGTAACATCGTTTGCCATGATGAGACTCCCAAGTAACCGGGTGTTTGCCGCTCAAAAAAAAATTAGATAAATTGTTGGTGCATCCGTACATGGAAATTTTTTTAAAAGAATGTGATAGTTTAATAACATATATATATATATATATATATATATATATATATATATATATATATATATATATAGGGATGGATATAATGAAAACCTCTCCGAGTTTGGAAAACAGTGAAAACAAAGCAAAAAAATTTGATTTTTGTTCCGGTTTTTTTTTATGGTGATTCTTTGAGTTAAAAAGACCCCCTTTATGCAAAAAAATAAAAAAAAACGCCTAGTCAAATTTTTTTAAAAAAAATATTTTATAACCGAGTTTACAATTTTATGAAAAAACATTAACGTATGAATAAGTTATGTATGTTTTAATATTAGTTTTCGCGTTTTCGCAATATAAAGGGTTTTCGTAGGATCCTTTCCCTACGCGCATATATATGAAATTCTCCCTAAAATTTAAGATGTCTTACGGGATAAAATTCTCGGTCTAATGTAAATTGATATGTTAGAAATCATAATTGGCTCTATAGCAGGTAATTAATATGTAATTATACTTAACAAGAGTAATTAGTAGAATTATATAAACCTAAAATTTCGCAGTTGTGACAACTAGGCAAGGCTCTACTCAGGTTGGGATGGTGGTATGTTAAGATCCTTATATGGTTGTGAATTAGGAAAGGTTTATGCGTAGTAATATGTGGGTTGACCCGACAAGTAGTAACATTTGTGTGTGTAATGGGATTCTCAACAAATTTTATATCAAAATTCCATACAACCATCCCAATTATCAAAAGGGTATTCTTCATTGTAGTTCTTGTAGTCACGATCCACGAGAACAACTAAAAAATACTTATACAAAATGATCATGGGTGCCATATGAAAAGAAAATCAAGTGTTTACAAAAAAAAATGGGAATATTTCACATAATAGTATCAAAGTTTTTTATGTGTTCGACTAAAGTCACTCAAAGTTTTATTTATCTATTAGAAGTCTCTCAACATTTATTAGGTATTCTAGTCATGTATATTTTATAAATATTAAAATTTTATAAAATTAATTTAAGCAAATTAAAGAAACATGAATGTTGATTAATATTTATGATTAATTTCTTCAAATTTGACTTAAATTAAACAGTTATTAAACTTGGCTATTATTTTATAACTAGATTTTGCTACCCATCTGTTGCCGCCGAGATAATGCAAATATACAAAACTGTTGCATTCGTATAGCGCAACATAAAAAAAACATAAATGCAAAAAAAAGTGAAGCGCAACATAAGAAAATGTAAATAATAAAAAGTTACGTAAAGAAGTTATAATTAGAAGCCAAAGGCTTTGAGTATCGAACCTAGGACCTGCATGTTATGTTAATAATAACTCTATCTTTTACACCCCTAACTTTCATACTAAACGTTTTTTGTTTAGATAAACAAAAAATATTAGGTAGATGTCACATGACATCTGTTGGAGAGTCTACGTGACCCAATCATCAAAGTTACTATTCATCAAAGATGCATTTTTGTAACTCCCGACTATGTAAAATATCATATAAGACTAAAATGATTGCAGCTGTAATAGGTCCCAACATTTTCTTTTTAAAACGTAAATATGTTTAGTTATAAAATCAAAATATTTGATTTACAACAAACACATACTAACTTATTATACCACACACACTATAATACAAATTCTACATTGAAATATGAAATTATAATCATTCATGAAAATAATGATCTCTTCCACAACTTCTTATATGTACAATCCATCTCGAAGACTCAATCCCCACAAATAAAATGGAACGTTTATGGGTGGAATTATTTCAAATAAATACGAACAATGTTTATGTTTTATGTTACAAACCAAGCTTGTGTCCTCTTATTGCCAATACGGTATCTCCTCCAAAGCAGAAAGTGTATCCAAAAATTGATTTGCTTCCTCATAAAAACTTTTATCTACAAATTGTAAAATCTGTGAAACAACTTTTGGTTGATTGCTCACTAGTTGCTTACAAGCAGGACAATACCAATTGTCTTGTGGAATTTCATAAAGAGGGGGATTCAGACAATATGTGTGAACTCTGCATTACACCATTCAGTGTCACACAAGAACACCCTATCATCATCTTTGTTGATGCCACATCGTTTGCAGATTTAAGCTTCCAAGGACATTTTGGGGATTTAAATAGAAGCTAAGAGTTCTTCAATCTCCTTCTATATCTCGACATTATATTTTTCGTTCCATATATATTTAGACAACTTACTCAATAGTGGGGCTGCCTGCGCAAATTTAAAAGTCACCCTTCAAATTACAAGGCTAAGGAAATTTTGAAACTTTTACCAACAAAACACGTAGTAATAAGTCATTTATTTTCTCCAAAAAGAGAAATACAAAAGAAGTATTCCCACTATTGAGTACGTTGTCTGAATATATCATGAACAAACAATTTAATGCTAGGGTAGAGAAGGAGCTAGAAGAACACTTAGCTTCTATTGAAATACCTAAAATGTCCTTGGAAGCTGGAATTTGCAAAGTGTGTGGCGTCAACAAAGACGATGATCGGGTGTTGTTGTGTGACACTGAATGGCGTAATGTCGAGTATCACACATATTGCCCGAATCCCCATCTTTCCGAAATTCCACAAGGAAACTGGTATTGTCCTGCTTGCAAGCAGCTTGCGAGCGATCGGCCAAAAGGCGTTTCGCATATCTTACAGTTTGTAGATAAAAGCTGTTACGAGGAAGCCAATCAATATTTGGATATACTTACTGGTTTAGAGGAAAAAGAATATTGGCAATTAGAGGCAGACAAAGTCACAGGTTTATAACATAAAGCATATAAAAATTGGCGTATTTATTTAAAATAATTCCACTTGTAAAGGTTCCATTTTCTTGATGACACTCTCCTTGATGATCTTCAGTTCTTCGTGTTTTTTGTTTCTTGCTTGATTTGATCTTCACAGAAAACACGATAATGCAATTAAACTTCAGTCAAACACAGAATTGGGAAAATGAGTCAAGCTCAGAATTGGGGAAATGATACATGTTTTCCAAATATGCAATTACTAAGTTGTATTTTAGTTTACAAATAAAATATCACATGAGAATGATTTCCTCGTTACCAATTAAACAATATCGAAAGCAAAATAACATGAAGTGAAACATCATATGAATGAAAATCTAGCTCTAATAAAGAGAGGGAACCAATAAGGACAGATCTATAGTTACTTTTATAATTATAGAATGGTTCATCCATTCTGCTAGTATATTAACTGATCTTAGAGCAGAAAATTTAGCAATTAACACAAAACAAAAGATTCATAAATCATAGATATATCAATCAAAAGATATAAAAAGAGAGATGATTTACCACTCACATGTGCACTTCTCTATTTGGATCCGCCGCTTATCTCACAAACTTAGGGTTCCCTTGCTTTGTAGAATGCACTAAATTTATAGACTTGGAAAAATCATATCAGATTACAAAAATCATATATAATATGGTAATTCATAATGTTTAGACCAATTTGCCAATAAATCAATTAATATGGCAAGTTAGAGAAAACTTTAGATGCATGAATGTATGACTCTTATAGTATTTATGGTTATTATTATTATTGTTTAATATTTGAAAATTTCTATAGGTTTGAATTCTACGTTAAAAATCATACGTGAGATAACATGATACATATTTACTTTAACAAAATATTTAAGTAATGGTTAAGTTAATTATTAAAAATATACATTCGCTAAATAAAATTTACGATTTCGAAATCTAATTAAAAACCTACATGTTAAATAAAATTAACATCGTCAAGTTTTCGTTAGTAGAGATCGTTGTAGCAAAATAGGTTAAAAGTTAGCCTCAGTAATAAACATTTCATTATTTGGGATTAATGTCAGCCAATTAATGAAATTTAAGATTATTTAAATCCAATTTGCGTTTAATATTCTATAACTTAAGTTCAAATTACGGAGGCACGTCGACTTTAAACACAAACTAATTCCAATAGGAGCTAAATGCAAAATACATGAGAAAATCTCATAAATTCAAATATATCAACAAAATGAGATCACCAAAATACAAAGGGCAATTAACAATCATATCATCAACGCTACTTATGCAGATTCATACATGCAACACAATAGAAAGCAAGAGATAAGAAAGCAAGCCCTATAATGACTAAATCAGAAAAGAAGCCACAAATCAGAGAAAATAATGCTTATCAAAGCAAGTAAACAGACAAAGGAACCGTCCACCTACACAGAGGATAAATTATTATTAGAAAGCCGAAAAGGAATCGCAAGTAAAGGAAAGAGAAATTCATTTGAATCCTCGATAAACGATTGGGAGTTGCTTAACAAACGAGACTCAAGGATAAATATGTGTTGAAAAACTAGAGAAACGAGTGTAGAAACACACATGTGTAACCGTACTAAACAAACGAGAAAAAAAGAATGCGTGTGAGGTTAAAAAGCAACCAGTCTCCCTATCATCACCAGATAACAACTAGCGCAAGCCCTCATAGTTAATGTATTTCTTGTGCTCGTACAAAAATATAATGATAACAATTGAAATGGAGATTCTATGATGATAATTAATGTTATATCTTTTCCATACTATTAAACTTCTTTTGGGATTTTTTAACATAAAAGATAAAATTTTCTTTGATATAGATACGGTAACGAAAGTTTCGCTCATGAGAATCTTGTTATTCGAGTTTAAGGGGAACTTCTTATATGTAGCTTGTTTAGTGTTGACTATTTTGTAATATTTATTTTGTGACATTGTATGGATCATTTCTACTTAGAAAATCTATAAGATTGCAAATTTCTTCATTAGATCGGACTACCCACACGTATGGGAGTTTTTAAATTGTAAATGAGTATCTCGATGATCATACGAACCTATATATCTTAGTCTTATTAATGGAGCATGTCATTTACAACTATTCCATCAATATATGATCAAATTTAATAACCAAAACCCCTCGTTTTGCAAACACCATTATAGTTGTTTTGTAATAAAGTGCACAATCAGAATACTTATATGAATCTTCAAAACCAGAAAATCCTTAGATGACCTATCAATAGTTTGGAGCTTTAGAACCAGACGAGTTCTATGGAGCTTACTCCCAACTATTGTAGATTGATACAAAAGGATATATCCACACCATAAATGACATCTAAAAAGGTGCATGACGAACAAGCTAAGATAATTAAATACTACATAATAATACAAGTCAAGTTGCACTCCTACAGGCGACATAACAACCATAACAAACTCTCATGTTGAAAGTTGGCCATACGCTTGGTTTTAATTCCTTGAGTTGTACCTCAATTTAATAAGAAGTTTCATAGGATTCTCATCTCTGGTTTATTTGTTTGTCAAGATTGATTGCTTTTCTTAGCATCTCAAAGAAGACTAGTGTCACAACCCCAAAATGATGGTCCTACAGGCGTGACCTGTCATGGAATCATTGTCACTAGTTACATTAAACAACTTCGACATGCAATTCAAAAGCCGCTGGCAACGAAAATTACGTCGCTTTATAAAAATATAAATGTCTTGTACATTTACAAAATAATAATAATAATAAAAAGGAGTTTCACCTGAACATGGGATTTAGTAAAAATGACATAAACGACAAATGTTATGCCAAATAAATCCCTCAAAGGCCATGCAATGCGGTGACTCCTAGCAGTGTCCCAATTGAACTTCATTTGACCTAACGACCTGAGATTAAGATGCTACAACGAGTCAGTATAAAGTTGGTGAATTCACAGGCTTTAATAAATAACACATTTACATACATAAGATCTCGCAAACGACTACTGTCAACATGTAAAAGAATATAAATTTTATTAGCAAAAGCTCTTGTACTCGAAGCTTGACGGGAATTTGATATGCCCATCCCAATGTTCTAGTGCCAACATTGTATTGAAAATGACTAATTATGTGCCCATTAGATTGCCAGTCAAAGTTAGAGCGACTAACCATAGGCAAGGGTGTCAATTCTAAATATATCTATTAACATCAATCACGTTTAACCAAAATTAATGATACAAAATAGGGGACTAGCTTGTATTAGTGAATGCCTCATGTAATATAGTTAACTTGCATGTAATCTACCCAAAATAAAAATAAAGAACAAGGGTCGGGTCAGTGAACTCACAGATACAACTAAACGAGTGCACCACCGAGTGAAGATATTTGACATATCAGCGTCCTATTATAACATATACGACATGAAGTTCCTAACATTATAACACAAATACAAGTAGTTCATCCAACCATCGATATTCCAAGAAAACCAAGTTTTAGATAAAAAAAAAAAATTGAGAACCGGACCGTCCGTAACTGTTGATTATTTATTTTATCAAAAATATAACATTTAGAGTATCTTATCTTAATCCTAATAAAGCATTAAAATGGTTGCCACGTGTTTTCATTTTAGAAGGTCTACATCACCACTAACACATGTCAAACTTATAATCAATTACAAATTTAGTAAATCACCAATTAAAAATAATTACCAATTTTGTCAAACATAATAAATTTCTTTTTAAAAAATTAATCAACAATTTGTCAAACATAATAAATTTCTTTAATTAATAAATTATCATTTAATGTTTTATAAGGTTTTTATGTCAATCATAATTTTAAAATATCTTAATCGTTTTTTGTTTGTATTTATTTAATATCGTGAACCTAAATTCAGCCCGTGTATTTCACGGGCTACTAACCTAGTGTCTTATAAAGTATATAATATTAGAGACCATAAATAATAGGGGGAATTGCATATATCCCCCTATTTTTGAGTCTAATTGCATATTTACCCACACTAAACTAAAAATTGCATATTTCGATCCCCTTTTGTAGGTTAATTACCATTTTATCCTTTTAATTGTTTATTAGGGTTTAATCAAGAGAAACCCATGCACGTCGGCTCTTCCTTCTCTCTCGCAAAAACCAGACGCTTCCTTCTCTCTCGCAAAAACCAGACGATTCATCTGCTTCAACACTGTTCGACATCAACAACTGAAGAAGCTGCAGGTTCGAAATCATCTTCTGGTTCCTCGAAATCATCTTCTGGTTCCTCGAAATCATCTTCTGGCTCGAAATCATCTTCTGCAGGTTTGATTTTTTCACTCTTTTGGTCGCGATTTATTCTAGTTCTTAGTCACTGATTCGATTTTAGGGTCACTATTAATTCGATTTTAGGGTACTGGTTCGATATTAGGGTACTGGTTCGATTTTAGGGTGGATGATTTCCAGTTCTTAGTCACTGATTCGAAATTTTTATTCGGGTCACTGATTCGAAAGAACTACAATATGAAGAAAAAATTAAGCTAATAAAAGAGCAAAAAAAAATAAAAAAATAAATGGGTATATATGCAATTTGAGAGATTTGAGTCATTAAGGGTAAAATAGTCATTCTATAATTTGTTTTTAATTAAAAAAAACAAAAATGGGTATATATGCAAATTTTAAAGTTTGTAGGGGGATATATGCAATTAAATTTTTAGGTTGGGTATATATGCAATTTTTAAACTTTATAGGGGGATATATGCAATTGCCCCTTTCATATAAATTTCTTAAAATATTATGTCGAGCTTCATCGGATCATAAGACAGAGTTCAAACAAGTTAAAGTTTATAACTTTTTTCAATATGAATTATATTATGAGGTATATTCGTTTTGTTATTCTTGTATGATTTTACTTTCAATGTTACAGTATATTACTTACATATTTTATTTAGTTATAGTGATCCGTAACAAATCTCGACCAGGTTAAAGCCTAGCCCAAGTCGTGTCTGTGTCCATTTATAATTATTTTTTCGTACAATGCCTTTCCTTAATTTCTTTTTTTCCGTATAACTTTTATGTTTTATAATAAAATATGACACAAGATTAAATAGAACAAAATCTTAGTGTAGTGGTTAAAATTTTATTGTTACATTATATAAGTTATAAGTTATAAGTTCAAGTGTTAATAGTTTTTTTATTTCAATCTTTTTAACTCTAAACATATAATTTTAACCTTTATAAAAAAATAATGTTTTGTTAGAATTATTTGTGAGAAAGAAACGAATTCTTTAATTTTTACATATATGTTTTCTTTTCTATACCTCACCGATTATTTATGTTTATTTTTAAATCTAAATTTTCTTTTCTTTCCTAGGTTTTTTTTTCTCATACCTGTAGGTATGAAATTTTATTTAAACTAATTTTTTATTTACTTTAGTAAGATTTTTATTTTGTAAGTATGTGTTCTTTAGAAATACATATATATATATATATATATATATTTACTTTCTTAGGTTTTTCTTGTGTTATTCATACCATTATATATGCATTTTTATTTAAAAAAAAAATATTATGTTGAGTTCCGCCACATCATAAGACGGAATTCAAAAACCTTCATGTTTATAGCATTCTTTTCTTTTGATATGAATTATATTCAGAGGTATTTTCCTTTTGTTATTCTGGTATTGTTTTGGTTTCAGCGTTACGGCATATTACTTGGAAGTTTTTTTTACTTATAATGATGCATAACAAAGCACGGCCGCATTAAACCCAAGCCTGAGCCGTCAGTGGCGGATCTTGAAATTGTTTTCGTGGGTGACCGAAAATTAGTGGTGACTGAATCAATATATAAAAAAAAATTAGTGGTGACAGACACAATATATATAAAAATTTTCTTCGTAAAACACGTATATATAAAAATTTTCTTCGTAAAACACGTATACTCGGTACCTCTGGACAAAAAACCAGCAGTGACCGAGGTCACTGCTGGTTATAACTAAGAATCGCCCGTGTGAGCCGTTACGGTATATTACTTACATGTCTTATTTCCTTTTACTAAAATCTTCTTTGTGTTCCTCCTTGATTCTTCCATTTAACATTTGCAGCATTAAATAAACATCATCATCATCTGAAAAGCCTTTATTTCATACTAACGGTGCCTTAATTCCTTTATAAAAAAAACCTTCGACTTCGGCCTACTTTAATTTTGTATCTACATTTATCTCTATAAGCATTAACATTAAAATCAACTTTTTCATTTTGAAGATGACATTTGTAAAGGGAAGCAAAGAATAAAAGCTTTAAGTCTGTAACTCTTTTATAAAACTTTATTGTTTGGTCTGGAATAAACCTGCTCCATATTTTTTTAACTGTATGATACTTTTTTATTCGTATGACAACTTTAAGTCTTGAATAAGTACATGCATTTCCTTCCTCTGATATACCACATGTTACAAGTGACCACCGCAACACGTGGTTTTTAAAGATCTAGTTCGGAATAATCAAATAGTTAATTTAGTTGAATGGAGAGAGTTTTTACACTATTGGTAATAGAAAATACTGATTCTAAAACTATAATATAAGTATAAACGGTTAGTAGATATTTTATTTGTTGCACAATTCATATCTTGGTCGAGTAAACCAAATAGTAAGTAATGGTTTGAATTAGAGTTTTAACTCCACTATCATTTAGATTTTAGACATGGGTTAGACATGGGTTCAATGTGACAACAAAAGCATGTCTTTAAAATATTTTATAAAATTAAGTTTTCACGATTTTATCATTTCGATACTATTTCACCTTTAACTCCATACTCAACTAATTTGACTGTCACTATCCAATGTTGATTAAGTGCTAAAAGAATCATCCAATAATAAATCCTGGTAAAAAGGTAGTTGTCTTTAAAAACTTTAAACAATGTGGTTACATTGATGAACAAATTTGTATGCATGATTTCCTTGATTTAGACCAAACAAATTTGTAATTTTGTATGCAGTCATGAGAAGCAAGTTACATCATGAGCCTCAAAGATCTACCTTTTCTGCAGGTTCCCTTTCCTTCTTTTGTTCCTTGGCTTTTTCTAACGTTTGCTTCACTCTTCTTGACCGTTGTTCATCGGTAGTGGTTGCGGTTTGTTGGTATTTTATTGCCGCATCAAGCGTGTAGATGCGAAAAGCGAGGGCAGAAATGGTGGACGTTTTTGCAGCAGCTGAAACAGAGGACCAGTACCACCACCAACTGTTGTTGACATACTCAGTCTTGATCATGGTTTCCAGTGCTAAAGTCGCCTCGACAATCTGCAATGCATATATGAGCAAATTTTAAAAACGGGTCAAAAACTCAAAATAGGTTGGGTTTCTTTAAAGAAGTTTTTAAACAAATGTTTGGATTAGCTTTTGTGGTGGGAAAAGTCAATAAGTCAATAAGTTGTTTGTAAAAAATTGTTTGGCTTAGCTTATTAATGTAAAATGACCAAAAAAAACATCCTTTATATATCTAAAGCCACTCTTGGGGGTAATATGGTAATTTGACTATCCAAAAGCCAAATGGAGTTTTGAAAAGCCGAGTTTTCTTGGCTTTTGAAATAATGCTTAAACCTCTTTTTCCAAAAGTGATTTTAAAAAGTGTTTTTGCACTATTCAAACATATATTTTAACTTATTGGCTTTTTAAAAAGACAATAAGTCAATAAGTTGATTCCAAATGATTATCCAAACATGCTCAAAGTATACCTCGTATATCGTTTTAGCAGATTTGACAAATGAACACCACCCAGATCTCCACTCGGGGCTTGACATGGAACACCTTTTTGCTCCATCAGGCAGTGCAGCTTCCATATCCAGTAAACTGATCATCAACGGCCTTAATATTTCCTCACCTAATCGGTCAGAATTCCCTACTTGATTCAAACAATCAACTCCGGTTCGGTTTGTATCATGTGCACCATCATGGCCAGAATCAAGAGTGATCTGACAGGTAGAAATCTTGTGGTGTTCAAATTCGATGCTCGTGAAGAACGTTTGATGGCAATTGGCACAATGGTGTCGAGATGGAAATACGGGTTCCAAACAATCACACCTGTGACATTTTGCCATGTTCTTTCCACAAGGCTTCTTTATATATTTTGCTGCATCTGGTTCCATAAAGGACCCGTATTGGGCCTCAAGCAAAACGGTCGCCTTCGTATTAAGACAATTCTGAGAATAAACTGTCTCTGCCTCTCTGCCCGCCAACTTCTTCCTACAGGTGCGTTGACCACTTTTTGACATTGTCTTTTGCCATACCAATATAGAATCTCTTAATTCTATTTGGTACTGGTCACTTGACTCACTTCTGCTAAGACAATCAAGAAGTTCTTTAATTTCTTCATCGGTTCGGAGCAAATACCACTGACCACAATCATCATATTGTAAATGACTTGCCGGATGGTCAATTGGGCTTATTTTAGTATTCTCCAACAAATTTATGACTATCCCTACACAGGGGAAGCCCCAGTATATCCGTCCAACTGAGTCGATGCCCAAAAACTTCTTCCCAAGCTTTGTTCTTGATTCACCAAGATTCTTACGAATCAGGTTGGTGTCTAACGACTTATCAACTAGAAACTTGAGCAAGAATAATTTCTGCACAAAAAACAAAATGGAACCTTTAAAGTAGAATTATTTCAAATAAACACATCAATCTTTATGCTTTATGTTATAAACCAACCTTGTCTGGCTCTAATTGCCAATATCCTTTTTCCTCTAAAGAAGTAAGTATATCCAAATACTGATAGGCTTCCTCATGGCAGCTTTTATCTACAAACTGTAAGATATGCGGAACGCCTTTTGGCCGATCGCTTGCAAGCTGCTTACAAGCTGGACAATACCAGTGCCCTTGTGGAATTTCGGAAAGAGGGGGATTCAGGCAATATGTGTGATACTCGGCATTACACCATTCAGTGTCACACAACAACACCCGATCATCGTCTTGGTTGACGCCACACACTTTGCAAATTCCAGCTTCCAAGGACAATTTTGGTATTTCGATAGAAGCTAAGTGTTCTTCTAGCTCCTTCTCTCCCTCAGCATTAAACTTTTCATATTCGGACAACTTACTCAATAGTGGTGATACCTGCACATATTAAAAAATCACCCTTCGAATTACAAGGCCACAAGAAATGTGAAACTTTTACGAACAAAACATGTAAGCAGTAAGTCATTTATTTTCTCCGAAAGAGAAGTATAAGGAAAATCTGTAGAAAATAATAACAAGGTTAAAATAGACGGAGTTTACAAACCTCATTTTTATATTTCAAGTCAAAGTCCTTGGACATATCATCTACCAACGTGACCAGAGTAGACGCATTCATGTGAGTCTTCTTTAAGTTGATCCACAACTACAAATCAATAATCATCAGAAAAAGGCGAATCTGTCCATATATATCAATCAACGATAACCAAAAGGGTGAAACAATAACGGAAAGTAGCTTATACTAAGTGGATAATAACTAACCTCCCTAACATCCTCAAGAAAAGCTTGTGGTGAACCACAATAGGTGTCATGAAGCAATCTCAAATCGACAGTAGGAAAATCCAGAGGACGCCTTGATGCAGATTTAAAAACAACCTTAATCTCATCGGATTTTAAGTTGTTCCGCATGAGGTTAGAAAAGTCCCATTTGCTATCATAATTAGCAGCTACATTTCGCAGTATGCTTCTGCACTTTTTCATGGTTATTTGAGATATCAGAAGCTCACATGATGTTCTTATGTTCCCGTCAAGTGATAACGGCCTACGTGGCACATCAGATGCTGCTCTTTTTAAAACTTCAATCACAGCCCTCTGTTTGCAACAAAAAAGAAAATCAGTGCACACTCCATCAAAAAAAAAAGAGAAATGAAACACATATTACCTTAGTGGGCCCAGATGCATTGCACTTATAAACGTCTTTTGAGATGGAAGCTTCCAGTAGCTTCTTTGCCCATTCAGGTGGACTTCTATTTAGAGCCTCGTAGACGCAGTTTCTAATACGGGACCCAACATTTGTAGGAAGCTTTTTCACAGGATCGAGCACTTTTGCCCAATCTGGAATACTAACATCTGAGCTGTCCCCCCTAATGCCCATAGATAGAGTGTTTCTTCCGCTTTTCATTTTTCCAAATACTTTGTTTACGGCTCTTCCAAGCAACTGAAGAAAAGAACAAACAGCCACTAGCAATCAATTTACTTGCAATAACTATGATTCAGATTAATTGTAAATCAAGACCAACAATAATCTACCTGTGCATCCAAATCAATGTCTGCAACATTGGTGGGTGAGCCAGAAAAACTACCACAATCACTTTGCAGACAGTGAATGAGCTTAGTCTTATTGCTGTCAGCAATCTTTAAGGAACCAAGTCTTCCTCCCATTAGCAAATAAGCCATTATATATCTCCGAACCACTTCCGGCCAAGTCAACTCGTTAATTGGAAGCATATCTAATTGTACTTTTACCTCTAATTTTGTGTTAACCACTGAAACTATTCTATCTAGGAGCTTACTTACTAGCTCAGGAAGCAGTACACTGTGAACAAATGTTTCAAATGCATGCAGGATTGATGATTTACCAGCCCCATGTGGAGATGGACATAGAAGCTCTTGTTCAAGCTGTTCAAATGAAATTGGCTCTTCCACTCCAATAACTTCTTTGAAACAACATAGGAAATCATGCACCTAGGGACAAGAGAAAACACAATGCATTAGCAAATCCACAGTATTCGATCAGTAGAAGTCAAATGAGCATGTGTACCTCAAGAAGGTTGCCTACTGCATGAGAAGACAACCTTGAGCTAATTAAACTTCCTTGAGGAAATGATTGCTTATTGGTGACACTCTCCTTGATGATTTCCATGTTCTTCTGTTTCTTTCCTGATTTGATCAAGACTGTCAATTTGCAACCTCCTTCTGATGCAATTATCTTCGCAAAAACAGGTTGATGCAATTGAACTTCAGTCAATCTCAGAATTGGGGAAATGATACATGTTTTCCAAATATGCAACTACTAATTCGGATTTTAGTTTATAAATAAAAGATCACTTGAGATTTCATCGTCACCAATTAAACAATATCGAAAGCAGAATAACATGAAGTGAACCTCATATGAATAAAAACCTAGCTTTAATAAAGCAAGCAGATAGCAATCCGTTACTAGTACAACCCGATCGCATTCATAGCACATACCATACAACATGCTTCAAGAGAGGAAACTACTACAGAATGCCAAAATGGGTTATCATTCCTTATATACCCCCCCCCCCCCCCCCCCCTCCCCGATGATTCAAAAAACTGCCATCATAAAGACCAAAAAGGGCAGATCCGGTATCAACCGATTATCTTTGAGTTAACTACATTTATGATTACAGAATGAATCATACATTCTGCATATAGATTACTTGATCTTAGAGCAGAACATTTAGCAATAAATACAAAACAAAGAGGTTCATAGATCGATCAAAAGATATAAAAAGAGAGATCATCCACCACTCACCTGTGCCGTTCTCTATTTGGATCCGCCGCTTATCTCACAAACTTAGGGTTCCGGCCTCCCTTGGTTTGCAGATGCATTTTATAGACTTGGAAAAATCATATCAAATTACAAAAATCACATTATGGTAAATTCATAATGTTTAGACCAATCTCACAATTAATTCAATTAATATGGCAAGTTAGAGAAAACATAACTTGTTTCATTCCCGCATGGTCAAACGGCGTCGTCCTTAGAAATATTCTCAAAAGTACCCTTAACTTTCACCCTCTTTTCATATAATAGTAAATAAGGTACAGTAGTGTTTGTGCCCACGCATTGCAGCGACAAAGTTGGACAATGATAAATTTACAAAATTGTAGAAAACAAAGATGACTAAATAAAGATTTGAGATGCAAACCCCACCATCCGGAGTATGTTGTTCTTTCCATATCTTAAATGTAACTATGAGTTTGAGTTCCTTCCTGTCTTCACTAAAAAAATTATCAGCCTATCGTGACTGTCACACACCTACCTATAGCTATCTCCGATCCTTCTCGGTGTTCCTTCCCATGTAAGTTTTCTTCCACTGGCTCCAACATCTAGGTTGTAGCTGTAGTTGTGTGCATCTGCTTCGTCACCCATCAACCGAAGAAACAAAACGTAAAGAGATGCCATTCCCAGCTGAAATGCTTCAAAGGGAAGGCAAAAGTACAACACCTGGCAAAACCAACACCAAATTTCCTCAAAAACATTACTGGGATTTTAAAATTATTCATCTTGGATCTCAAGTATTCATAAAAAGAAATCTAGGATCTCATGTACTAATGAAAAGAGTAGTGGGATTTCAAGTATTCACAAAAAGAAATGGGGGATCAAAAACAATAAGCAATTCATTCTACCTGAGGAGATGAACCAAGATTCATGTTCACAAAAATGATACAGCCCAAACATATTCCTTCTCTTCACAACTAATGGAATTATGAGCAGTTTCCATTTGGTGTCCTCAAAAACAAATGAGAGATATAAATCTATGCACTCTGATTCTCTTTGCATGTACCATTGTACCTAAATTGCTGGCCAGAATCAAAATAACAAAGAATGATAGAGGAAAACTTAAAAGCATAAATTATATAATCATAAACACTTCGACAAAAAAAAATTAAATAAAAAATTAAATAAGCAACACATAAGAGCAAGAATTACCTTAACTAAATGATAGATATAGATAGAGATCTATGCAAGTCGTTGCTCACCATCTCCCACTAAGTCGCCGCATATTATCAACATAACACAAATTATAAGAGGGAAACCATAAAATCATACATACTATCATTAATCACACTTGAACAACAGAAATAAAAACCTAAGATAGAATCTAGGAGATTACCTTAACATGATACAAGTAGAGATATATGAAATGGCCTACCTTAACCTGATGATGAATACAGATATATGACTCAGGCCGTTTACCGTATTTTGTTTAACACAGTATAAGCTTTGATTTTAGTTCAATTCAATCCCCAAACCAGATCGTTTTCTTATATTATCAAGCCAGATGCACAACATTGTACTTATGAATACATAAAAAATTGAAAATTTTAAATGATTCATTGCAAATTTAAGAACATGATGAACAAACTAAGAACAAACCATTGCATAACCAATTTATGAGAGTTTCACTTATACCAAATAAAACAGTAACATCCAATGAAGGAACTATAACATATGGATGAAAATGTACTAAATTTCATAGACATTCTACGTTAAAGAAAATGTTAAACACCATATAAGAGTAGAGTAACAGTTTGAGAGGGTACCTTAAAAACATTTTACACCAAGCAAAATATAGGTGATGACTTAACGTGAGTATATGTTGAATACCTGTTGAAAGCATCAAGCAATAGTTAGCTTAGCTATTGTCATTCTGTATTTAATTTTGTCAAATGAATAAGCAACTATGGATACATGTTTAACTTTACAACATGGTTGTACTCAGTAGTGACAGGTAAACCAAAGTTTAAACAGTTGTTCAGTTTCCTCATTCGTCATCAGTCATGCACTCGTGCAGTAATTTACAGAACTGGTTTGTCAATAGTTAAGAGTGTGCTTACTGCCCTTTTTTTTATCATTTAGACTTGCCTTAAGTGGGTTGGAGTGAATGTTTTTAGTCAATTTTATTTAGTAGTGAAATTAATGGGCTACAAAGCAAGTTCTATTGAAGTTCAACTCAAGCAAGTAATTATGTTCTTATTTTTCATATATTACAACTAACACAATCATGTAACAGAGATGATAAGTTAAATTGATATTCATATACAGATAACAAATAAGCAATAGTCTAAAGATAACCACCTACATATGCAATACCTTTGAATCTCTTTGTCCAGGCTGCTGAAATCCCAAAGCTTTTAGGATGATAAAGAGTGTCATCAACATCTAAAAAATCTTGACGGTAAAAAAAAAAACAGTAGAATGTAAAAACTGATTGATTAATAAAGAAATGAGTAATTAGAAGTTACGAAAAAAGTACACTTTCATATCCTGGGTTTGAGCAGAACTATAGTCTTGCATGTACATTTCCTGTGATTTAAAGTCAATTTAATATTGATGGAAGATGTTTCAGTGCATAGTATAATTTGAAGACTATTTTAAACAAAAACTAACACATGATATCTGTTCCACAGTAAATTCATATGGGCCATATTCAAATTTTGTCAAACAAAAATCTGGTTTTATAATCCATGACTAATTTAACTCCAAATTACAAAAAAAAAAGCCATATGGTTACTTGCTACATTGAAATTGAAATTCAAAGTTACCTGCCTCCTACGGTTTCTGGGACTGCTGATGGTAGAATCATCGAAGTAGAATGGGGAAATCTTATTATTATTATTATCTACAAACAATTCGGATCATAACACCACCTGTTACAGATTCTAAACCCATGGATGGGTTGATTTCAATTTAATGTTATGGAGTTTGCCCAATAACTGATACTGCTGATGAAACAAACAAACAAACAAACAAACAAACAAACATCATCTACTGTGGAAATTCAAGTTATTGTGCAAACTCCATAAAATAAAATGAATCGTACTGCTGCTACATGGATTTAGAAGAATGAATGAATGAAGTAGATAACGATCTAGGGTTTGTATGGTGATTAGAGAGGTCTGGTCTGGAGGATCCAAATTTGTGCGAATGGGTGTGTAATTTGCAATTAAAAAAGTGTTTAGTTTAACTTATGTGTTAACTTTTATGTGGTGAGAAAATTTAATAATTTATTTTACAAAATTATTTTTTAAAAATTATTTGGCTTAGCTTATTAGTGTTAAAAGATCTAAAAATGACATTTATATATCTTTAAAACCAGTTTCCACTTTTACTTATAATATTATATACTTAATAAAAAAATAAAATTCTAATATAAATTTTGGATAAAATTTATAAGTTTTTAAAAACTTTTTCAAAATACATAATATAAATTTCTTCAATAATGTTTTTTTAAATTTACTAAAAAGACATTAAGAAAAAAAGGTTAAAACAACGTTTTAAATTATTCAAATATTACGTTCATACAAATTGTAAATAATTCAAAAAAAATAACCATGTCATAGTACATTTAATTATGTGATTTCATTATATCATCCGCAATAATATCTCGTATCGCTGCCATATACATATCATCAATATTCGCACGACGTGTACTTGTACATTTTTCATAAACTTTAATACGAGTACTACCTTCCGTGGGATTGTATGATTCTTGTTGTGCTATGTTAAATGTTTCATCAAACCTACCGGCCTTTCTAATGTAGTTCTGGATAGCCATTGATGCTATCACGATCTTCACTTGATGCTTGTACGCGTAATTATCATGCATTTCTCTCAATAAACGTTTCTACGCGTAATTATTATGCATATCTCTCAATAACGCCCACCTAGCTTTCCACACTCAAAAAGTTTGTTCAATGATATTTTCGCAATGATGAGTGGTAATAGTTAAATGTCTTTTATGGTCTGCGGGGGGGGGCACGCATAACACTAGTTTGTCCACGTTGAAAATCTGGTAGATGGTGCCTAAGACCGTGGATGTCGTAGTCCCGGGCTGGTCGTGGCATGTGCCGACCCGGTTCGTGTTGCCCCGATAGTTGTGATGACCGAGGATTGGCCTGGGTTAATGTCGGTTGTGACTATCGTGCTATTGGTGAGGATTAGGGTAGGACCCAAATTTGAGGTAGAATTACCGAGGAGTGATGGCATTGGGCTAAGATTCGGGCCCTTATCTTTATAAGACAGTTGTAGGATCACTCCCTTTAACTTCTCCGCTTGTACATGATCGCGTAACATTTGCCGAAGTTATATGAAATTCTTGCTTACCAGCTCTGGGTGAGATCTAAAACGTTGAAGTCGGTGGTAGCTGAGGGATTTTCCGATACTTCCTTATCCCTCGGTGTCGAGAGACCATCTCGAGGTCCTCGGGTATCACTTGGAGGTGTATTGGTCATGACTGGTAAAGTGATGTCAGTACCGTACGGATGACGAATGTAGAATCGGGCTACCGCGAGTAGTCAGATAGGCTGGGGGTGTAGGACGGACTACTAGGGCAGTGCGGCTACAAGGAATATTAGTTCCGGGAACTGATCCACTGATGGTCGCTGGAATTCACCAAGTCTTGGCTAGTCACCTGCAAATAGAAGTGTCGTTGTTTTTAGGGAGCATGACAGAGTGTGTTATGACCAAGCTCGAGCGTGAGAATAAATATGCCTTTCAAAAGATTAAGTGTAATCGGACGAAGGAGAGCGCATTGAAGGTAATCATACCTCATAGTTAAGGAGTATTTATAACCTTCAACCCTTATCTTGGATTGTCAATAATGTGATTACCCAATTAGACATGGTGCGTGTGTGACCGAAAGTTTGGACTAGAATGCTATAGTACCTAACTGGGGTAATCAGAATAAATGTGGTGTCACTTCAGCCGTTAGGGTGCCGACCTGATGTGCCTGAGCGTTGGTCTGTTTTGTCCGTTACGGACTAAACATGTTTAGCCCGACCTGTGTTGAGCATGTTAGTGGGTCAGGCTGTTATGCTTGTTGATAGTTCTTCCTAGGGATGTAGGTTGACCTACTCACATGAATCCTATTCCGAACTATTCTCATGCTGATCCGACCTGAGATCTTAGGTTGGTATGGGTTTTAATGGATGTTCTTTGGATTGCGTGAGGTAATGCTTACATGACGTCATTTGATCTGGACATACGTCATTAGCGTCAAATGTTGCTACAAGAATCACCAGCTAGAGTTCGTGTAACCATTCAAGAAAGTGACTCATCTAGCTAAGATCTCTTTATGTGATGATGTAGAGTCATATTTCTTCTTTTTGGGTTCAAATGCAAATTGCATAAGTATATTATATTAAGAGTAGTAGTAATTATAAACACGTATGTAAAGTATAATTTAGAAGTATCAGTTTAAGATTAGAGAGTGGATGAGAAAATATCTTTTGAGTGAGGAGGTGAAGACCCCATTAATTATATGAAGAAGAGACCATGGATTTATGGATCCGACTTTAATCAGCTTCTCTTGACTTGGGCCCAATTTAGGTTGGACCAAACATGCTCAACTAGGGTACCCTCTACAAATTTCATGCTGTTATATTTGCATCAAATGGAACCAAAACTCACATGGGAGCCAAAAGTTTTGGTCCTAACATATTGGTTTTTATAAATCTTCTATATGGTTTTTATGTATATATGTTCGAAACCAATTGGAGTTGCATTGTCCTTATTTTCTTGACATAATGACTAGCATTTGAGTGCAGTTGTACTTGAAAGTCGAAACCGTTCATGACACATAGTGTATTTGAAACATTAGGAGAAAATTTGATACCTTCAAAAAGAAATCCATCTCATGTATGACTAGAAACCAGGGACATGAAAATGAGGAGATTGAATGAGAGACCACATAATAACTGGACAACTCCGATTTAAAAATGGAGTTTTGAAAAATGACAATACTAGAAAACAAGAACACGGTCCTCATCTATCGAGGCCGGAGGATCTTCCGGACAGGAGGACTGTGACTTGGGATCCACCTCTTGCTCCGCAACCAATCAACCATCCTTCTAACTCAAAAGTATAATTAAAATGTATGAAATTACAATTAACGTTTTTATGATGCATCAATATATAATTCCCTGATTCAAATTGAGTTTTTTCCCAAAAGAGTGTTGGTGGAAAACTTATTTACCAAAATGGGTGATTTAAAAAATATTTACCAAAATGGGTATTTTCTTGAAAATAACATTTTTATCTCTCCTAACTTTATTAGAAAGATAATCCTATTTAAAATAATTAATAAACAAATCAATTTTATTAATATTTTGTTTCATAAATAATACTTAGAAACTTCTTTTTTAACATTTTTTTTTCTCAAATATAAACATTAACTGTTTTTCATAAATATATATATTTCAACTTTTTAGAAAAAAAACATTTATATTTCGACTTCTTTAGTTACAACGTTTTTGCTTTTTTCCTTTTCAAAAATGTTTTTTGTTTATTATATTTAAAATATGAAAATATTTTTTCAGATATATTATATACTTTTGTTTTTATTATAAAATTACTATTTAGTTGCTACAAACTATTAATTTAAACTATTATAAAATTATAAAATCAATATTTAGTTTCAAAAATGTTTTTTAACACTTTTTTACCTGTTATTTTTTTATCCCCAGTTTTTTTTAATATGACGTCTGAATTTTCCATCCGAGTCAGGTTGATCACATTAATAATGTTAACTTGTTGTCCAACCTATACAACTAAGAATTACACGTTATCATATTCACGCAGCCGACCGACCTGGATTGAAAACTCAAATGTCGTGTTAAGAGACCTTCGAGCACCAAAGATAACTGACCCTAATAAAAAAGAATAAACCTACCTGATTTGTCAAAATCTAACTAATAAATTTAAACTTAAAAAGAAGTTTAAATTGTAGTTCACACGTTAAACTCTTTTTAATTTATAAAATATTACTTTAAACTAATAATATTAATTTATAGAAACTAAAAAATAATTTTATATAACAAAAATATTTAATACATGTTGACGGAGTTCTTTCTCTCAAAAACGATTTTTATATTTTAAATATAACTAAAAATTTTGAAAAAGGAAAAAACAAAAACATTATAACTAAAGAAGTTCAAATGTATGTTTACGTAAAACAGTAACAAATATTTACATTTAAAAAAAGTGTAAAAAAGAAGTTTCAAGTATTATTTATTAAACAAATATTAATAAAATTGATTTGCTCCTTAATTATTTTAAATAGGATTATTATTTTATAAAGTTAGGAGGGAGAAAAATGTTATTTTCAAGAAAAAACCCATTTTGGTAAATATTTTTCAAATCACCCATTTTGGTAAATAAATTTTCCACCAACACTCTTTTGGGAAAAAACTCATTCAAATTTCGAACTTTTTTAAAATTGAAAACAGGCCCCACTTTTTTCATATTAATTACAATTATAGGGTCCAGCCCCTCTTCAAATCTCATAATCACCAACTAATGATACCACATCGCTTTTAACTTTGGGGTTGAAACGTCACTTCAATCAATAATTCAAGGACCATTCTGAAAATTTCACCACCCAATTTATTCCCCATCTCTTTGCACTCCTCGGCGGTGACTTGTTTAATCCTCCCGTGTTTGCCGCCGTCGATACCACCATCCACCGTCGTTTTTCCGACGCCGGTGATAACGCCGCCGCTAAATCCTTCGGAATCACATTTTTTGCGTAATTTCCGTCACTCCGATCATTTCGTTTCCGTTTTTGTTCCATCGAGGTAATTTACTATTTATCGATTTATCGATTCAGTTATCGAAAGTTTTTACTGTGTGTGTACTGTTCCTGTTCGCTTTTTATCTATGATATCGGCGCAATAATTGATTCTAGATTATAAATCTGTACTTGTCATCTTCTGAACTACTTGCTGGATGCAAATAGGCGTTTTATTGTTGGATCTGTCGGTTTGAATCTCATATTTCGTCAATGCGAACGGCGAATCCAAGGTCTGGTGCTTTTGATTTGTTTCACTTATTCGTTAGTTCTCTAAACGATTTGAATACGAAGATGCTGTTCACAAACCGTTGAACGTTATAGGGTTTGTTGGTGCCGAATCCTGAAAGTTGAATCTCCTAATTGCTATTATCATAGTGTTGAATCGTTTAGTTTACAGACTTTAGAAAGAGTATTCTACATATTTTAGTGCAGATTCATGTGTCAGGGTTTACTACTATGGATGAGTTTTTGTGTTTGCATTGAAATGCCCTAATGTTGGGTTAAAGAGTTTGTTTATTGTAGATTCTGTTGTGATAGATTTTTATAACTTTATTTTGGTTCCATCGAATATCTTCTTGATGAGTCTTTGTTATATGCTATCTAGATGATTTGTTTCTGGTAATATGGTAAAATCTGACATGGTATAAGTCGAGGGATGTGTTCAAGATGATCAAATAGTTTGTAATGGATGTTACTCTGCTTCAAGTGTTAATGTTTTAGGTTTTTCAATTAATTGCAGCTGTTCAATGATGTCTGAAACTGCTCTTAGAGATCTTAATTTGCTGCCTAAATCGGAGAGGCCAAGTGTGACCTCAAGTAAAGACATCTTAGCTAAGCCATATGTTGAACCTACTGATGAAAATGTAGGAGAAAAACAAAGAAAAAGTGTTGTTTCTTTGGTTGAACCACCCGTGAATGGAAATGAGGTTGGACATTCTAGCACGGAGGTAGTGGTTGCAGAAGTGGAATACATTGAATCTGACAAACTGAATGATCTTGAAGATGTTGATAAGAGTCTTAAGGTAGTTTTTTTGAAAAACTTTTTGTCTCATGAGAGCCAAAGTATCTATTTAATAGGGTTTTCTATTACAACTCAGCCATAACAAAAAGGCCCAACTATTGTTAACTACCCCGTTTCTCATTTTCTTTCAGGTGCTTCTGGATGGATTAGGGTCTAAAGATTGGGTTTTACTTTGTGAGACGCTCAACAATGTACGTCGTTTATCAATATACCACAAGGAAGCATTGCAAGACATATTGTAAGCATTTTTTGTTACACTCTTGAAGAATCAAGGAGTTTACACTTCTCACAGTAGTCACAGGTTTATCTACCGTTGTAACAAGTTGCCCACTGTTTTATTGAACAGGGACAATGTGATTTCCTTTGTTGTCAAAGCCCTGAAGAATCCAAGAAGTGCTGTATGTAAAACTGCCTTAATGACTTCTGCAGACATTTTCAAAGCATATGGAGATAGTATAATTGATTCGTTGGATCCTCTGGTAATTGATTTATTTTCTTGCTTTACGCCATTGATTGTAGATGTTACCTTTTTTTTAATGTTTATTTTTTCTCATAAAACTGATTAAAGTTTTTGTTTTTCCTCCAATTTGGCCTTATTATCTTTTCCTTTTAGCTTGTGCAACTTCTTCTCAAGTCCTCTCAAGACAAGCGCTTTGTGTGCGAGGCTGCTGAAAAAGCTTTAACAGATTTGACAATTTGGGTCTCACCTGTTTTGCTATTACCTATGTTGCAACCTTACCTTAAGAACCGCAATCCTCGTATTCGTGCAAAGGCTTCAATGTGCGTTTCTCGTAGTGTACCACGATTGGTAAGTACTCGACGTTAGCTCCAACTTTGATTGGTATTGATTTTTGATTCCCCTTGTTTAAATGTTTTTGCATGCTACTTTTCTGGATTATAACTGCACATAGGAAACTCTTTTATTCCACCCTATTTCATATGCACCCTCCGTCCCAGCAAAAATGTCCACCTTCTTATCTTAGTTTGTACCAAAAATTTGTCCACCTTATAAATTAGTTTGTACCAAAAAAATGTCCACTTTGAAAATCATTGATCGATTTCCCATTCTGCACTTAATCACCAGACTGCACTAGTTGCAAATACCTAAAACTGCAATGACGTTATAAGGTTAGAGTTGGCATTTAGTTGTTATAGTATGCATTAATTACACATTACTAACTCTGTACCTTTTATCCTGTGTAGTTGTGAACATTTATGTAATGCATGATTTTATGTGGTACCACACTACCACAGTACCACCTCAGGCAAGCTGAATGTCCGCAGCAAATCTAACTTCTTTAAAGCCACTTTAGCCACTATATTTATATTTGTTATACCAAGGAACTGATAAATATATTAATTGCCTTCCTATATGCCTCAGTTGGAATAAGTATAGATACTTATTTACTTAAAATTTAATCATTATAATCCGTCTCACAGTTAAATCAACTCATGGGGTTATGTGCTGTACATTTATATTCTGCCGTCTTTTATGCATCTTGTCTGAAAACTCCCATTGGATATGTTGAGTCCCTTTATTCTTCTTTTCTAAAAGCTTCCACTGGATATGTTGAGTTCTTTTAGAGCCGTGTTTTGTTTCTGGCAATTATTGCAAATTCTGTTCATAAGGCGGAAATAAGGCAAAATTGGAAAACCATTATGCAAAATTGGAACTCGTATCAATGTATCATGTTACCTTGATCTTGAATTCTTGATTACCATTTCTGTAATTTTTTGAGATAACATGTTTTATGTTTTTTGTTTTGTTTCTCATAAAAGGGTATTGAAGGAATCAAAGATTACGGGATTGACAAATTGACCCAAATAGCTTCAGACCAACTCAGTGACAAGCTCCCCGAGTCACGGGATGCTGCTCGTTCTCTTCTGTTGAAGTTACAAACTGCATATGAAAAATCTCCTGTTTTGGCACCTGAACAAGGCACACCCTCTGACCAACCTCTGGTATATTCTTGGGAGCAATTTTGCGAATCTAATCTTCCAAAGTTAAGTGCTCAAGCTGTACTTCGTGTCACTAGCAGTAACCGAGAGAGCCCTGTTTCGGGTTTGTAACAGCAAAGTATACACCACCTGTCACTATGTATGATTTTTCCCCATCCTTGAATCTTTTTTACTTGTAAATGCTTTTGCATTAAATTTGAAAAGGTGT
>JBCNJP010000015.1:16728565-16751801 GCA_039602395.1 Deinandra increscens subsp. villosa | reverse complement strand
TGTGGTTTATTTTGAAACCACCAAATCATCTCATTTTCTCATTTCTCAATTAAGCGGTTTATTTTGAAACCACCCATTAATCTCATTTTCTCATTCGAGGGTTTATTTTGAAACCACTCATTTCATCAATTTCAAAGATATACATAAGTTCATCAGACAAGGTATGTTTCATGAACTAGCTAGGAACATGACGTATAATTAGAAACATAAGCTCTAAATCGATACGTAAACCACTATTTGAAAGTATTTTCCCACCATGTTACACGACCAGAGCTACTGATTAGTGGGCTAGGGTTGGTCATTCCCGATAGATCTATCAATACTTCTCTCGTCTATTCCATTGTTAACGATTTAGATGGCCGAATTCTATTTCATTCACTTTTCTTTTTATGTGGTTGTCAACTTATAATATCCATATTATTTCATTATATGCATTTTCAGCCCCAAAACATTTATAAAATATTTCAGAAAAAGGGGAATAGTGAACTCACATTTGTTCCTTGTTGCAGTATTGCTCCAAATCAAGAGATTTCAAGTATCTTGGTCCTAATTCCCATTATGATTAGATTAGTTATGCGGTTATATTAATTAATGTGAACAATTTCTGAATTTTCAAACTATTTAGGCAAAATAACAATTTTGCCCTTATTTGGCTAATTTTAACAAATAAAGCAAAAGAAATTAATCTTTACTCTTGGAATTTTATGTTAAGGCTTAATATAAGTTATTATACTTATTTAATCATCATTTCAAACATTATAGCACTTATCTTCTAATTTTTCTTTATTTTATGTTAAATTACCTGTTTTTTTACGGCTTTTTGGTGACGGTTTTTATCCAACTTTTCTCCAATACTTAAGTTTTCACTTTCATATCATTTTTATATGTTTCCCAAACATTATCTATCTGTTCCAAGTCTTTTAGCTACTGATCTCAATTATTTTCTTATTTTATACCTTATTTTTACTAATTTACACGTTTTTAATGCGTAATTTTATTATTTTAAGGGTTCGGGTGCCATTTTCACCTAAGTTTTCAATTATTCTTACTTATATTAGTTGTCTACTGTCCAAAATAGATCCTTAATTTATTTTATATTATTTCTTCGATTTATTCTATTTTTAAGCATTTTAGCCATTTTTAAGCACATAATTCCATTTTAATTATTAAATAAATTCCAAAAATTCTAAAATATTTTTCTAACCAATTTCTACAGATTTTAAACTCCCGCCGCAAGATCAGGGTTCGCCCATCTAGTTAGTACACTGGTATTGTCCATTATCGCCATATTGTGGGTTACTGATCTCGCTGGTGGGTTTTGTTAGGGTTCGCCCATCCTCACCGGTTATTGTATCCTCCATCGTGTGGCTCGAGTGTGGTAATACGAGCTACTCCTAACTGGTTTTGGGTCTTGCCGTCTGTTTGGTTGTTTTTTCCTTCTTTGTGCTGTTTGTGGCCATTTTGTTATGGAAGACGGAGAGTGGGTTAAGGTTCAACGGAGGAAGAACAAGGAATGGGCCTCGAAGGGAGTCAAGAGATACTGGTGGCCTGAATCTGTTGTGTCATACTACATCAGTAATCTTCCGGATGATTGTGGTCGGACAAGATTGAGAAATGAATGTGCTCAGTTTGGGAAGGTGGTTGTTGTCTTCATTTCAGACAAGCGTGGTCGAAGTGGGGAGACATTCGGTTTCGTTAAGTTTGTTGATGTTAAAGAAAAAGGGGCCCTGGAAAGGGTGTTAGGGAAGATTAAGATTGGCAATAGGATAATCTCAGCGAATCTCGAGAGATACGACCGGAAACATAGACCGGTGGAGAGAGGTGAGGCGAAAATTCTGGCATCTAAGAACTTCTTACAAGGACGTAGTGTTTGGGATACATTAAACTGGCAACAGAAGGTGAAGAGATCATGGATGGGAGGGGGTGGTGCTTCATTCGCCGATGTTCTAAAACGAGACCAGAATCTTGTTGGTAGTGAAAAGAAGATCGTCATTGATGCCCTGCGCCTACTTTCATTGTTGATTGGCAATTGACCTCTCTTATCGGAAAAACAATCGATATTGCTACCCTTGACAACCTGGTATCCATTCTGGGGAAGGAAGGTTTTAGCAGATCCCAACTGCGGTTTCTCGAGGGCTTGCACGTTCTTCTCACTTTTCATGGAAGGGAGGAGG
Organism: Deinandra increscens subsp. villosa; assembly: GCA_039602395.1. NCBI lineage: Eukaryota > Viridiplantae > Streptophyta > Magnoliopsida > Asterales > Asteraceae > Deinandra > Deinandra increscens. The sequence goes on along the minus strand of JBCNJP010000015.1, from coordinate 16,749,627 downwards.
CTGTTACATTCATGGAATGCATGGGTAGGCGAAAAGATATCTTTGAGGAGTTAGAACTGTGGGAGAATCAGTCGTGGGCCCCGGAGAGAATCGCTTGGCTAAAAATATATAGGGTGCCTCCGATCTTGTGGTACAGTGAGGTGTTTGATTCCATTGGAAGCAAGTATGGTAAAGTGGTCTTCTCCTCTGGTGCGGATGGTTACGACGTGAATCTGGCTAATAAAAAGGTTAGAGTCCTCTCCTCTTCGTTCAATCCAGTGGATGAGATATGTATTATCCAATGGAAGGAAAGATCCTTCCGGTGTAGAGTCAAGGAAATTGAACGGAGGTACTCTTCTTTTAATTGTAAAGGGGCTATGGTTTTTAACAATTTCATAGAAGAGGTTGGGCTGGGGGAGTTCAATATGGGTGGTGAGCGTTTCACTTATATGGAAGGTTTGGGTCGAAGTTTTAGTAAACTGGATCGTTTCCTGGTCTGTGATCAAGTGAGGCTTAAATGGGCGGAGGGGGCGGTTACGGCTCTTCCGAGACGATGCTCTGATCACTGTCCCATTCTCCTCAAGCTTGATATGGACGACTTCGGGCCTTGTCCGTTTAAACTCTATTCCTCTTGGATGCGCCATCCGAATTTTGAGGATGTGATTCAAAGAAGTGTTGATGGTTTTAGGGGTGAGGAGGTTTGTAGGCCTGATATCAGGTTGATGAAAAAAGTTCAAAAAAATCAAATCTGATGTTAAAGCGTGAGGGAGCATTGTGACTAAAGAGTTAAATGATCAAAAGGATAAGGCTTTGGATGTTTGTAAGCATTTTGAGTCTTTGGCTTCTCTTTTCCCTATTTCTGTGGCCGAATCCAAGTTATGGGAGGAGGCCAAACTCCGATTGAAGAAGTTGGAAGAAGACAAGGTTGAGGATTTAAAACAGAAAAGTAGAGTCAAGTGGGCTATCGATGGGGATGCCAATTCTAGATTATTTCATGGGTTAGTTAATGCTAATATCACGGCTAGCAGGATAAATGGGTTGATGGTTGAGAACATGTGGTTCACAAATCCGGATTGTATTAAAAGAGAGGCTTTCAAGTTTTTTAAGGAGAAATTTCAACACTCTAGGAGTTAGAGACCGGCTATCGTTTGTGATGGAATAAATAAACTGTCGGAGGCGAATAAGGAGGCCTTGGTGATCCCGTTCTCGAAGGAGGAAATTAAAGGGGCAGTTTGGGAGTGTGGGAGCGACAAAGCTCCTGGACCGGATGGATTTACCTTTGATTTTGTGAAGAAGTTTTGGCATCTTTTTGAAAAGGATTTTGGCGATATTTTTGATTCGTTTTTCAGAGATGGAGTGATAGGTAAGGGCTGCGGATCGGCATTTATTCACCTTATTGCCAAGTCCAAGGATCCCAAGTCCCTTGCCGATTATCGCCCGATTAGTCTTGTTGGGATTATTCCAAAGGTCATTTCGAAGGTGCTTGCTAATAGAGTGAAAAGTCCCTTATCGAGCATTATTTCGGAACCACAAATGGCCTTCTTGGCGGGTAGGAATATTTTGGATGGGGCTCTTATTTGTAATGAAATGGTGTCTTGGTTAAAGAAAAGGAATATCCTGTCTCTTTTGTTCAAGATTGATTTTGAAAAGGCGTATGACACGGTTGATTGGCTCTTTATTGGTTCAATTCTTGACCAAATGAATTTACCGTTGAAGTGGAGAGAATGAACGAAAGGTTATTTGAAGGCTTCGAGGTCGTCGGTCCTTGTGAATGGCTCTCCGACATGGGAGTTTCCTTTTGAAAAGGGTGTGAGACAAGGGGGCCCCCTCTCCCATTTTCTTTTCCTTATTGTCATGGAAGTGTTGAATTGGATGATCGTCAAAGCTTCGAATAGTGGTTTCTTTTATGGGTTGCAAGTTCCTAACGGGGGGCCTCAGATCACTCATATTCTATTTGCTAATGATGCTATCGTTCTCGGTCATTGGTCTCAAGAGAATGTGCTCAATCTTGTCCGACTTCTTTGGATTTTTGGTATGGCGTCTGGGCTCCGAATTAATATCTCCAAATGTGCCTTGTATGGTTTGAATGTGGACAGCAGGGATTTGGAGATAAAGGCTGGGTTACTTAAGTGTAAAAGTGGCGAGTTCCCCTTCAAATACCTTGGGCTTGTGGTGGGTGCTAATATGAATCGTGTTAAAAGTTGGGACGATGTGATTAATGTTTTTGAGAATAGGCTATCGAGGTGGAAGGCCTTATCTCTCTCCATTAGTGGCAGATTGGTTCTTGCCAAGTTGGTTCTTGAAAGCCTCCCGACTTACTTCTTCTGCTTATATAAGGCTCCGGCTAAAATCATCCAAAAGTTGGAAGGAATAAGGTCCAGGTTTTTGTGGGGTTTTAAAGCGGGGGAGTATAGACCGATTCATTGGGTTTCTAGAGCGGAAGTGGCCAAGCCGATTGAGGAGGGTGGCCTTGGTTTGGTTCCATTTTACGTCTCGAACAAGTGTATGCTCGCTAAGTGGGTTTGGAGGTACTTCAAGGAGCCCAACAGCTTATGGAGGAAGGTTGTCAAAGGTATTCATGAGAGGAGGAATGATAACAACGGTGTGCCTAGAAGGAAGGAGATCGGAGGGGTTTGGAATAGCATTATCGGTGCTTGTGAGTCGCTGAAGCTTGAGGGTGTTGATCTGCTGCGTTTAATTGACTCCAGCAATACCCAGATCAGGTGGATCGGGGAAGACTCGGGCAGCTTTAGTGTGGCTAGTGTTCGGCAGCTTCTGAACTAGTTTCCTCGGGCGAACGGCGTGATTATGCCTTGGAATAGATTGGTCCCAAACAAGGTTAATATTCTATTTTGGAGGATTCTTAAGGATAGGGTCGCTACTAAGGAAGCTTTAGTTAAAAGAAAGGTTGTCATTGAGGATCCTGGTTGTCAACTTTGTTTGGATGATAATGAAACCATTTATCATATTATGCTGGGTTGTCGTTTGGCGGCGGGCGTTTGGGATTTGGTTTCGAGTTGGTGTAAAGGGCCTCCGATTTTTTCTATGGAGCTGGGGGACCTTCTCCTTTTGGTGGACGATTCGCGTTTCGATAGGAAGGGTAAGATGATTTTCTATGCGGTCATTTTGACAACATATTGGGTGATTTGGAACACTAGGAATAAGGCGACGTTTGAAGGCTCGAAGACGTGTGTTTCGGTTTTGTTTAAAGATATTAAATGTACCAGTTTTCTGTGGGTTAAGTTTAGGGGGAAATGGGCGTCCCTAAAGTGGGAGGATTGGGATAATTTTTCGATGTAACCCTTTCGTTCGTTGTTTGTTTCTTGCCTCTCCTGGCTCCTTGCTAGGATTGGCTTTTTAATGGATTTCGCTGTTCAAAAAAAAAAAAAAAACCAATTTCTACTGATTACTAACCTTATGCTACTGATATAACTTGAATTTTCGGATTTTTACTATATTTTTACATTCTATAACCATTTATTGCATTAAATACACTAAAAGTTCAATTTAATACATACCCACTCATGGGGTTTATTTACTCCAAGTTTTTAATGCTAGATTTTTCTACTTATTGACTTAATTATTCTGACTTTAAATTAATTTTTATAATTTTTATCTATTTTATATAATACTTCTATATTCTAGTTAATAATTTACAAATACTACATAATTAGCGTGTACCGCTCGTGTTTTCCCATGACCGACCATTTTAGGCGGAATTATTATGAGAAATAATCATGGGGTTTCATTTTGGTGACAATCTTTACCGACCGTGTAGGCGTCTTTGACGACCATGAGGCAGGTTTACTACAATTATAGCACAAAATCTTGATTTTATTTAATCTTTTTATTCCAAGTTCAAGTATATATATTTATTTGTAATTTTTGGATCTTTTTTAAAATCCAAGGGTTTCATACCCTAATATTATGTATATACATAATACTAAAATCAAATACTATCAAATCATAATCATAAACACATATGAATTCACATAAAATCACATAAAATCATGATTTTTATCCATGCATGTGTCATCAAAGTTACTAGTTTTATTTTTCTTTCAAGAACTTTGTTTTTCATCTTAGAACATCTATTTAATCTTTCACAAAAATCATGTTTTAAGCTTGGATTTAACATGCATGTGGATTTCTTGATGATCAAACCCTAATCCTAAGCTCAACACACACTAACACACACTCACACACACTTTCACGAATTTGTGTGTGTGTGTGTGTGAGTTTTTCACACAAATCTTTGTGTTGTAGCTTAAACCATCCAAATCCACCATAACTTATCAATAGTTTGATGTTGGTTCTTGGATTTGAAGGTGGGTTTCGAGATTTTTGAAGAAGATGAGATGGGTTTTTCTTACCTTAAAGTTAAAGAGAGATGGTAGGTGTTCATGAAGGTTCTTAATCTTCAAAGTGTTTGAAGAAACTTGATGTAGTGTGTGTGTGTTTGAATGTATGAAAGAAAGAAGAAGAAATGGTGAAGTGGGGGGGGGGGGGGGGGGGGTTTGGCCGTGAGCAAGAGAAAGGGGAGAGGGAGAGATGGAGTGTTGTGATGTAGGTGTGTGTTGGGTTTTTAAAAGGGCAATGATGATCTAGTTGAATCTAGGTGTCATTTCCCCATGCATACACATGATTACCTACATTTACTTTCTCCACACACATACACATACATATATATACGACATATACATGCATACATACCATTTTTATAAAATTTCACTAGTGTAGGTTACTTGCAGATAAAAGTCTGGTTATTACGCAATTTGCGGTATATTTTTCAGACTCGTTTTGCTACAAATTTTATATCAAAATTCATAAAATTAAATTACGCTCGGAAGCGTATAATTATTTTTCAGTTTCGTCACACTTGGTCGGCGACCAAATGTAGTGACGTTATTATTTACTCGGTTCATTTTTATAATCGCGTAATTTTCTCTATTTCATCACTAACCGAACGTGAAACCTTCTTTAAAGGTTCTTACTTATATTAAACTCAATATTAAACAAAACGAAATATTTTATTCGTTTCGTGTGTTGGTTCACAGTGACGAGACTTTATATAATATTCAGGTAATCTGTGTTGCTTCCCCTTAGCACATGCAACACACTTCTCAACTGACGTGAAATCCGTGATAGGGAGGTTCCTTACATGCTCTCCCTTTTCCAGCTTTGACAGATTCTTCATGTTGGCATGTCCCAAACGACGATGCCACAACAACACCAGATTTTCATTTTGCTTTGAAATAAGGCAGGCTTTTTCTGAAGTTGGAGGACTACCCATATTGAGAAGATAAGAATTTCCTCTTCTTGGTGTGCGCATCAAAATACACTCCTCAGGAATCTCAACTCCGGGCTTGAGAATAATACATTCCTTGCGGTTGAATAATACAGAATAGTCTCTATCACAAATCTGTGAGACACTCAGCAGACTATGTGACAGCTCCTCCACATAATGTATATCAGAAAATGTTAAGCTGCCATTCTTCACCACGCCTTTCTTGCTGATCCTACCACCTACTCCACCAGCAAATGAAACACCTCCTCCGTTGAAATCTTGAACATCTTCCAAAAGTGACAAATCTCCGGTCATATGTCGGGAGCAACCACTATCAAAGTACCAGAGATTATTGACAGTTCTTCTTGGCTGTCCCTACATGGATCAAAGATCAGTTAGATTCAGGTACCCAGGCCATAACAGATCTGGGCACACCTTTGGAATCAGTGTAATTAACTAATTGAAGAGACATTCCAGTTTTTGATTCAGGTACACTCAAAGTTTGAGTGTTGACTTTTAGTTTCCAAACAAGGTGTTTCTGTGGTTTCATCACATTGGTTGAGTTCTTTACTAATGCAGGCTTCTTTTGTGGTGATGTGACCTTTTTACCTGCTGGCTTTTTAACAGGTCTCCTCTCAAGTTTCAGTTTTGTATAAACGACTTGTTTGGTTTGAGTGACATCTTTTTGTTTGAAAAACTGTTTCTCAACCTTTGCTTTGCCATTAGGTTAATCAACTCTTTTGACTTTAGACCCTTGTTTCTCAACAAATTCTGGTTTCATCTTATCATTCTTTTTGTAAACTCCTTTAGGTATATAAGTTGGTTTTGGAGTTTTGGCCACATTCCAGTTTTTATCAACAGGTTTCGTCACTAGAGCCTTTGTGTTTGAAACCTTAGACTGTTGAGTCTTCATTGGTTTTGAACACTGCTTCCTCTGCGACAAAGCTTGTTGCTTTTGCTTTCTATTTTCACCTGTCATCATTTTCTCCAACATACTAGTCCGTGGGTTTTGCGGATAGTATGGTTGAAACGGTCTATTCACACAATTTGCAGCAAAGTGTCCTGGTTTTCCACATTTAAAACAATTCATAAGTCTAGGACCATTAACATGACTACAGAGATATGAGCGTCTTGGGTAAGGCGACTTCCATTCAGGCTTATCATCCCATTTGTGTATCACATGTTGAAACTTTTTCAGGTTGTGTAATTTAACAAAACTGTTCTGATTTAGATTTGTTTGTTCTGTTGAAAGTAGATACAACCTGGGGATAAGGGATAAAGTCTTTGGGCTTAGACTCACGGCCAACTTTAGTGTTAGGCACACGAATTTTAAAACCATTAACTTTTTCATTAGAATCAGAAACATGTTTTGATGACAAAGACACAACAGACTGTTTTGACTTGGACATAATAAGTTCTGACACAGGTGCCAGAACATCATCCTTAGGTAAATTAGAACTTTAACTACTAGACTCATGACACTCTTTAACTCTTGAATATTCAGCATCCTTCTCAGAAACATCCTTGATTCTTACTTCATCTGCACAAGAAACAAATACATCAGAAGAACTCACATTATTGTTTAATGATGCCTGAGATGGACCTGATTCACACGTGGCTGTCACCAATCTATTCTGATTACCCAAACCATAGGTCATGTGTTTCTCATTTTCTAATTCCTCTACTGTCATAGGTTTCACACCAACCAAAACACTATCTATTGGAGGTCCTTCTTCATGCATTTCTGAATCAGTTCTATCTACTTGATCCTCCTCATAGATTATACCTATTATATCTCTAGACATGGGTTGAGGAACATTATTCTTATTCTTTTCAGTGAAACTAACTCCTATTCCTCCTTTATCCTTTCCAAATCTAACATCAGTGATGCAATTGGACAAAGCCTTACCAGCCTGAAGCATTCTCTTGTTTCTCATTTGATTCACATCTAATTTTACCTGCAACTCATTGTTCTGATGTTTAAGTTCATCTATCTTCTTACTAAGCTCAGCTATTTCTAACTTAGCGTTGTAATACAGAACAGACTTCTGAGTGGCTAGGGCTTGGTATTTCTCTATATCTAGTATCTGAGCTTTGACTTTCTCCTCACTCTTTTCCCATCTACCCTTAAACGAACTTCTAGAACATTGCATATCAAATAGTTCTATCTCACTATTTTTCCAAAGTTGTCTAAGGCCAGGAATTAAACGAGCACAAGTGGGATTAGTACATACCTCTGTGTTGTCAACCTCGGCAGCAAATGCCTCTTTGTCTTCAACCAGGTTCTCCTCATCAGTGACCACAAAAGCATGTTCTTCATCAGTACCATTCTCCATTTGAGCAATCATATCACCCGTCAGACTGAGTTCCCTGACCTGCGATGCCCACTGATATTCCCCGCAATCCTGCACGACCAGAGCCTTTGCGTCGCCCTTTCCTTTTCCATCTCCAGCTTTCTTCTCTTCTGGCTTCTCTCTCTTTGGCTTTGTGCATTCCCTAGCGAAATGTCTGTACTCATCACAATTGAAGCACCTTAGCTTGCTTTTATCAAAACCCATTCTGATCTTGTCCTGATCCTTCCAGACATTTCTTCCAGTCGTTTCCATAAACTTCTTTGCACAAAAAACCGCCATAGCCATTTGCCAGGAGACATCAAGCATCTCCACATCTTCAGGATTGATTTAATTTAGATCACCAGAGAGCATCTCAGCAAGCACAAAAGTTCCAGCCATAAGGGCATGGTAGCTATTCACGAATCCCATTCCGAGTGCAAAGTTGGGATCATTGGTGGCATTTGCCTCTTCAGAATTGACCATTCCACTCGAACTAGAACTAGCTTGTGATCGTGCCACGAATGCATTTGACTTTGGGTTGGTACTTGAACCACTTCCAGATGAACTCCCAGCTTGCTTTGATCCCACATCTTCAGATAAGAGAGCCTGACTTAATTTTCCAGCCATACTCAGTGAACTCAGATGATTCAGCTCCCGTTGTTTATCATCAATCAATTTTGACTTCAGTTTGTTGATCAGCTCATCCATAGTTAACTCACTCAGCTTGTTGTTATCTTTGATAATTGAGATGTTGGTATTCCAGTTCTTGGGTAAACTGTTCAAGAGTTTCAGATTCTTGTCTTCCTGTTCAGGTTCAACATCATAACCTGACATCTCAATGATTAGGAACACGAATCTCTAAACTTGTGCCTCAAAGGACTCTCCTTGAATATGATTGAACAAGTTGAATTTCTGCTTCAGCATCTGCTTACGGCTAGCCTTGATGTCGGGATTACCTTCATATGCTACAACAAGAGCATCCCATAGCTTCTTTGCAGTCTTATACTTCTTAAATCCTTGCGCAATCTCCGGTGTCAAAGCCATAGTCATGATTGCATAAGCCCTCTCATCCTTGTTGTATTTCTCCCAATCGTCATCTGAGTACTCTGCTTCTGTCTTTACCACCCCAATCTATCCTGCTTCCGTGTGTGTAGGTATAAATGGTCCATTAACAACAGATCTCCACAGTCTCAGATCAACACTTTTCAAATGGTTCTGGAATCTGTACAGACAAATTTTATTTGTACTACGATGATAATATTGTTATAACAATGAATAAAATTGTTATAAACATATAAAATAGTAATCTGTGTAATTAATTTGTCTACATATATATATCTTCATATCTTCCTACTCTAATAAACAATTACGATTGTTGACACATGTCAACACCATATTAAATCTCACAAAAATTTTCCCTCCTAAATATACTCCCTAATAAATTCTTTTCTATTGAAAATTATATCCTATTTTATAATTATGATATATTTTTAATAATTTATATTTATGGAATTATGATAATCATATATTAATTTACATCTTTTTTTTTATTTAAAAATAAAATTTTAACTATTATTATTTTCATTTTAAAAAATATTTAGAAACTTATAAAATACCAATAAACAGTTAGGTAGTGTGTTTTCAAATATAAGTGAGCAAATCATATTTAACATTTTAATTAATGAACACCTAATACTATTTTATAAATTTAATCAACGTTACGTTTGGGCCTTGTGGGTAATACTATTTATAGAGAAATTCATAAGTGATAAAAACTATGTTCATAATATCTAATATTAAATAGTTTTTTCCTAGCATTTCAAATTAGTCATGTTCATCCAATTTATAAATTTTAGAATCGCGACTGATACAATTGTAAGTTTTCTAATGTATATCAACATAACATTGTTTATTGATAACATTATAATCTTTTAATTATAATTTAGATTTTATACTCAACAATTAAAATGTGCTCATTATAATTTTGATAAAACTTTATATTTTATCTAACTTTCTATACAGACTTAGAGTCTCAAGTTTGTCAATTCATAATTCATGTTAGTCGCTATGGAGGGTTTCATTGTTTTTTAAACATGATCATGTTTATCTTGCATTTTCCAAATATACAAGTAGAGACATGTCCTAAATATATTTTTTTTGATAAAGAGAGTAAAGTCACAAATACCATATTATGAATTATAGCTTTAGTTATCTAATGTAATGTAATTTGTTATTCTAATAATAAGATGAGTATGCAAGAATTATCAATTATCTATATTTTTAATGATTCAACCCGTATAACATACGGGTTCTATCCTAGTATTCAAATAAACAATTACATTTGAGGAAACATGTAATCATTAGATTCATTTTCATCACAATTTTCTCGCTTATCTCTCATATTAATTATCAATTCTCACACTTAATAAATGCTAAGAATTTTTAATAATTAAATAATTAAATATTAAAATATAAATTTTCTTATTTTAATAATTTAACATAACTTATTAATTAATAAGACTTTTAATTATATCTATATTAAAATTAAATTTATAACTATAATTCATTTGTTTATTTGTAATGACTTGAATTTTAGATATGAAATATAATTTGATTAACTCTAAAAAAGTAACAATTTAACTCACTTCTCTGTTAGAAGATTTCATTACTAACAAATTACGAAATTAGATATTTGTTGTTGTAATTTGGTCATTGTTTGAACTTAGATACAACATAGGGATAGTATAAAATAATTATTTTATAAAACATAGATAATATAGCATGAAAGTTTAATATTAATGTTACTTGGAGTAAGTTTTTTATTTCTTGAACTATTTTGAATTTATGAGTTTCTTCTTTTTCTCTTATGTATTTTTGCCAATTTGTGTGTTATTTCTTGTCAAATGTATTATTTTGTGTCATTCTATCTCCTTTGTTGTTTTGTCTATATACCATACCTACTAATGATATTTATTTTCTTTTCATACAATTGACCAATTTTACTACTTTTCACGTCATATATTATGTTTGATCAAATATGTAAATGACATGCTCTTTAGATATGCGCCCAAATTATATATTTTTTTTAACAAACATGTGAATTGTTAGAATTATTTTATTGTAACAATATTTTATTGAATGGTACATATTGTTTGTAATTGTACACATAACATATGTTTCTACTTTTTGTTTCCATAACAATTTGAAAAAAATTTAGATAATTTTCGTTTCCTCTGGGTATGAAATTGCAATCAACTGAAGATGTTTAAAGAACTTGTGCACCGATCTCTTTGTGTTCCTCGTAGTGGATGATTATTATTTACAATAACATCTATTAAAATATTTTTATGTGAATCTTTAACGTGAATTATGTATTAAATCTTTAATAACTAAACCCGTGTAATACACGGGTTCTATCCTAGTATGATACTATTTGGTATTGAAACTTTATGAAAAAAATTGTTACTTTTTACGTATAGACACCCGAAAACTGATGTAATGACTAATGAACAACCTAATACCGACTATATCTTTCCCTAAAAACATAAATGTTATATATGCTTATGTTATGTTTAATGTCTTGCTTTTTTATAGAAAATTAACATGTTATTATGTTACTAAATTTAGGCTTTACCTAACATACTTTAACACATAAAAATACATAACAAGAATACAATTTGAGACCACAAATATTTGAACAAACTTACAGGACTATAATAATCATACAAATATAATTAAGGGTATTTTTGTAAATCAATGGTTCCGGTTGTTATCAGATCATAATCGCCCCACAAACTTAACTTTTTTCGCGCGCAATTTCTCGCCACCGCAAACCACCGCAATCTGAACTCCACCGCCGTGAGGGATGATGATGAAACGCGTGCTGACGACGCCTGCCTTCCGTCTCCGGCAATCCCTAGCGCGGCCGGCGGCGATGACCATCGCCTCCGATCAAGTTAACAGCGAGACGCTATGGCAGTACCAGATCCTCGATCCAAACGGCGAGCTCGTGACTCGATGGAACCATTTCTTCCTCGTGATGTGCCTCGTCTCTCTCTTCATAGATCCGCTCTATTTCTACCTTCCTTACGTCGGCGGAGACACCTGCATGACCACCGATAACGCCGCCGCGATCGCCATCAACACATGGCGGTCGTTCGCAGATGTGTTTTTCATATTGCACATTATCATGAAGTTCCGTACCGCGTTTATCGCTCCGAGCTCGAAGGTTTTCGGAAGGGGCGAGCTCGTGATGGATAAGCGTCAGATTGCGAGACGATATTTGAAATCCGATTTCATCATAGATGTAGCCGCTTCTCTCCCGTTACCTCAGGCCAGTTTCTAATTCATCAACTGTTATTCTCGATTTCACTTCTTAATTTCACAAATTAAACACTCTCGTTGCCAATTTCTTAAATTAGGGCTATATAATTTCTCAAATTAGGGCTATATATATTAAACTTGTGTTGTGTTGCAGATTGTTCATGAGCTAATCATACCAGCAACAAAACGAAACTCGGAAGATCATGCTAATAATACACTATCTCTTATCGTTCTCATTCAGTATATCCCTAGGTTGTTTGTTATTTTTCCGTTAAATCAGCGGATTATAAAGTCTACAGGCTTTGTGGCTAAGACAGCTTGGGCAGGAGCTGCTTACAATCTCCTGCTTTACATGCTTGCAAGTCATGTAAGCATCTTTTACCTTCAATCATGATTCTGCAATCTCTTGTTAAAGGAATTGATAGCAATTCTTATTTTATTGATTACAAAAGTGTATATTACTTACTGTGAAATACAAGTTATAATGGTTTTGATAACACTTTTTTAGTTCTTGTATTGTGGATTACAAAATTTGAATTCAGAATCAGCATTTGTAAGTTGGTAACTGTTGTTGAATCAGGTCCTAGGGGCTTCATGGTATTTGATGTCTATAGGGCGCCAGCATTCCTGCTGGCAACAAGGGTGTAAAGAGGACATGGCATCGAAAGTATGCATAAGCTTTTTGGATTGTAACAGTGTAAACAAACCCGAACGCAAGAAATGGCTTGAATCGACAAGTTTGAGAACTCTATGTGATGCTAGTAATGAAACTTCTCCCTTTAAATTTGGAATGTTTGCGGATGCTTTTACAAGCGAGGTTGCTTCGTCCAAGTTCTTTGAGAAGTATTTATATTGCCTTTGGTGGGGTTTGAGGAATTTGAGGTACCATCTCCTTAACATTTCATAATATGGAAATCTGTGTTGTGCAACTAATTCTTGATTCAACCTTCAAGATGGTAAGCGGTTGAGTTCCTCTAGCAGAGGTGTCATGTTGGAATCTAGCTTCCATTAGTATTCTGCCTTTAGTTGTTCCATCACACTGTTAATAGGTTCTTTACTATGTTATGTTGTATTTAACATGAAATGAGTATTTCATCTGAAGATAATCAAAGATAAATCTGATCTGTAAATAAATTCTTGATGGTTACTACAAGAAAGTGGCTTTCAGTGATTCCTGTTAGATTTGGAAATATGGTGGTGTTGGGTTAACTTGCCAACACATTTTATCCTTTTGTTATAAACAAAAAATAAATATTACTATTTAGATGATTGTATACATTAAAATAGACTTTGTGAAGGTTCTTCTTAGTATAAGATAGAATATATTAGTGAGGATTTATGGTAATAAAATTTATCATAATTGGGATATATGATTTGATTATTTTTCCTTTGTAATTATCATCATCATACTCTAATAAATAGTTGATCGATAATACATAATGCCTTACGAGGTTTTTACGATTCTATAACTTGTTTAAGATAGAACACAACTCAAACTGACCGACCCATCATACGTAACATGATCAAAATTACAACCTCTAAAGTATATGTTTGTTTGGAACCCTTATGCTTATTTCTTTTCTTTCACTTTCTTCCCAGTTCATACGGGCAGAATTTGGATACTAGCATCTATATCGGTGAGACGCTATTCTGTTCTGCCATATGTATCGGAGGTTTAATTCTGTTTGCACAGTTGATAGGCAACATGCAGGTATCTTTTGTCCTAAATATTTACTTATGAGCATCTTGCTTACATGCTCTAGTTTATCAAGGTTTCAGTATTCAAATGACATTAAACATGTTCATGTTCATGTTTCATCTTTCTCTTTAAGACATACTTGCAATCCATGACCGTGAGACTCGAAGAATGGAGGATCAAGAAAAGAGACACAGAGGAATGGATGAGGCACCGTCAGTTACCTGAAGACTTGCAGGATAGAGTTCGGCGTTTTGTTCAGTATAAATGGCTAGCAACCAGAGGCGTTGATGAAGAGTTCATGCTACAGTCGTTGCCCATAGATCTCCGTCGTGAAATTCAACGTCATTTATGCCTTAATCTTGTTCGTCGAGTATGTTTTCCTCATCTTCATTTCAAGTTTTCAACACCATGGTATATTGTTATTAGTTTATAGTTTATTATCACATGGTCACTTTCAAACTACACATTTAAACACCCCATAGGTGCCTTTCTTCTCACAAATGGATGACAACCTTCTTGATGCCATTTGCGAAAGACTCGTGTCATCCTTAAGCACAGAAGGCACTTACATTGTTCGTGAAGATGATCCCGTAAGCGAGATGTTGTTTATCATCAGAGGACAGTTGGAAAGCTCAACAACAGACGGTGGAAGATCAGGATTCTTCAACTCCATCACCCTCAGACCAGGCGACTTCTGTGGCGAGGAACTACTCACTTGGGCGTTATTACCAAACGCCACAAACTACCCTTCTTCAACAAGATCGGTCAGAACCCTCACAGAAGTCGAAGGCTTTGCACTACGAGCCGAAGATCTTAAATTTGTCGCAAACCAGTTTAAATATCTTCACAGCAAGAAGCTGCAACATGCGTTTCGATACTACTCTCACCAATGGCGAACATGGGGTGCGTGTTTCATACAAGCCGCTTGGCGGAAATATAAACGAAGAAAGCTTGCGAAAGAACTGCTTCTTCAAGAAAACGCAGAGTCGGGGAGTGGCGGCAGCTCGCCATTGAGTGATGGGCAGGGTGGAAGCCAACAGTTTGGGGTGGGAGCCACAATGATGGCATCAAAATTTGCTGCTAATACAAGAAGGGGAATTGGTGATCATAAAGTTACTTCTGTTGACTCCTCTACTAGTCTCAAAATGCCTCAGTTGTTTAAACCAGATGAGCCTAGGTTTTGAAGTTCCAAAGGTACAGTATGAAATGCATGTGGTACAAGCCAATGAAGCTCAGATCGGACTGCCATTGATGGTAACAATGTACAAGTTGCAAGCATGTTTTAAGAATGTTATATGTTTTGCTGTAACTAGTAAATAGTATATGGATTTTTGTCATTTTGTGTCATTTTTCTTGTAATTCCAACTATGTATATATCAGCTAAAATGTTCTGTTTGAGCAGTTTGTTTTAAATAATACAAAACTTAGCACAACTTGGAAATAAAAATTTAGATCAAAAACTGAAATTCACATATCCAATGTATACAAGCTAGTACAGTTTTTAGGGAGGAGGGAATGGAGTGAGGAAGGAGAGATTCATATTTCAGAGGAATCATTGCCGCTACAAATTTGGAACGGATGAATAGCAATATAGAATAAGCATCCAGGTATATGAGATTAGTATTTTGAGACATGTATCCTTATTGAATTGAATATATTATAAAATAAATTCTTAAAATATATTATAATAAACATGTTACAAATTTGAATTCTAACAGTTACAGATTTACTAGATTTTAATCCTTCGTGCGTTGCGCGGAGGTGTTTAAAATGATATCATGATGTTATCAAAATTGCAACGTTGTTGCGTCAGTTCTATTAGCTTAGCTTGTTGTTTGTTTTACATAGAGTGAGCTTCACAAAAAATCATGGCTTTGTTCATCACAACGCGGTCTCGTTTGGTTGTCTTCTTGTTGTTTTAATCGTTCGGATAACACAGGTAGATAAAACAGTTAAATTGCTACACCGCCACCAACATAAAATATTTGGTGATCAATGGAGGTTAACATGGGGATAACGCAAACACACAAAAACCATTACATTGCTTTAAGGATACATGGAGGAAAAAGAAAAAAAGAAAACATTGAACGACCAAAATCACTTATAAAATTATGAACTAAATCATATTTACCATTTTAAAAGTTTACTTATTGTATTATACAACCAAAACAAAAATATAAAAAGTAAAAAATAATTATAAAATTAAATAATCTAAATGGAGGTTACCGCTAGGATAACGCAAACACATAAAACCATTGCAATAGAGGTTACCGTTGTGATAACGTGAATATTGCATGTGTAATATGCAAGCATAATATAAATTGTTGGTGATCAATAAAGATTACCAATGTGACAACACGAACACACAAAACCATTGCACTGCTTTAACTTGTATGGAAACAATCATAAATATTATTTAATAAATCTAAAATATTATTATATTAATAAACTTTATAAAAAATCATAATATCATTTAATAAAAATATTAAAATTGTTTGATTAATTTAATATATATAAAAATCATTAAAATATTGATTGATTAATCTAATAGATAAAAACCATTAAAATATAGAAAATTGGATTTAAATAATCCTAACTTTTAAGGGTTGGTCAGCAATAATCTCACTTTTAATAATCACTCCCGGTGGTTCCAATTTTCACCCTCTTAACACCGTTAACTTTTTAATGACATGACAGCCGGTGTGGATATTGATTTATTATTTTTTATATTTTTAAGCCTATTTAATAACACATGTGGCAATCCATGTTCTTTACATTGATGAACTTTTCACTTATAACAAAAAACAAGTCATTCAGCTTTTCCTTTTTTTCTTTTTTCTTCTATTATATTTTTTTTTCCCTTTTTCTTTTATAACAAAAAAGTCGTTTACTTACCTTTTACATGAATTTTTACATGAATATAGCACTTCTTTAAAAAAATGTTATGATCAGTTAAAACTACATTTTTTACAGTAAAGAACTCACACTATAAAACAAAAAAAAAATAACTTAAGAAATCAAAATAAGGCTCAGATTATAAGATCATTCATCATAGCGGTAACAATAACCGTTTGGATCGCATACGGGACTCGCGTAGGGTAACCGCAACAATTTGAATACATTGACGCTGCCAAAACCACGTGAGTCTAAAACCGTAAAGACTAAATTCATCATAGCCTACATGAAACCACAATCCATTTTTCGAAATTCAAATGTGATCTCAAAGACAATTCAGGAACACTGATGTCTCCAAAAACAGCAAATTGTTGTCTATTTCCCATTCGTCTAAACGATGTACAGGATTTTACTGAGTGAAAGTCAGCAATCTATTTTGTTAATATAGATAATAAACGAAATTAGTAATAAGCAACAAATTGTAGAGATTCATCGCCAAAAAGGCTTATAAGATTCACCATCGTCATCGCCATCGCCAGATAAGGCTCAAATGTATCAGATTCATATTCGGCCGACGGTGGCGCTAAGGCTCAGATTAGGTCAGTATCATCATCGTCTTAAAGACTCAGAACTGGTCAGTGGCTTAGATCTAGCTGACGGCGGCGCTAACGCCGACAATTAACAAAAAAAACACAGCCAAAAGAGATGAAATAAATGAGTGCCATGGCAAGCAAAGCGCTTACGACGGCGGCGCCTAACAACCAGAGCACCACGCTTTCGCTGGAGGCCCAACAGCGAGCAAGGCGCTTACGACGGTGGCGCTAAGAAACGCAAAAAAATTAAACCGGCGGCAACACCATAGTTCAGCCGCCACAAAACCCTCTTTACCGTAGCAAGAAACAAAGAAATCGCCATTTGCCGGTGGCTACCAGATCTAACAAAATGTGTCAAAAGAGACTGAGAGATCAGCAAACTACGGTGATAACAGAAGAGATGGCAGATGAAAAGCTTCATATGAATCTTTTAAGAGAGAGAGAGAGCCCACAGGAAAATGAAGGGTGAGGAAGAGTGATGCTTTTGTAATTAAAGGAAAAGTGAAATGTTTACGTGAGCCCACAGGAAAACTAAAGGGATGTTTTTTAATTAAAGGGAAAGGGAAATGTTTACGTCAACTCAATTAGGTGGCAATATTTCAATGGCCAAAGAAATTTGTTGTCTATATCCTATTCGTCTAAACGATGTACAGGGTTTTTGTGAGTAGAAGCCAGAAATCTATTTTGTTAATATACTAGTAAATAGACCGCCCGCGTTGCGGGGCGGAAATTATATCTTGAAAATGAAAATAATGACTCTCGTGTGGCGGCGAGGGAATACTAAATCTACAATGTATACGACAATGTCTACCGCATTTTCATGTTACCAAATATAAACTCGCACCTAATTTAAATAAAGTCGTAATCAACCCCATAACCAAAGATACTACCAGCATGTATTGTATTGAATAAGTATAAAAAATTAAATTACATAGGTATAAATGAAAAAAAATGATAAGTAGAAAAACCATGGTTTAAAACCATGTACTCTGCCATATAATCCCCAATCCAATACCACTTTTTTAAAACCATGTACTATGCCATATAATCCAATATCACTTTTCAGTTAAATTCAATATTTATATATGTATACACAATATGCCATCATTCAGCATGGATTCGCGTGAATAAATAAAAGGTCCTGCTTGCTAATGATTATAGAATTTTGACAATTAAGAATCATTCATAGAAAAAAAAATATTTGCAACTGTAAAATGTTACCATTTTTACAATTACGTTAAAGTTACATCTTATAATAGAACTAATTTATTATGTGTTACAACGAACATGAAATTAATGAAATAAGAATAAAAATTTAAGTATGAAAGCATGGAGTTCACACATCCATTTTTAGTCATTTATTTAAAGAATAATATTAGTACAAATTATAATCAAAGATATATAAATATACATCCATTGTCGCTTTAAAATATACAAAGATAAATAATTTTAAACAAAAATAGATGATACAATCTAAACTAAAGATTGTAACTCAATAAATAGATATAAGTACATCCAAAAAAAAGAAAAAAAGAAATCAGATCTAAGATCCCAAAGGCATCGAAAAATCCTCATCGTCGCTGCAACGCAACCATCAGCCGGCCATCGGAAACGGGACAACTTGAGTTTGAAGGGAGATAATGCTCACCGTAGCCTCAACATCACCATAGCCGGCATACACTTTTGCAGGCGTCATAAACGGAGCACCGAGAAAGACATTCAACCTCATGCAAAGAAAATAACGCCAGCGCCAAGCAAAACAAAAACCCCAAACACAAAGAGTAACAGGTGCTAGATAGATTTGTGAACACCAAAGGTAACAAAACTCTAACCATAACTCTAAACATCGACCACATGTAAAACTCAAACTCCACAACACGATTCATCCTCCAAAAGAAACCAGAAAACGAAAGCGGCAACGCCACCGAATTCCGTCAAGAATGAAGGACCCGGACGTGACGGCCATCTTGAGGAACGGAGCAACAAACGATTCAAAGGCCATGAGCCTTGGAGAAAGGCGAAGAGGAAGAGCTCTTGTTGAGAGAAAGAGATGCCACATATCGGGAATTTTGAGACAAAGGGCGTTTTAAGAGAGAGGGCAGAGAGAAGAGAGAGAAGCTTTAGGAGAGAGAGAAAAGGTATGTTGTTGAGGAGAGAGAGAGAGAGAGGTATGCTCTTAAATATAAAACCGGTGTCTCATGATACACTCAGTGATACTGATACACGTATTAGTCTTTAAAGCATTGAGTGATACACGTATTAGTAAGGAAATTTGTCACCACCCCGACCATGCACACCAATAAGAAATTAATGTTTCGCTGACATGTCCTTAATAGTAATCTTAAGTGTACACCTCAGCAATTCGTTTTGTTATATAATTAATATTAATATAATTCAAACAATTTGTTTTGGTTGTGTTCTTGTTGTTTCCAATAGGTAATTATTCAAATACAAACTTTTATATTAAAGTTAGTAATTATCTAAATACTAATTTTAATATTAAGGTTAATATTTTATTCAGCATAATACTTTTATTGTATATATATTATAATTTTATTAAAATATAATTTAATACTTTAATATAATGCTTATAATACTATATTCATAATAATATCTTAATTAAATATTATACATGTAATTTAAAATATTTATTCTATTTAATTTTATAATTTTTTTACTTTAGTTGAGTTTAAATTCAAATTTACCAAGTATTTCATTTCAAATAAACAAAATCCTTATTTTTCGTGACTAGATTTTTTTAATTGCAAACATCTGGTTATCCAGGGGTCTCATCATGGAAAACGATGTTACCCACGACAAGTTACGACCACGGTCCGTACGAGTTTCCAAGACCCTCTGTGTTGCACATCCATCCTAGAGGAAACTCACCGCCTAAATGCCCACTGTCGTAAAACCTCTGACCTACTTATAATTACTGAGAAATTTTTATATAGATATAAAAATGCATTATTGTCGTAGATTATGATTGCATTTATTATTTATTTTAAAAGTCAGCCGTGTAACACACGAGGATAAAAAGCTAGTTATTTAATGTAATGTAATGTAATATGTAATTCCAGTAATAAGAAAATTATGCATGAATTATCAAGTTTATACATATATGTTTCTATCCTAGTCTAAATAATATATATTAATATATTAGATCCTTTTGTGTAAGTAACTCGGATTCTGAAAAATCTATAGGGATGGAGATAATCATGGATTTAAAAATAAGGGTTGGCTTCTATAGAAAACCAATATTTTGTAAAAAATTAAAAAACTAAGAAAAAAATCTTATTTTTTAAAACTTTTTTTATATGTTTCTTTCATGATTTTAAGAATACTGGAAAAAGAAAAAAACTTTAAAAACATTTTCGAGTTTTTTTTAAATAAAATAAAATTCAGATTTTAGCTTGAAGTTAATAATGCACTATGCAACAACAATATAAAATTGGTTTATGAATGCCAATTCTCTGTTTTTTACATTATTCGCATAAACCACGTTCATATTTAAGTTACGTTTTTTCTTTTTTTAGTAGTTTTAAGTATAATGCATTATGCAATACTATTAGCACTATTGCATGATGCACTAATAAAAAATCACTAAACTTTTTATTTTTTAGATTTTTCCCCCATAAATAAAGCTAATAAAATTATAGACTTTTTGGTGAAATTCTTTTTAAATTTATTAATATATGAAGAAGTTATAGAGAAAAAAATATTAGTTTTTTGGTTTTCTGGATAATTGTTAATTTTATATAGATCTTTTCCCTTAAAAATAAACCTAATTAAGACTAATTGTGATTACATTAGGATTAAATAATTTATCTTGGAAATTATATATAGGGTGGAGCTCGGATTCACCTTTGGGTTTGCTGGCTTCCATGGCTACACCGCCACAGTTCTATAACTTTGATTCAGTTTTAATTCTCAATAAGAATTAGTCCTTGTAA
>JBCNJP010000015.1:16633303-16728065 GCA_039602395.1 Deinandra increscens subsp. villosa | reverse complement strand
TAAATAGAAAGATATATACATGTAGACAAATTAATTACACAGATTACTATTTTATATGTTTATATCAAGGATGTCATTCTTTTAAAGTTTTTAGAAATTTGATATGTTTACAAGGGCGTTATCATGGCCGACTCCAACGGTGTATCGGATAGACGACCACTCGAAGGCCTAAACTTTCAGAGGGCCTATATTGTTATCGTTTAGGTACAAGATGTCAATCAATGCAATTAAAAAATATAAAGTTAAGGCCCAATAAATTAATAAACATTTTGAACACCTGATAATATATTTAAGAGCGGTTAAAAAAGAAACTTATTTCATCTAACTGTCTCTACCATGTGATTTATCTCATTCGACTGTTGATTACACCAAATAATCTTCAACCCTTCGATTTGTACCCAACAATTTTATTCATTGTTATAACAATATTATCATCGTAGTACAAATAAAATTTGTCTGTATACATAAATTTCTATTTCAAAAGGCCTATTATATATTATTTGTCGCATATAACATCCAAAATCACCTATGATCAGTTGTAGTTGAGTCCAAATAATGATAGTGTTTTACTTGTATAGTGGCATGTAAACAAAATGATACTAATAAATTGTTTCGATCTTAAAATACATAATATTCGACGACCTAATTAATTTTGCTATATATATAACGTGACATGTTTGTTTGATACAAATCACTCAATTGGGTTCTCTGATGGCTTCTCATCTTCTTTCCTTAGTGTTGTTTACGACAACTAGCTTTCTTGCTACTATTTGGGCAGGAGAACTCATTTGCGTAGCAAATTTATCACTTCCAGGTTCGTATTTATCAGTGGGGGCCTTGAGCATGTGCGAGATGTGCGACGGAACAGGGCCTATCATATTAAGGGGCCTATATTTTTTAAAATCTTTTATATATATTATATTTATTTTATTTTGTATTTATTTATTTATTTTTTTCATTTTTAATATTTTTATAATTTTATATTTCTTCCCTTTTTTTTACTTTTTTTTCTTAAAAGTTTAAGAAAAGTCTAATTAGAAAAAAGACTTTCATTGCATTCTTTGAATAAAAAAAAAAACATACATCCCCTACAGGATGAAAATCTTAAAAAATGAAAGGAATCACATTCCTCATCTACTTATACAATCCATTCCAATATGCTACCCACATTTTATTTTTCATTCCGATTTAATGACTTATCTTATTCCACCGTCCATTCCTACATGTCAAACGCTACCTTAGGTTTTTAATTTCGATTGTTCATATTTATTGACGGATTACAAAGTATGGAGAACACAAAAGTAGTCCCTTGGTTTGACCTTAACTTAACAAAAGTCCCATTTCATCACTCATCCAAACATGACATTATGATGAAATAGAATGGCTTATTTAGTTATTACATCTTCATGGTTCCGTTCCACAAAAGAACATATATATAGGTGTTCAATTCTACGTTTGATCAAACATCAGGATGTTGACAATTAAAAGCTGCGATAATTGTCGCGTCGGTTTTGCCAATATTCTTCTGCGAGTGATATAACCCTCTCGGGACCACGAAAACATCACCCTTTCGAACCACTTCTGTGACCTGGTGATTTTCGGGGGCGGTGGATACGTTCAACCTTACAAGGATGCTCCCCCTAAGGACGGTGAATATATTCGTGCCTCGATAATGAACATGTGGAGGGATAGAATCGCCACTAGCAAAATCAAACAACAACATCGAGATACCGAGAGTGTTTACTCCCGGTAATTGGCTATCGAGAACTGGGGTAAATACTTGACCCCGGATCTGTTTATAGTAGTTGGTGGGATAACAAGTCGATTAAATGAGAAATCGTTTGCACATATTGAGTTGGGATCGTTACAGCTATACAAACCATCATTATTCGCTTTAATAATATACATAGCAAGGAGTAAAAAAGGTGAATATATCATAATTCTAATGAAAATTGAATTTTAATAATTTTAACTACCTCTTAGTCGTTAATAATCTCAACTAAAAATATTTTTGTTATTAGTTTCAACTTTATAACTATTTTCTATCAACAGTTCGTCGATAATTATTTTCTAACTCCATATGATTTCCGTTAGTATATTTCGGATTTCTTGTTTGGACCGAAGGTATATGACGAAGAGGAACTCATAGGAACTCATTTCAATCTCAATTTTGTGTGTAAATCGAAGTAAATGATGAAATTAAATTGGAGAAAGTTCTAATTCATCATTCGCTTCGATTCACACACAAAATTGATAATGAGTTCCCATGAATTCATTTTCATCGTGTACCTTTGATCTGAGCAAAAAATTCAAAATATATTAACGGAAATCAAATGGAGTTAAATATTTTTAAGGGCAGACTTTTTAAGAGAACATAGTTAGAAAGTTGGGACAAGTAGTAAGAATGTTCTCAGATAGAGTTATTAGCGGCCAACAGATAAAAGTTGAAATTATTAAAATTCAATTTTCATAGTGCATATATAATTAATATTTTAAGTTTATAATAAATACCAGGTAGTTAAAATTATTAAAATTCAATTTTCATTAGAATTATGATATATTCACCTTTTTTACTCCTTGCTATGTATATTATTACAGCGAATAATGATGGTTTGTATAGCTGTAACGATCCCAAGTCAATATGTGCAAACGATTTCTCATTTAATCGACTTGTTATCCCACCAACTACTATAAACAAGATCCGGGGTAAAGTATTTACCCCGGTTTTCGATAGCCAATTACCGGGAGTAAACACTCTCGGTATCTCGATGTTGTTGTTTGATTTTGCTAGTGGCGATTCTATCCCTCCACATGTTCATTATCGAGGCACGAATATATTCACCGTCCTTAGGGGGAGCATCCTTGTAAGGTTGAACGTATCCACCGCCCCCGAAAATCACCAGGTCACAAAAGTGGTTCGAAAGGGTGATGTTTTCGTGGTCCCGAGAGGGTTATATCACTCGCAGACGAATGTTGGCAAAACCGACGCGACAATTATCGCAGCCTTTAATTGTCAACATCCTGATGTTTGATCAAACGTAGAATTGAACACCTATATATATGTTCTTTTGTGGAATGGAACCATGAAGATGTAATAACTAAATAAGCCATTCTATTTCATCATAATGTCATGTTTGGATGAGTGATGAAATGGGACTTTTGTTAAGTTAAGGTCAAACCAATGGATTACTTTTGTGTTCTCCATACTTTGTAATCCGTCAATAAATATGAACAATCGAAATTAAAAACCTTTGATATGTAGGAATGGACGGTGGAATGGAATGAGTCATTACATCGGAATGAAAAATAACACGTGGGTAGCATATTGGAATGGATTGTACAATTAAAATGAGGAATGTGATTCCTTTTATTATTAAAGATTTTCATCTTATAGGGGATTTGTGTTTTTTTTTTTAAATTTTTCTCAAAGAATGCAATGAAAGTCTTTTTTCTAATTAGATTTTTCTTAAACTTTTAAGGAAAAAAAGTAAAAAAAGGAAGAAATATAAAATTATAAAAATATTCAAAATGAAAAAATAAATAAATAAATACAAAATAAAATAAATCAGTAAATAAAAAACAAAAAATAATAAAGATAAAGTTATATTAGAAAATTGAAAATAAAATAAAACATACAAATTAAATTATTTAGTAAAAAAATTAAAAACTAAACATTGAAAATATAAATATAAAACAAATACATAAATTTTAAATAAAAATATTAGTTGATTATATTCGATTATTTTGCTTCTACTAACCATCAAACAATACGAAAAATGATTTATTTCATTCTCACATGGTATCCCAACAGGACGACGGAATGGTAATGATCCATTTCATTCTCTCGACCATTCCATTCCCTAGCCCATTCCATTCCTTCGCTCATTCCGTTACCTCATACCAAACAGACCGTAAATGAAGCAAATTTGGCTAAGTAACTGAGGGGCTGTTTGATAATCATTTAGTGGATCCGGTCAGAGTTGACTACTGATCCAGTAAGTGATCAGCCTTTTTGATTTCGCTCAATTTAACCTCTTACTTAGTCAGCATGGCTGACCCACACCCAATTTAACCTCTTACTCGATCAACAAATCCTCCCCTTACTCGGTTAGCCTAAGGCTTGGTTATCAAACATAGCTTGTGTTACTATATAGTGGTTGAAAGATGACTTGATAATTGAAAAAAATAGAATAATTTTTTAAAAATTTGCAATGTAGTAGATAGTAATATAAGAATGTAATACTAGAATATTGGTAATGAATACGGTCTACTTCAAAGCATCCATACTATACTTGTTTGACTCAGATATCTTTGTTCGTTTTAAGGATTCACTTCATCCTCGATCAAATTTGGGAATGAGTTTCCATTTAGACAACGTCTTACCATCTCCCGAGTATCCAATTGACTAAAGATCGAGCCTTTATTTTTTCAAAAGGTGTTGGTGTTGTGTCGGCTTTAAAATATTGGCATCACTCATACTGCTCCAGTATGGAGGTTCTTATAGATACCATTGAATTTTGAGATCTTTGCAATTAAATCTCGTCACCTCGAGTTAAGTTCATAGTTTGTACGATACTCTTTATTATGATTGAAGAATTAAATATTCCTCGGGGTGATCCGAGTAGAAATCAATTCTAATTAAATTACATAAAGAAATCATACTTGAAAATACGTAGTTCAAAAGAGAGAAATGTTGAAAATCCCTTCTATCGAGCTATCCTTCTTCTATTTATAGGTTTCTTGCGCCGCATCTATCCTGTTCCCGGTCAGATCCATTGCATATGCATCTCCAGCTATATATATCCGCTCTAGACTTTGATCTGGACTCAAATGCGTACCCATTTCTCAGTAACTCATATCCATCGCATATGTTAAATTTCAAGAGATACGGGACACATGGTACCATAAGAAAATACCTAGTATCATCAAGGATATTTCATCATTTTGTTTCTGTTTGTCGTTCGTATTCCATAAACTTAACATAAAAAAAAACATTTACGCATTTCTTAAGAGAAATAATATAAAAGATTGTATAAACTTTTTGGGAACTCTCAGAAGCGTCGACCTAACAATTGTTAAAGCAATTTGCTCCTTGATTTTCTGTCTGTCGGATCACTCAGTTGAATATTTGATTGTTGAGCATTTGATTTTGTAGAGAGACTTTTTTTCCAGAACTTTTTCCCTCCCAACAATCCAAAAACGAACTGTGAAGTGAGGTGTATGCAACGATGGGCAAACCCTATGAATTTGAAAGAGTGCGACGAATTTGGATGACTTGATAACTGAAAACCCTATGAATTTGAAAGAGTACGTACCCATATCTCAGTAACTCATATCCATCACATATGTTAAATTTTAACTAGTACGGGACACATGGTACCGGAAAAACTACCTAGTATTATCAAGGATATTTCATCATTTTGTATCAGTTAGTCGTCCGTATTCTAGAAACGAAAAAAACATTTACGCGTTTCTTAAGAGAAAAAATATAAAAGATTGTATAAACATTTTTGGGAGCTCTCAGAAGCATCAACCTAACAATTGCTAGAGCAATTTGTTGGGGATTTTCTGGGATTTGTTGAGAAAACGATTTGCCTAATAGTTTCTGAAGTTGTGTAAAGTCGCTTTCAGATCAAATAATTAGAGTGGATACCAATTATTCGATCGGATAAATCAGAATGATTTAAGATTTTGTATGAATTTGAGAGTTGTGAATTATGAGCGGAACCAAAGTTAATTTCATGAATCATTTTCGATGATTAATGCAAATGTGAATTTGAATAAAATAGACTTTTAGTCCTTAAGTTTTATTAATGCAATTTCGGTCCGAAACTAATTTCTGATGCCTTTTCTATGAAAGGCTTTTATTCAAAGTAAAAAAAAATTCAACCCCAGCCAGGGGATCTGCCCCCTTGGACCCTGCTCCTCTCAGGGGCGTTGCCCCCTTGGATACTCGTTAGTCTCGATGACATTCAAGTAAGGGGGTGTTTGAAAAGATAAGAGTCAAATGACTCGGTCAGAGGAAATTTTTTGGGGGACTGAGTAAGAGCTCAGTCAGAGGTGATTTGCATGTTTCGGTCAGAGCTTGGACCGGGTCAGAGGTGTTTCCCGACTTTATCAAACGAGCGGACCACTTACCGGGTCAGTGGTCAGCTCTTACCGGACCCGGTAAGAGGTTATCAAACAACCCCTAAGTGTGCACTCTTGCTTTAATGTTATACACAATCTTAAATTATACTAAAAAATTCAACGCAATTTACGTCGGGGCGTTAAGATTGTCCAGATGCTCACAACTCTATTAAAGTTGTCATATATTTAATCATACCATTTTCATTCATCAACCAAACATAGTCAAACATAACATGCAACAAGACATGAAGTTCATACAACTCATAAAAAGTTCTAATTTTATTTAAAATGTCTATTAAGTCCAATGCACAATCCTATCGCGTCGATAATAACATCAAACAACAACACTTATAACATGTAGAAAATATGGTCAATTACAAGAGTTGGTGAGTAATCACAGGTTTGAATATCTATATAATTTGAATAAAAGCGATTCATGCATCAAGTGTAAATATCTAAATCACGATCAACATGTAAAAGTGATGTGCACCAAACCTAGACAAGTAAGGGAGCAATCACCCGGCACCACACGCGAGGCAAGCCAGATTGGTTGTCAGCCAATAGATCTATCATTGTTGCCACAACTCGATGGTTAATGGTACACATGCGATTTGAGACTAGCGACTAGCGATTAGAGAATACCACAACAAATAATAAACAAGTATCACATAATCAGAAAATCACACATAGAGCACATAGAATCGCATGTTTGATTAATAAAGCGTTTAGAGATTTTTGAATATCGGTACATGTTGCACCCCAAAACATTAAAATGAAAGAGGGGCTATGAATACTCACCTCACAGGTGAATCGAGACAAAAGACAAGTGATAGCGATGCGAAATCACGTCTGGGGATCACCATGGGGATCACCTTGGCAATGGTGGTTTACTCAAGTGATAACGTACGGTTTCAATTTGGGTCCATTCCTAGTCCAATTGGTGAGGTCAAAGGGGCTTAATTTGCCTAATTTTATGGAAGTCAAACATGGTCAAACTTGGTCAAACATAGTCAAACAGAAGTTAATATGGTCAAACATAGTCATACATGATCATATATAAAATTCCAAGTTAAACTAACATCAAACATGATGAAAATTAGGCTAACCGACAAATCTAGTCATTAAAAGTCATAATTATCACATAATCGGGTAACGGCTTAGATCTAGTCTTAATGACATTTAAAATAGTAAACACATCATATGTTATCATGCAAAGACTAACTTGGTCAACAAGGGACCTAGATCTAACATCAAACATGGTGAAAATTAGCATAACCGACAAATCTAGTCATAAAAAGTCATAATTATCACATAATCAGGTAACGGGCTTAGGTCTGGTCTTAATGACATTTAAAACAGTAAATACATCTATTTTATCATACAAATACTAACTTGGCCAATAAGGAACCTAGATCTAACATGGTTTTCATGGATCTAGTCATAATAGTCACAAAAACTCAATCATCATATAATTTTTAGATCTAGACACCTATTATCATAAATTTACAGCCTTGACATAGTTCTAATCACGAAAAATAGGGATCTAATCATTTTGAGCACAAAAAGTACTATTTTGATGAGCAAATCACAAATCTAGTTTTTATTTAGCAAGTAGAGCATAGATCTAATTTAGATCTAACAGAAAGGTACCATCTTGATGACATAATACATAAATATTGTCCTATAAGAGCATGTATGACCAGATCTAACCATAAACCAACATAAAAATTAAGTTTTGATCCAAACAAACCTAGATCTACAACATATACACATGTATAACCATGGATTCAAGCCAAAAACATCATAAAGTTCCAATCTTGGACTCGAAACTCAATAGATCTATATGGAGAAGGGTTCTAGATCTTAGATCTAGTCAAAAAAGGTAAAAAGATCAGATCTTGGTGAAAAGAGACGAGAAAAACCACTTACCGAAAAATCGAATCGTTCTTCACTTGATTTCACAAAAAATGAGCCTCGAACCTTTAAGATCTTGATCATTTCTCTCTCTAGCCTTTTAGGGTTTTTAGGAGGTGAAATATGGAGTCTAGAAGGAGAATAAGAGCTTAAATATGCGAGTTTTTTAGGGTAAAAACTCGTAGTCACGTTTTTTAAAGGTTCGCAAGTGTCTAGTGTACTGTTTTCGCTCTAAGTTCTTCGTTCTAGCTCCGATCTGACCCCCGTTTTTTCCTATATTTCTCATTTTAAACCCTCTATCATATTAACTACATTTAATCCACTCAAATTGATATAAAATATGCCTCATAACGATTAACAGTTGATAAAATATCACACAAAATACTTTTTTGGTCGGTTTTACCGTACGTATCACTTTTAAGCAATTCACCTACGATTTGTCGCTCGATCAAGTGTGTGATGACTCGTGACATCATATGTAATCTAAGACTCATATAATATGATAAATTTGATATACGACGCTAAAAAACGTGATCTCCCGGTTAAAAACATAATCGCGTGGGATTTATTGAACTTTCACCGATTACGTTCTAGACCTTGAATTCTCGCATCTATTCACTTGTAGTTACTTGCGTGCGTAACTAGTATAGCCCACAATTATCCTACAAGCTTCGATTGCTCGATTTCCCGGTTGAACATAATTATCGGTTCATTCGCGTAAAATCCGAAATAGAGATAAATCCAGTACCAAATCAATCAATAAACGTATCAATGAACCCAATACCATGAAATGAGACATAAAACATCATAAAAACATAACTCTTCATTTTATTATCGATCTCGAGTATGAATACATAGAATCGGGTCGGATCTAACAAGTCGAAAAACCCGAAATGTTATAGTTGAATATTTGATTTTGTAGAGACTCTTATTTTTAGAACTTTTTTCCCTTCAAACACTCCAAAAACGAGCTGCGAAGTGAGGTATATGCAACGGTGGGCAAACCCTATGAATTTGAAAGAGTGTGACGAATTTGGATGGTGTAGTGGTATAGCCGCAACACTTGCTCCTCCACGTCATTCACTCACTAACCGCAACACTACCACTAGGATTACGATTTGCGAAGAGCATTACTTCCTCTTGCAGATTACCTGTGTTTGATATTATCAGTCTAGTCTTTTAGGTTGTTCGTCTATAACAACATAGAAATGTTTTTTTTTTATGTTTAAGTTATTGCCTTAAAAATATAATAATACCAATTCATTATAAAAATACAAACGCAACACAAATATATAGAAAATCAAAAAAAAAAAAGTTCCAGTACAAAATTATAAATTCAGAGAAAAAAAAAATCAATCAAGTACATTGTTTTTGTGTTGGGTTGGTGTTTTTATAATTTTTAGGAGATCTCACCCCTTTTATTATATCGTCATGATGTGCTTAATTTTACATACATTTGTTTATGAAATTTGTTTAGTACCGAGTCGGTCTAAGCTTGATGTACATTTAATTAATAATCGAGTCAGATCAAATATGATATATTTTTATTTCCTTTTTCCCCGACGTTTTATCATGTTTTTATATTTTGCTTTTATTGTTTATAAATTCTTTTCATGCTTGTGAACATTCATTTCTACGACTTGACTTCTTCGTAATTTTCGAGTATACCGTCGCTCCGTGTTTGTTGGTTTACGTTTCAATACTTAAAACCGAGCGGCTATAACATCATATATTTTTTTTAAATACTTAACTACATCAATATCAATTATAATTCATAATTAGAAAGGAATAGAAAAGCTTTTCGTTTTCATAATTTTCGTTTTCATACTTTGACCACAAAGGTTTATTACTTTTACATTTTCTACCTTATAAGTTTTATAGGTTGTTTTTCTTTTTTGTTTTTTTTCAAGTTTTGTCGTCTTCTACTTTGATCACGAAACTTTTATAATTTTACGTTAGAGAACTTTTTGGTTTTCAAACTTTGGTCATAAAAGTTTGGAACTTTTACATTGTCTACCCTCTAACTTTTAAACTTTTTTTTTAAGTTTTGTCGTCTTCTACTTTGACCACGAAACTTTTATAATTTTACGTTTTATACCCCTTAAGCTTAAAACTTTTGTTTTTTATACTTTGGTCATGAAACTTTTAGAGTTTTACGTTTTATACCCCTTAAGTTTTTCAATTTTTTTTCTTTTTTCTTTTATTTTATTTAAGTTAGAGTTTTCAACTTTGACCACACCATTTTTATAGCTTAATTAGACTTTTACGTTTATACCCCTTAACTTTTCTCTCGTCTTTTAGTATACTTTTATAGTTTTATAATTTCACCACATAACTTCTAGACTTTTACATTTTATACCCCTAACTTTTATACTTTCTTTTATTATTATACTATTAGAGTTTTCGACCTTGGTCACGACTTTTTTATTAGTTTATACGTTGACCACATTAAAACCTTTCTTACTTAAACTGGCGGGTGAATGGGTGGCCCGCCGTAAAACGCAGTCGAGTCACCATCTTGTATCATTACAAAATTGGAAAAATTGCATGAAATAATCCCAACTTTTCCTCGTTCGCAAATAATAATCCCACCTTCCGAAATTGCAAGGGGCAGTCCCACCTTGTCATTATTTTGCAACGAACAGTCCCGCCGTTAAAAAACACTAACGGCGTTAAATCTTGCTGACGTGGCACCACCCCACCACCAACAACCACCACCCCACCACCAACAGCCACCACCGGTCGTCTTCTCCGGCGACCTCCGGTCTTCTCCGGCCACCAGCCACCACCATCTCCGGTCGTCTTCTCCGGCCACCAGCCACCACCATCTCCGGTCGTCTTCTCCTGCCACCAGCCACCAACAAAAACCCAATTAACCAACCACCTTCAAACTAACATATCTTCTTCAAATCTTGACGAAAATCGATTCCGTAAATTGCTACAAATTCGTGACGACGAGAGGATTCAAACTAGTACCATAGTTGATATGTTTTGATGAGGTTTGAGCATCGAACGAGTATCTCCGACGAACTAAGTTTTTTGTGAAATTAAAATCTTCTCAAATCAACACCAAAACACGTTTTGATTGTTGCAACAGATTTGTGTGATAAAAACGAGTCTATTGGTACCAAATTTATACGATATGGTTGAGTATTTCTCAAATCACCATTGAAGAACTTGGAAGAGCAAGTTATTCGGCCTTCAAAGCTTAACGGAACATATCAAGTATGGTGCTAGATTTGTTCGTCTAGTGGATACGAGTTCAACGCATTTCTCGGATTCGATTTTCGTCATTTTTTTATCAAGATATGCTTGATTGAAGTTGGTTGGTTGTTTTGGGTTTAGTTCGCCGGAAAAATCACAGGTCGTCGGAAAAATCACAGGTCGTCGGAGTACACAGTATTTAACGCCGTTAGTGTTTTTTAACGGCGGGACTGTTCGTTGCAAAATAATGACAAGGTGGGACTGCCCCTTGCAATTTCGGAAGGTGAGATTATTATTTGCGAATGAGGAAAAGTTGAGATTATTTCACGCAATTTTTCCTACAAAATTTGGATTTTTACTTATCTTCAAAACCAAACCAAAAGACTGTCTGCATGCAAGGAAATGTGAGTGGTATAAGTAGAGCTTCGCACGAGTACCGACATTCACTCACTCACTCACTCACTTTGCTCCTCTTTCCCCAAAGTACATAATGCACCCACGTTCTTCTCCAATATTCACTTTTTTTTTTTTTTTAACTATTTGTAAAAACTAAAGGTGTCCAATTGTGATAGGATACAAAACCGAATCAGAAAATTACTACAAGTGAATTTATTAGTTAAAATGAGATATTATTCTTAACTATGAAAAATAATATAATTCAATATGAAATAAAGGATTGATGTAATTTTTTTAACAACAAACAAACATTTTAGATTAATGTACTTTTATAATTTAATTAAAAGACATTTTTTTATTAAGAAAAAATATATACGTATGTTATGTTTTTTTATATCTAATCTTCTACATTACTTTTGTTTTTTTTTTTAATCAAATTAGTTTGTTACTTTCGTTTATTAAATGCTTTGATACAAAATAATGTAAAAGGACACTATAACCATAAATGTAAAGTGATTGATATTATTTTGGGTTACTTTTCCAAAATAATTATTATGCTTGTAATCAAGGAGGTGATCCAAATGTCATGTCTATTGTATTTAGGACGGGGGAGTGGTCATAAAACTATCCTTAAGGTAGTTTTGTGAGAACTAATAGGATTGCGACACATAAAAGAGAAATATGTGAGAGAAAAAGTTTAGGGGGCGGTATGGTTGGTTTGAAGTTTGAGGCTTCAAATTTTTTTGTCCAATGAGAATGAGACACATGAGAGAGGAGGTGGGGTGAGGTTTGAAGCCTCAAGGCTTCATTTTCTCTGGGTATGGTGGAAATTTCAAAAAAAAACAAGCCATAAGGCTTTGATGGCTTTGATTTGGTTGCAATGGTCACGAAGTCACTCGGCTTCTACAGGCCGTAAAAAAAAAAAAGCCGCAGTAGATGGAGTAGTGGGAGTGGGTGTGGTAGCCGGATCGAGCAGTTGGAGTCGAACAAATCGAGGTGGAGCTGTGGCCCATACCCTCCCCCCCCCCCCCCCCCAGGGTAGTTTTTGAGGAGTGGTCAAGTAAAACTACCCTTAGGGTAGTTGGTTTCTTTTTAAACATGTGAGAGAAAAAAATACCCTACAACGGTCATAATTTACGCGGTTAACCCCGGGTTCACGAATCCGCAACCACTACCCGCTGACCACTACCTGCATGTGGTGGAGTGGGTAACCCATGCTACCCTCGCAAACACGACAAACCGCATGGGAGTACCCCGAGGGTACTCCGCCTGCCCTTATTCTTTCATATACATTGTCTCATTATCTCAAAAAGCTATGTAGGTATTTTTGATTCGAATCAATTTTTTAGTTTTCAAACCTAATTTGAATACTGAAACACCTTTATACATAACCATCATCACACTTAATATAGATCGGATGTGCTTCATCTGCTTAGTGGATTACGGCAAGGTTGAATAGGTGGGGTGGGTTCTAGGACAAACACGTGGATGTCTTTCATTTAAAACATGAAGCTCCTCTTAAGATTAAGACTTAAAGGTTAACAGGTTGATGTTATTTAGTTGTTGGCTATGTGTTATAACCCCTATTGAAGGACGTTATGTGTCACATGTCAGCCACATCATCAAGAGGAGTTATGACTAAAAATTATACTCATAAGTAGTCATAACCCCTCGTAACCTCTTTTCATTGTTATAAAAAGATTGTTTTTTTTTTCTTTTCCTATAATTTTTTTTATCATAATACCTGATAACCCTCCAACAGAAGTGTTTGAGATATTATGGGGCTCCATAAACACCCCATAGTAACCCGGTACACATAGTTTAGTCTAGACTTTAAAGAAAGGGAAATAGAATAACAAAATTCTATCTTTTTTCTTTTTGTTTTTTCAAGATTCATCAATTCAACCGCCTCTGTGTTCCCTCTTTTACCTTATTCTGCTGCATTAAGAATGCCGCTGGTCTCATCAACTGAAAAAATGGATTCTGTCGTCAACAACACGTTAAATCATCCCCCGCACAAATCACAATAATCTCAAGGTTTCAGTATATCCTTTACGCTTCCTCATAACCCCAAACTTTACCCGAAAAAACCCATCAACCAACATGATCACAAACAATTGGGTACCCATTTTCTTTCTTCTTATTTCCGGATCATTCTTCTCATCAGCCTCTTCAATCGCGCCCGCAAGTAAGTCCCAAATCCCTACTTGTTGATTCTTGAAACACACAGCTGCTTAATTGATTGATTTTTCAATTCAATTTGCAGAAATTGTCAGCGGCATTACGTCGAACATCGTGTCTGCACTTTTCAAATGGATGTGGTCTCTAAACCCTGGCACCAAAATCGGAATGGGTAAGTTAATTTCTCCGATTCCATTCTCGCTTTTCCCCTATTTTGTAAGTAAAGCTAGTAATTTGATCAATCTGGGTACGTAATTACGTATGTGTTTCATATATATATATCTACAGCTGTTTCGAGCCGATCAATGGTGAAATATGAAGGTGGGTATTCTGTAGAAACGGTTTTTGATGGAAGCAAGCTCGGGATCGAACCTTACTCGGTGGAGGTAACTCCATCTGGAGACCTTGTTATCTTAGATTCAGAAAATAGTAACATTTACAAAATCTCAACACCCTTGTCAAAATGTAAGTTTAATTTCCCTTGAATCAGTCACTCATTCTTTGTGTTAGTAACTTAGCATGCTGTTTTGTTAATTTGTTTGCATATTTTGATTTCTGTTTTTCTTATTAGATAGCTTTAATAATAAGACTGGAGAAGCATGTAGGAAATTATTGCAAGAAAATTGATTATTCGACTTGAAAAATGCACATTCGAACAAACCGAAATATGTGAAACTAACTTCATTATGGTTTCTATGAGTTAGAATCCAAGTTGATGAATTTGTGACCCATACATCCATTACACACCTTTAATGAACTTTTTGTCCCAAGTGGGACTTGAAAAGTTGAAACCACAACCAACTGCTACATTCTGTATGCTTTTGTATCAAGGAATACTCATCTTTAAGCACATCAGATTTGTCTTATTAATCTTTAAGAATTTATTCCTGTATATGTTTACATGCCAATTAACCTCCTTTATTCTCTTTAGTTTCAGTTCAAACTCCCTTTTTCTTCCTTTTCTCATATAATATAAAAAGAACACTTTGAATCTTCTATCGTGTCGCCTTTTGAATTCATAAGCATCAATTTAAACACTGCTTTTATTATTATTATTATTATTCCTTTGGAGTTTGGTCAAAGCCGAGTCCATGTTTTGAGTTTCACATACTGTTTTCTTTTCCTCGTAAGCTTAATAAGGTTTTAGTCACCCGTAATTTATGGATTAGAATGAATGGTTGTTACAGATAGCCGACCGAAGCTTTTAGCGGGTTCACCTGAAGGGTTGTTTGGGCATGTGGACGGGAAATCAAGAGAATCCAGAATGAACCACCCGAAAGGACTTACAGTGGATGACAGGGGAAATGTATATGTGGCTGACACCCTGAATATGGCCATCAGGAAGATCAGTGACACAGGTATTTGGAGTGAATATATAACCTATTATGTTCACTGTTTCTCTTTTTTTTTTTTTAAATTACATAAATATACTTATTTAGTTTTCATGAAAAAGTCCCTCATCCTAATTTTGGTATATTAATAGTAGCCCAGCTTGTAAAAATCATTATTTAACTTTCTTTTTAAAAAGTATGAACATTTTAGACAAGTTTAATGAATTTAAATGCATAAAAATTAGTTTAGTGATTTTTTCGTGTACATTTTACAAGTTGAAGGACTTGAATATTCTAAAATTAGGTTAATGAACTTTTTTTGTGAAAATTAAGAAAGTATAGTGGTTTTTTTTTGTTAAACCCTTTTTAACTAATATAAGTTCCAAAAACCAAAATTTTGTTATATGCTGCACAGGAGTTGTAACCATAGCTGGAGGAAACTGGGCCCGAGGGACGGGTCACATTGATGGCCCAAGTGACAGTGCAAAATTTTCAGATGATTTTGATATAATATATGTTGCTAGTAGCTGCTCAGTTTTAGTTATTGACAGAGGTAACCAAGCAATTAGAGAAATTCAACTTCATGAGGATGATTGCTCTTCTTATGAGTATGATGGTGAACACCATTTAGGTAAAAACAAAACCGACACCCTTTCGTTAATCTGCTTCATCTGTTGCCGGTTTTTAAGGTCGTACACAGTTAATATTTGGTTGATTTTGATTTCAGGGGTAGCAGTTCTTTGTGCTGCTGTGTTCTTTGGCTTCATGCTGGCGTTGTTACAACGCAGAATTAGTGCAATATTTTCATCACAAAGTGTAAGCCTTCTTATGATTAAAATTTAACATAATTCTGTACTATTAGATATCGAGCCCAATTTAGACTGTACGCCAAAACACAATTTCAACCCATTTACTTATGAATAAGTCTATTCAGGTTATGTTTTATCTTTAACAGACCAAAAATGTAAAGAAAAATAATTTACTTTTAAAGGAAACGGGTTGTAATCACATAAAATGTATTTTTAATGCATAAAATCCCCTGGATCATTTTATCTATAATATTAGAAAATTATTGAAATAATATAATGTTTGTATATATTTGACACGCCGATTATTTATTAAAAAAATAAAATTTTGGTCCAAGAAACGCTTTGGTCAGTCAATCCAACCCGACCCGTTTTGACTGGCATAAAAAATTTACACGTTATATTATCAACCTAACCCGCCCATTTTGCCACCAGATCTAGCTTCTAAACCATTTATGTTTTTATTCTAAGTTTTGTTGCAATTAATATTACTGTGTGTGATTAAAGATCATTAATCAACTACAGGATCCAAGACCTGCAGTAAACAGCATTTCACCACCCTCATATCAGAGGCCGGTGAAATCAGTAAGACCGCCTCTGATTCCACCAGAAGACGAACACGAAAAAGAAGAAGACGGCTTATTCAGTTCACTAGGAAAACTTGTTGCCAAAACCGCAACAACTGTTTCCGAAATCTTTGGCGGTTCATCAACTTCCAGAACAAAGACAAACCCACCCCGCTCTCATCTTCATACGAATTACCCACAACCCGCTCCATTTTCCAACTCTTGGCCAATGCAAGAAAGCTTTATAATCCCTCATCAAGACGCTCCCCCGCCACTGGACTCCCGAAACCCGTACCCCCCGTACCCATTCATGACCAAGAACCCTGAAACCGCAGAAAGACCACGCCCTACTAAGCAAACTCGATATTCTGAATAGTGGACACGCCAGTGAACACTTTAACCAACAGCAGATGCAACAGTTTCAAAAACATCAATATCGTCAACAACATTACTCGTCGGGTCCTCAAACTTATTACGAGGAGAAGAGTGAGACGACAAACGAGGTGGTCTTCGGGGCTGTTCAAGAACAAGATGGAAAACATGGAGCTGTGGTGATTAAGGCTGTTGATTATAGTAACCACCCCAACTATGGTAACCAACATTTTCGGTCCAGGTATAATTACATGGGTTACGGATACGGTACGTATTCGTAACGGGTTTGTTGTGTTATTGTGTTTTGAGATTAGTAAGAACATGTAGGAGTTTGATCATAGTATCATACTCATAATAGAATAGAAGTTTAATGTTGTTCAATAGCTGTAATGTTAGTTATGTTTTAGGGGTTTGTTCTTTAATGCTAGAAGTAGTTATGTCTGGTTTTAGGTTTTTTTTATAAACTCTATATGGGACTTGTAGAAAAGTTAATAGAAGCATCCAAAGGGGGCAAACCTGTCTTTTTCAAGGAACCGGTTTGAAGAATGAGAGAATGAGAATTTTATTGTAGGGATTAATCTTGACAGGTCAAGTCGGGTTATGCAGGTTGGGTAAAAGAAACGGATACGGGTCAACATGAAGTTTTTATTTAGGCACATGTTTGTATAATGGTTGAGTTTCTGGGTTCCCTCGCTATGAGGTTAGAACTCGGGACTGTGGATAAGTGATGTAAATCTGGTGACGGTAAACGGCAATAAACGGAATATAAAATGAACGGATAAGCAACGGATGATCCGAGATACAGAAATCACCACTTGAATCAATTCGTCGGGCACTCCAAACTTCGATTACGATACAGACACACCACGTAATCCAAATAAGGATTCCAAATATAGCAATAGAAAATCTATCTATGATCTCTTAAACTAGAGAACACAAATCATTTTCTTAAACTCAAAACTCACTAGTGCCTTCATCCATTTTGCGATTACATATAATAAACAAAACAAACTAAACTGCTAGAAGCAGTTTACAAACGTGGGACACGAAATCAAAATAAACATGCATACATAATTTAAAGGAAAATATTAAATAAACAAAAGAAACAAAAAGAAATAAAAACGGACGTGGGGATCAAGGCATACATGCATCGAGAGGAATGATTCAACCGCCTCGGAGCTCCACCCGCTCCACCCGAAATAAATGAGGACCCAATATTACCGACTCGTTATTTGCACATGACCCGTACATGTGTTCCTTTTTCAAACCCGCGAGAATTAACTCCCTCATATTCCTCTAGTACTCCTCTGACTTGAACGAATACTCATAACTCCTCGGTCGACAATATTGGAAGCACCTGACGACTTTACAACCATGCGTTTAAATATACTATAAATAGACTATATGTAAGTTTGATGTTATAAAAAAATATTATTATAAGAGACCCACTAAACATAACACAAAAATAAGACTTATTTAATATTTCACATACCAAACAACACCAGTAACACAAACTCACATGATATTAAACTCGTATAGTGTAATATAATAACGTTTTGAAAAGAGTACATTTTTGTAATCATTTGAACAGTTGACCTGTTAGAAAGACCCACCTCTATTGTTTTGCCAACTTCTGCGGGCCTACTTTTATTGGGTTCACACTATACAGTACACGTGGGCCCGGTAGGATACATTCATCCAATACCTCTATATGTCATAATATTCTTAAGTTTTCTTTAATATTTTCTTTTGAATGTCATTTCAGGCCAACGGGTTAACACATAGCATAACGGTATCCCCCTATATATACATAATACAACTTATGGTACAACCTCCAAAACAAAGAGTACAACCCTTTAAAGCATCCATTGTACAGCCTTCTATGCACTTTGTACAACCTGTTGTTGCACCATTCAAATTTGCCTAGGTTACAAGCTGTTATGCTAATTGTACAATGCAAAGAATATATGAAATCAAATATTTAAACTAGATAAATGGTTGGTGGGCCACCTAGACCCTCATTTCCTTCTCTTTTTCTTCTCTGGGACCACCAAAGACTCTCGGTCATATGATTCACCGGAAATTCCGGCCGGGAATGTACGTTTACTCCTTATCGGAGAAGCGACAATAAATGCGGAAGCATGGCGGAGGTCATTGACTGGTAGAGTTGGTCTCCATCTACCATCTGTACGCACTGTATATGCACTATAGAGGCATGGCCTTTATTATCGGTAATGTGCATATATACCGGCCTTATTCATCTCGAATTGTTTAGAGATCATTCACCAATCCTCAGACTTTCACTAGCTTCGTGAGTTCAATTTCGTATTCAATTCTTAATTTTCATTTTTCTTACCGATTATGGGTCATACAGGGGGATTAACGGTTGTTTTATGTCATGCCCGCCATGTGTTTGTTGTAATGCCTGTGTTGTTGTAGCCTATACTCTCTCTGATTTCATTATCAGGTTTCTACAGTGTAGATGCCAATGGTTTTAGGGAAATTACCCAATAGAATGTAGCTGCTCTTTCCATAACTTTTTATTACTTGCTTCATGTGGTCTGTGTTTTTATTATAGTCATTTCTTTGCATCATAGTGCTTCAATCAAGATCGTACGAATGTTATTTGGTCTCTGCTGTGGTGATGTACATGGGCTTTGGATTACCTTTTACTGCTTTGGTCATGTGTTTTATGCTTTTATTTCTTTGCTTCATAGTTGTTTAATAGCATCTTTATTTTCTTATCTTCATGTAAATGAGGTCTCAATATAGTATCTAGGGTGAACTGCTTCCATGTTTGTAAACTGCTCATTTTCTGGACATGTGGTTATGTTTGATAGTTGTGTTAGAAACTAATTTTGTTATACATATTGTCATTGCAGGTGTTCTCCTACTTTCAACTGTTGCTGCTTATACAAGTAAGTCTTTCGGATGGTTGTCTACTGTCATGTTCAGAATGTATGTTGCATGAGTTTATTGGCAGTAGGTAACATTCCTCACAACATGTGTCCATTTGTAAAATGTCATTTAGAATGTTTACCATGTCAACAGTTGCCGAGATAATACATAACTTTAATTGAAGCATATACAATCGATTGTGAAAAGTTTTATTTGATTGCTCCCACTAAACCTTATAGACAACATATAAACTGACTGAAGCAAGTATTTTATTTAAAATAAAAAAGCCTATTTATATATAGTATGACTTCATTTGAGTTTTTTTCGTATTAAAGTCCATCCCTGAAAGTAAATTAAAGAATGCATGCCATTTATATATTTGGTTTGGATCATTAATAATAATTGATTTTTATGAGCAGGTTATGTAACTCATAACAGTGGACATGAGTTCTTAGGTTTAATTTTGTATTGATAAACCAACAAAAATAATGAAAATCTCACAGTAGCCATTACTTAATTTTGTATTGATGAAGGCAAAATATGTTTTCAAAACCGTTAAGCTGTACAAAAAGATTTGGGGGCAGGTTCATATACTTTAGACTTTCTTGATGATCAGACAAAAGAACAACTCTCACTAACTGAGGTGCCGAGAAAATATGAAAAATATGACACATTCCAAAAAATATATATATGTTTTCCATAGGAATTCATTATATTTTTTCCTTTTCGGCTTTGGTTGTTGTTTTGCCTGAATCTGTTTTTGCCTATGCAGGTTCTCTTCAGCTGTGTTCGTGTGTTCTTCTTCCGCACTCACGGCTGATTCTGCAAGTATGGGACATGGCGCTGATGCTAATGCAGTTGCGGGTACAACACCTACCTCTGCAAATATAGAAGATAGCACATGTGTGACTATAAATGTGGGAACTGCAAAAAGAAATGTACTTGCTGAATTAGGTAAGTCTATTTAGATATTGTATCCTATTATATGCCTATTAAACAGATTCTCAATTGACACTCAACGTATAAACAGAAAACGCAGATAAGGCTGCAAAGAAATTCAAAGGCAAGGATGTCATACGATCGATGATTTCGTATGTGCCACTACATGCTCTTTTGGAAGGATGCCATGCTCAAGATATTGTGTTTTGTAAAATCAGTAGCCTCACTTTTGTTCATTACTAGAAGGTATGCTCTAAGTATTATATGTATGGGCATTTACTATCTAAGATGGCATATTTAGAATGTATTCTACAAATATATGTAGAAATATTATATGTATAGGATCGTACCAATTATGGTTGTTCGTTTATATAATTGCCTTCAAACATTTAACTCATGATGTTATGGAATTACATGATTGCATTACAATTACCTGTTTGGAATTCTGTAAAATTTCTTTTGGATCAGTCTTTGGATTGCTAGAGATAATGGCCTCTGTTGACTTTTAGCTGAGTCAAATGTGCGTTGGGTTACTGCTAACCTTCTTTCACTCAGCCGTAGGGTTGTTTTCTACTGCAGATTTGCAGTTTCCAGTAGCATATATATAGTTGTACCACTTAGAGGTCAAAATATTGACATTTTTTGGTGCAAAGAGTTGGAGATGAGTAGGAAAGAATTGTGGTGCTTAGACCTCAAAAAGAATGTATTACCAGTTATTGGTTATTGGTTCAGGTGCTATGGCTTTGAGTATGCTTGATGTTTATATTTTTAAGTTGCATTTACTTTATGTATTCTCCACTTGGACTTTAAATAGTCAACTACAAAATCATAGTTTGACCTATGCTAATTGGTTCTAAATACATAATTCCAAACACATAAGGTTAAATTATTACATTACAATCACATCTAATCTCAAAATATACAAAATGAAATAGAGGAAGCTGATAATTTTCTTTTCAATTTCTTTTGGCCTCCAACGAATTATTCAACCCGCCAAACAATTTCTTGACCTCCTACATCATAGAACATATATGGTTAGCTTCTTCATAGTCTTCATCTATTTAGCTAAAAAAATAGGTCAACTCCGCGGCGAAGCGCGGGTCGACCCACTCGTCATTTACATTTACGACATGTTGCAAGCATAAATCATGAAGCTATTTTAGGCCATTAGTTAAACCCATTATAGAATAATTTCATCTCTGGGAACGGTCGAATGATAAAACCTGCTAGGTTTAGGGATCGAACTCGTGATATCTCAGTCACGAGTCTTTCTTTCATCACCATCCTAGTGAAAATAAGTTTTATTTATCGTTCTTTTAACGGCTTTTATTTTAAAACTTGGAAAAGAGAAATAAAATCCTTTAAATATTATAGTTTAGAGTTCTATGCTAAAACTCTTATCATATTGACTTTGATAACGAACACCTAAAAGTTTATTAATTAATAGAAAAAAATTGTTAAAATCTTGTATTTTTTAAGAACAATTCTTAAACTTTATGCAGTAAATTCATAATTGCAAGTTGTAGGATTTAAACACTCAATCTTTTAATTCTGAGTCACACCATTTGAACGATCTGGTCTCATGATTGAAGGCTAAAAAGTCATTGGCTATGCTTTTCAAGGTTGATTTCGAGAAAGCTTTTGACACATTAACTGGAACTTCTTGGACTTGATCATGTTTCAAATAATAATTTTCCTCCCTTCTTACATAAATGGATATTTGGTTGCGGCAAAGTCTTCCATCATCATCAGCAGTTTTGTCCAAAGAGTGCTCTCCGGAGAATTTGGAACATCTT
This sequence comes from Deinandra increscens subsp. villosa, assembly GCA_039602395.1. Classification (NCBI taxonomy): domain Eukaryota; kingdom Viridiplantae; phylum Streptophyta; class Magnoliopsida; order Asterales; family Asteraceae; genus Deinandra; species Deinandra increscens. The sequence goes on along the minus strand of JBCNJP010000015.1, from coordinate 16,705,533 downwards.
TTGATCCATTGCAGCCACACTCAAAATGTCTGGGCTCGAGTTAAATGGTGGTGCAGTCTTTCAGAAATCTTAACCATGAAGAAAAGTATTGTGAGAGATGGATGGGGTATCATTTTCATGTCTAATAGTGTTTTTGTTGAGTATAAATTTCATAAAGTGTTATTAATTTTGTTGGTTTTGATTGATTTGAGGTGTTTACCTTGTTGTAATCTTCTTTGTTTGTTATAAAATTTACCGGACAAGGCCCTTTACCTAAAAATTAAATAAATAAAACGTCACGAATGGATTACTATTCATATTATCTTGGTTTCCTATATATAGTAACAATGGTTACTTTTTAAATATATAAAAAAAAAAATACTCTATAAGAAAATACACGATACAAAAGCAAATACAATAAAAATACATATTAAAATAAGGTAAGAGTTTTTAAACCGGTGTCTTCAGCATAATCTTACGCCATTAAGTTTGAAGGAATCAAAACACTAGAGTTTTGTCTGGGCCATGTGTTCAAAACGATTTCTTTAAAACAATTTTCGTATGTACTCAATGAAACTATTTTTCTTGGTACAACAAAGAACAATTCGTATAACTAGAGATGACCATTGAGACTGAATGTACATGTGGAAAGTGTAAAGTGTTTTATCAAAGTATACATTGTGTCAACCACCCGTCCTGCGTACATATGCAAGTACAAGTTCGAGTTAAGCTGTGAACATTTAGAATTAATAAGATTCTCTACATACTCATGCTCTAAAAAGATGAGCTTAATTACTGAGGTTAGAAGATTGTTATAGTCAAGGAAAGGTTTTATTTTGTGGTATAGACCTACAATGTGAATATTTTTGGCACCTTCATGCTTTGATGAAAAATATAGATATAATGTGAGTGATGGTACCTTCAAAAGATATAATGATATATGGTCAAAAACCTCTCCAAATATAAATTTCGATACCAAACCCATAAGTTATAAGTCATGTTCACAGATTCTTGTACCATACGCGTTGAACAACAAAGACGCGTTAAAGCAAGAACACGTGACGTCAGAATGCCGTAAAAAAATCTCTTGAATCAAGTAAATTATCTATCAAGGAATTTGCGCAAAGCCATTCGTACTAACTTTTTCGGAGTGTGAACACTTGATAACTATCAAATATGTTGAGAAGGATTCTGATAGCGTGATGGATAGATATCGAACTTGATCTATGTCAAGAACGATGAACCCTAACGTCAATTACCAACGTTAGTAAACCTAGGCCAAATACCGGCACTAGAAAGCTTGGAAAAACCTCCAAACAAAATTCTTTATTCAATCAATAACCAACTAAAAAGATTACAAAGAGTTCTTTAAATAGGCAAATAAAATAAAGGAAACACAAACCAACTAGGAAACTAATTAATACTAAATAAAGCTTTTTAAATAAAAGATATACTTATTTAAAATAAAGATATAATAAAATCCTAAACCCGTTGGGGAGGGGTCTCGGACTTCTAGACGGGCTTGGGTTGGGTTCTTCCAGATCTACATCATTCTCCCCCTCTTCGAAAAACTCGTCCTCGAGTTTTAACACCCGACAAATTAAACCCGTTGTATCCACCTGGATCGAATGGAACATCTTGACGGCTTTTGCTCCATACCATCACGACCCACTCTTCAAGTTTATCTTTACGAGTCGATCTAGTAGACTTCAAGTGAACACCATTTGGACCTACGGGTCCCGGGTCTATTGGGTTGCTCGGTCCTCCAATATCTTTCTCCTCCTTACGAGATTGTATCTCCAATACATAAACCATATCTTCAATAAAATAATATTTTAAATACTTGAGATCCGGGATAGTCATCCGTGACTTCTTAACTTCAAATTTCAATTTGAGATTCCCATGAATATTAAAAACAATACTGCTATAAAAACTATCCACAATTTTTGCTGCTGACCTCATCAATATAGTTTCAAACTGTAAGTGGATATGATTTATGTGCACACAAAATTTTGATATCCCAACTTTTTTTGAGTTTCCAAAATTTTCGAACAGGATATAGTTGGATTTGCTAGCATACCAATTGAATGGCAATTTCACATGAATTGAATGAGTAATCAGTCCTCTGGCTTGCTTATCCCCAAACTTATACCTTGCGCCAACATGTAGAGAATTGGCTAAAGGATTCACACATTGCTTCCTACCTAGAAATCCTTCCCACGTGAACAACGAGGGTAGTGGAGTGTGAGCTACTGCATTGGCATGCGGGGAGGCGGTTGGTGCGGACTTCACGAATTGCACGGCTCGCACCGGCGGGGAACCTGTTGGTGGAAAAGTGCTCCACCCAAGAAAGTCTTGAATACGCCGACACTCTTCCATGTCGGGTTTAATCCCGTCGTCGTCATATCGGAGTTCATTATAGGTTGGATGTAACTTGAGTTTACAAACTCGTTGTTGCAACCTCTTGATTTCTTGTACATCTCGGGGGTCACGGTGATAGTCGTCGTTGCCTCCGGCGGCGAATCTACGTCGATGATCACGGTGATTCCTCCGATCCATGGCTCTGATGCCAAATGATAGCGTGATGGATAGATATCGAACTTGATCTATGTCAAGAACGATGAACCCTAACGTCAATTACCAACGTTAGTAAACCTAGGCCAAATACCGGCACTAGAAAGCTTGGAAAAACCTCCAAACAAAATTCTTTATTCAATCAATAACCAACTAAAAAGATTACAAAGAGTTCTTTAAATAGGCAAATAAAATAAAGGAAACACAAACCAACTAGGAAACTAATTAATACTAAATAAAGCTTTTTAAATAAAAGATATACTTATTTAAAATAAAGATATAATAAAATCCTAAACCCGTTGGGGAGGGGTCTCGGACTTCTAGACGGGCTTGGGTTGGGTTCTTCCAGATCTACATCAGATTCAAATGCATGTTAATCACACCCAAGTATGCAAGAAAGTTTGTGCTCATGTGTAAAAAACATTGTGTACAACTCAACTCATGTATAGACAGAACTTATTAACATGACAAGATTCAAGATATTTTAATAGAATTAAAATAAAAAAAATCATAACAATGATAAGAGTGTGAGAAAAATAATATTTTTGTTATTGTACCAAAAAAACACATATATAAATAAGTATCTCACAAGGTCCAATTTGTAATTAATGACTTGTGATGGTGATAGTAATTGACAAGTCACTTGTTTACCATGTCATGATAAAATAAAGATTGCAAAATGACTTTTGTGACAAAATGTTAAAAGTCAAAGCAGGCTAGAACCATAAGTTCAACTAGCCCATGTGATAAGAGAGAAGAAACCATCATTCATTACCAACCAAAGAAAACAATTCATGTTTTATTCTTTTAACTATCAAATCAAATGTAGCAAATAAGTAGAAATTAACATCAAGGGTTGTCTAACAACAATACAACATATTAGTAAAAGAATCCATCTGAAAGTGAATATTACAAATCCAAATTTAGATAATTGTTACGAGTAATAATGATATATTTTGAGAGCATGTCTAAAAACATATTTAATAAAACGAAAATTGTGAATGACCTAATGTAATGTTAGATGCTGAACCTATTAAAATCACGTCATTTTAATTAGCTTATATTGTAAGCAGTATAGTTAAAGTTAAATACTCACAATATTTTTCCTGAAATTGCTACCTCTGTTAAACTTTATTAATTTCACAATGTTTATCATACCATGCATCTTGTTCGTGTGATAATGTAACAATTTTTCAAAATTAATGAAACATTATTAATGAAATATATATGCATACTTAAATGACATATAAAATAGTCTCTAGTGTTAAACATCAACTTTAAATCTTTGATAATAAAAAATAATATATTCTCTAAATATCATCACTAGAAAATACCACGAAATAGCCTACTGTGTCATCTTTAAATGGTTTGTTGAAAGTTTAAATCACATAGTGAATAAAATATATTGATAAAAGAGTAGAGCCAAATATGTCTAAGTTGGTATGTACCTGTAGTTCTAAAAAACCAGAAAATACCTGTAACTTAACGACAATTTATATGTTAATATATACGGTTAAAATCAGGGAACAAAAGCAAGTCAAACATCAAAGCTATGATGAAAGTAAAAGATGATTGTGCAAAAGCAAAAGCAAGTTTTGGCCTTTTTCTGTCCTTAACTTATGCAATTACAAGATTCCAACATGTAAGGTAAAATACGAATCATTAAAGTCTTGAAAGTACAAGCATCTTGAATCTTTAACAAGAAAGGTCTTGCCTTCAAGACACACTCCAAAAATAGTGCAGTATTGAGCTCCTATGGAGATCAAACCTCAAACCCATGAAAAATTATTATAAGTAATAAAAGATCATAAGGATTTAAGGTATGTTCATGACCAATTTGGAGATGATTTTGTACTCAAGATGTTCAAGAATCTGGCAGACTAGATTTTGTCAAGCATCAGAATGTAGTATATTTATAAAATGTAGCAAGAACAGGTAACTAATCATTCAAGAAAAGTACACAGAAACAAGATCAAAACAGAACAATTATTTTTCATGTACCTATAAATCTCCCCGTTTGCGGTAACTCCATGTCAACCGAAGACGGATTATGCATCTGAATATCTGAAGAACTAGCATATTTTCGTTTTTTAGACCATAACCAGATCTTGGAAACAGAAAAACTATCTGTTTTTGCACCAATACTTATCCTTTTCCCTTCAATATCTTCATCAAGCGTATGATCCTGAACTCGTTCAACGTTTTTCACAAATTCTGCATCTTGCAAATCTCTCAGATGAATCAAAGGGACCCGGAGATTCGTATCCCTAACCACATACTCATAAGAACCCATCGAATAACATCTTCGTGCGTCTAAATTGCTACTACTTGTTTCACCTCCAGTTTCAATTTCACCTTCACTCAACTTTCTAAACTTACCAAGTCTCACTGAAAATCCCTCCTTTTCAACTTGGATTTGTTCGAGTTCGACTGTTTTTAAACCAGCAGAAATCCCACTTTCATCTGCTTCCCGTGGACAATCGAAATCATAAATCGGGTTATCCATCGAAAACCCAGGGTCAAAAAGTGTATTTCTACAAAGAGGGCAAGTTGAATTTGACAAAAGCCAGGTATCTATACAATTGATATGAAAAGCATGGCTGCAAGTTGGGAGTAATCTCAATTTATCATTCTCTGAGAATTCACACAAACAGACAGCACAATCAAAGGGCTCATTAGCACCCACTACTACTTTATACATGAAAACAGGTAAAGCATCTATAACTGTTTGATCTAAACCAGAATCATGTAAATGAAAAAGCTGTTGAAGCTGTCTTTGAAGTGCATCAGATGGAGAACCACCTGGAAATCGGTTCGATCTATGTGAATTCGATGAGGAATTGTGTTTTGATAAGAATCTAAACAGCAAGTGAAGTAGACCAGATATGAAAAACAAGACTGCCAAGATTACTATGATGAACAGAACAGCCGGACTTATTTTAGTACCTGAAGAAGAAGATGATGATGATGGTGAAGGAGGTGATGATTGTTGGTATCCAGGAACAACATCTTCTTTATAGATTTGATATTTCATCCAAGAAAATCTAACATTTTTATGCCTAGAAAACAATCTTTCTTCCATAAACCCCATATCATTGAACATATCTTGTGTTTTCTAGCCTAAAAAATCAGTCTTTCTTGATCAACAACAAAAACCCAACTCATGTTTTGGTGAAAGATTCATACCCAGAAAGCTAAAATCCAAAAAGGTCAAAACTTTGCCTTCAGATTTAACCAATTTAGAAGATGAGTATAGTGGGTCAGAGTGTAAGAACTAAGAAGCTAAAAGACAATTCTAAACACAAACCACCGCTTCTTGTTCAATAATAGTAGATGCATGATGACAAAAATCAGATTAAATTCCTTTTTTTTTCATTTTCACATTCACCTACCTTGAACCTTGAAGAAGCCCACCTTCTGGTTCAGTTGCTGAAATGAAACCCTAAGATGAAGAAGAAAGATTAAAATATGATGGGAACCAGAAACCCCAAATTTAAAAAACAGGATTGATTTTGAGGGGTTTAAGGAAATGAGAAGTGAATGAGATGAGTGTGAATCTTGAAGGGTGGCTGGTGTTGGTTACCGAGGGTCGAAGGCAGGGGAGAAATACAAGATGGATGATGGGGAGCGCGTGAGAGAATCCAGAGACGAATAACTACAAAAAGTGGCTCATGATGTCGAGTCAAATGGTGTCAGCTGAAAGTAACCATGAAGGGATTTGATGGTCCATTTGATGGTTGGTGAATGTGGCCAATCACCAATGTTGTTTACAAGGTGTCAATTTTGTTTTTTGTTTTGTTTTCTTTTAATTTTTTTTAACTCCCTAAATTAAACACCACTTTTAAGTTTTCAAATCGAGTCTCCATTAAAAACATTAAAAAGAACATTATCTCTTACCATTAGACCAGAATCTAATTGGTTTTGTTTTCTTTTAACTACCAAATTGATGGAGTTTAATTCGTAATCATAATTGGTCTTTTGATCCAATATCATGAAAACCGAGGTTATGTGTTCTATCTTGATGTACAAACTTTTCTTCGAATATGTGATGTCACCTAATAGAGTGTTGTAACTTTTCTCCTAAGTGGCTTTGTTTTCTTTTAACTACCAAATCATCATGTTTTCGCTTGATGGAGTTTAATTCGTAACCATAATTGGTCTTTTGGTCCAATACCATGAAAAACGAGGTTATATGTTCTATCTTGATGTACAAACTTTTCTTCGAAGAGGTGATGTCACCTAATAGAGTGTTGTAACTTTTCTTCGAAGAGGTGTCAGCCAATCGAATATTGCCGCTCTCACTCTCTATTTGGCTCGACAGTGCCGCTATTCTGATTTCCGACCAACACTCACCATACACGAGTTTTTTCTTTTCACCACTTTTATTAATTTCATAAAACATTTTATTTATATCTAAAACAATTCATACATACTTTAGAAAAAAATTGTTATGTTAAATTTTATTAAAATATATACAAACTTTAACGGCTATTTTTGTCTTGTTAGTTTACAAATTTTAGTATATCTTTTCTTCACCATTTTTAGTAATTTTAGTATAATGTAACATTCTTTAAGTAATATAAAAATAAAATTTAAAAATTTGTAAATCGTCATGGAAGATACTATGTTTTAAGACTCGATTGCATAGCCAATTTGATAGGTCCCCCAAAATAAGGTGAAGCAAGCCTCATTAGCTTAAAAAAAAAGATTTAGCGATACCAGACTCATTGCTCAGCAGGTTTGTTATGGGCAATTGAACCAGATAACAAGGAACCTAGTTGTTAGACTTAGAACCACGACAAAGAAGGATAACTTACGTAGTGGATTAAAATAGGCATCGGAATGTAGAAGATTAAGGTTTATTAGTATGATTTCACGGGCATGGTGGGTTCATACTAATAAACTCTAGTCTAGTACATTCCAATAATAAGTAGGGTCAAAATGATATGTTTTGGTACATAATTGCGTTTAAATAATTTACTTTTTATACATTTTTTTACATAATTACTTACATATCTTTTTTTTCGGTTTATATAAATTTGGTACAAAGTAAACTATGCACATTCAGCTACAAACCTACCTTTTATTATTTTAAAATCTATTATTGTAAACTAACAGGACAAAAATAGACGTTAAAGTTTATATATTTTTGTAAAACTTTAACAACTATTTTTTTCTAATGGTCATTTTTTCTAGTAGATGTATAGTTTTAGATATAAATTGTAACACCCCAAAACCCGTTTTGAAATCAAACGTATTTTTTTTAATGAATTGTGGGGTTATTTCATGAAGTATGTTTTAGGTGATGGCCAATATAAATTAATCAATGTTTTTATTAGTTACTAAAGCACAAGTAACTAGTAGATATTTCATGGAAAGATGAGGGTGTTATATGTAGTATATAAGATAGTGGTTGAAACTTAGCAAAATGGGCATTATAGAGGGGGGCAGTATGTAAATATGGGAATTAAAAGAAAAATTCTTGAATTCCCCATGGAGAAATACGCAGGAATGATTTTGGGAAGAGGAGGTTCTAGGGCTTTACCTAGAACTCGAAATTGGGACAAAATCTAGTGGAATTGAAGGTGGATTTCGAAGTCTAAGCTTGATTCTATCATCTATGCGTGATTCCTTCTTCAAATCTTGTTAAACCATCAAGTAAGTTCATATTTATTGAGTTGATAAAGTTGAAGTGATGACTACATTGAATTGATGAATACAAATAGTAGCATGAACCTCGTATGGGTATATAAATCACGAAAATGGCTATGCATGATGTATTTCAATGGAAACTTAGTAGAGGAGGTAAATGGGGTAAAACCCCCATGTATAGTAAACAATTTTGATGATGTAGGTGCGGCTTGGGTTTGATTAATTATACCCCAAGTATACACATAAATAAAGTAAAGATTGTTGATTTGCCATAATGTTGTGATTTGAAATGCTAGTAAGCAATTTTGGGATGGATTAGTATACTAAAATTATGTGTGATAAACTAAGTGAATTTATGCACACAATGTGTTTGTGAAAATGCCTAAAAGAGATGTAGAACTTGAAAGTGTGTAGTTTTGATAAAAGATAGTTAGTAAGGTACTTGAGAATCAAGTATGACTATGTTGTGGATTATAAAGCTAAGTGCTTAATAAATTATAGGTGAATGTGGTAGGAGCTCAAGCCATCAAGGAATACTAAATTGGAAGACTTGAGGTAACGTTTAAGAGTGTTTAATTTTGTTACAAAGTATGCAAATGGGATAGTGGTTTTCTAGCATGGATAACTATCCCATATTGACTAGAAGTAAACGATGAACTGACTGTTTATGCTAATAAATGATGATATGAGGTCGGATAGTTATGACCCGTTTGGGTTAAGAATGTATAAACGAAGAATGTTATGTGATTGTGTGTAATACGACCCGTTTGGGTAAGAATGCATAAATGAACTATGTAGTATGTGAATATGTGTAAGTTGACCCGTTTGGGTTAAGAGAGCATAACTGAAATATGTTGTGTGCAAATATGTATAATACGACCCGTTTGGGTAAGAATGCATAAATGAAGTATGTTGTATGTGAATATGTGTAAGTTGACCCGTTTGGGTTAAGAGAGCATAACTGAAATATGTTGTGTGCAAATATGTATAATACGACCCGTTTGGGTAAGAATGCATAAATGAAGTATGTAGTATGTGAATATGTGTAAGCTGACCCGTTTGGGTTAAGAGAGCATAACTGAAATATGTTGTGTGCAAATATGTATAATACGACCCGTTTGGGTAAGAATGCATAAATGAAGTATGTTGTATGTGAATATGTGTAAGTTGACCCGTTTGGGTTAAGAGAGCATAACTGAAATATGTTGTGTGCAAATATGTATAATACGACCCGTTTGGGTAAGAATGCATAAATGAAGTATGTAGTATGTGAATATGTGTAAGTTGACCCGTTTGGGTTAAGAGAGCATAAATGAAATATGTTGTGTGCAAATATGTATAATACGATCCGTTTGGGTAAGAATGCATAAATGAAGTATGTAGTATGTGAATATGTGTAAGTTGACCCGTTTGGGTTAAGAGAGCATAACTGAAATATGTTGTGTGCAAATATGTATAATACGACCCGTTTGGGTAAGAATGCATAAATGAAGTATGTAGTATGTGAATATGTGTAATTTAACCAGTTTGGGTTAAGAGTGCATAAGTGAAGTATGTTGTGTGCAAATATTTATAATATGACCCGTAGGGGTGAGGATTGTAAAGAATGACCCGGTTGGGTAGAATTATAGCGAATGACCCGTTTGGGTAATATTGTAATGAATGACCCGTCTGGGTAAAGACTGTAAAGAATGACCCGTTGGGTAGAATTATAGTGAATGACCCGTTTGGGTAAGATGGTTCAAATGACCCATTTGGGTAAGATAGTTAAAATGACATGTTTGGGTAAGATGGTTAAAATGACCCGTTTGGGTAAGATGGTTAAAATGACATGTTTGGGTAAGATGGTTAAAATGATCCGCTTGGGTAAGATGGTTAAAATGACCCGTTTGGGTAAGATGGTAAAATGACCCGTTTGGGTAAGATGGTTTAAATGACCCGTATTGGGTAAGGACGAATAACACCAAAGTGTGTTTAAGCAAAGTATGTATCATGATCCGTAGGGTTAAGTCAAATAGAATGTTGTTGTTAAATGTTAACAAGTGCAGAATATAACGTGTGAAACCTTCGGGTAAGTAGAGGATTATGATCAATCATAACCCAAGAAGCGCCTTCGGGTGAAAGTGTGCCCTTTGACATGAGACACTTATGTCAATGGAAAGATGTTAAATGTTTAAGATGATGCTAGAAGTTAAAGCGGTGATTATTGTGGATTATGTGCTTGTTTCTTGTCTTCCTTGATCATCGTACCTTTAGTGTGTAAAGGTAGACTCAAATGCTATTAAAGCAGGCATGAGGTGTGGAATGATCATAGTTGACTACTCGGTATGTTGGGTAGTTAACGGGTCGATAGGTTGGGAGTAACATTATGATAATTTCCAACTTGTTACTTGATGAGTTCAATGTTGGATGACATAGAAACCATGTAAAATTGTGTGTGATGATGCTTTGACTTAAGGGTGAAAAGTTAGGTTGGAAAACTACATTAAAAGCTGAAAACATGAAATTTTGGCTAACTATGGGAAAACGGACAGAATATCAAAACGACCGTTTCAGAATCCTTCACGGCCGTTTTGAGCTGCTGTTTTGAGAAAGAAAAAAAAAATGAAATTTTTGTTTGATGCTTGTTCTATGATTTCACTGGGGCATAGTTGAATTGTGTTTTATAACACTAAGTTTGTTCATGTTTCCCTTGATCATAAGACTCTTAGTTATGTACAAGGTGAATATATGTGTTTTAGAGTTGATCATGAGGCGTGTGGAGTAACCTAACTGCTTCCTGGTAAGACGGGTGGTTAACGGGTCAACGGGTTGGGAATTTGATTAGATTAAACTTTCCAATTCGTAGACTCCAAATGTTGTTATGACATGATTAAGAGTCATGGAAATTGTTGTTCAAAGAGCATGTGATGTAAATGAATGGTTAAGTTGGGTAAGTGGTGGTGGGAAATGAAAACCTGTAAAATTTTGATTAAGTATATAAAAAAAACTGGAAAGATTTTGGCGGGGCCCTGGAAATCACGCTCCAAGCGTATCGCTTGGAGCTGATCTAATGGGAAGCGATACGCCTAGTTCCCTCGCGTATCGCGAGGACTAGGTGTAAACCGTCGCGATACGCGACACTCTAAAGGGGGTGAATTCTTGTTATTTGTTTAGCATACAATGTAATTGTGTATGTTTAATGATTATAGGCCATTATTTGCTAATACGTTACTGGTGAATGATGGCAGGTAACAAGTGGGAAGGGTAAACGGGTCTGGATTGAGCATGCCGATGAAGAACCGAACACCAATGAGAATTTTACGGAGACGCATGTCGTTTCTACTTTTGTTTAGCTTAAAACTGTGTACTCTGATGTTATATTCTAAAGACGAATAACAAACGAACTAAGTGGGTGTTAAAGGTTATTTTGGTCAAGTACATGGACCCGTTTATAGAAAAAAAAAATCTGGTCATCTTTTATAAACTTAAACCTACTTAAAGAGGTGGTGGGGTGTCACATAAATAATGATTTTTATAAAATTAATAAAAGTGGTGAAAAAATTTTAAAAAAATAAAGTAACTACAACAAAGAAAAGAACAAAAAAATAAAGTTAAAAAAGTATCCGTTAAGTTTCATATATATTTTTATAATTTTTAAAGTCTTATTTTTATTTTTTAAATAATTAGAGAAATGTTACGACATACTAAAATTAATAAAGTTGAAGAAAACAAAAAAAAAAGTTAAAACAAAATAAAAAAGAAAATAAAATATGAGAATTATATTTTTTGTTCTTTTAAGTTTCGAGGACGAAATGGTCATTAACCCCTAACTAACAAAAATGTTTAACCACTGTTTGTGAAAATAACAATAACTATAAAACAATTTAAAGAAAAAAGAAAGAAAAAAAACTATGGGTGTAATTTTCTAACTCAGTGGCACATTCGTAATTATCCATAAACATAGAGGACAATTTTTATAATTTAGTCTTTAAGTTATATAGTTTTTTTTATATAATTTTAAATAAATTATATAAATATTTTTAGTTTTTTTTAGTGTTCTAAATACGAAAAATTTCTAAATTGCATATTATAAATAAAGGAAATAGTTATTTTATGGATATAAAATAATTATGATAAATTTATATGTTAGTGAAATATTTGATGTGCAATTAATTCGTTGAATGTAAATAACGAAGTGTGTTAACAAACACAATATATTACTAAATTAATATTATTTGGAATGTGACATTAATTTTAGGTTTACGTGACGTTTGAGTGGATTCGGTTACGTTTGTATTTTCGACTTGATTACTAAGGTAAAGATTATCTCAGCCATTCTACTTGATGTAGTGGATCAAGTTTACTATGTGTTCCCCCTTAGTCTAAACTCGGTATCTGCGATGATCTGATACATCAATCGACCGATTTTGTTTCTAAAATGCGTTATTTGACTTGTAGACATTTAGCTTCTTATTTAGATAGTGTTTGGTATGGAGGAATGAATGGTGGAATGGAATGAGTCATTACATCGGAATGAAAAATGACATATTTGGTAGCACATTTGAATAGAATGGGCTATTACATAAGTAATGTGATTCTTTTCATTTTTAAAGATTTTCGTTCCATAGGGGAATGATGTTTTTTTCCGATTCCTTCAAGGAATAGGAATGAAAGTTTTTTTTTTCTCCACTTGATTTCTTCTTAAAATTTTATGGGAAAAAATAAAAAGTAAAAAAAATATATATATATAAAAAATATAAAAATATAAATAAAAAATGAAAAACAATAATAAAATAAAAATAAAACAGTAAATAAAAACAAAAACATAAAATAATAAAGTTAAAATAAAATTAGAAAATAAAACAAAAAATATAAATTAAATTATTTAATAAAAATTAAAAATTAAAACATTGAAAAAAAATAAATATAAAACAAATATCTTAATTTTAAATAAAAATATTAGTAAATTATATTCGATTATTTTCATTTTTACTAACCATCAAACAATACGAAGCAATGATTTATTCCATTATCACATGGTAACCAAACAAGACGATGAAATGGTAATGATCCATTTCATTCCTTCGACCATTCCGTTCCCTGGCTCATTCCATTTCATCGCTCATTTCATTACCTTATACTAAACAGACCTTTATTTCTATATGTTTAAGCTTGACTTTATTTAGGGATTACTTGTCTAGGTACTTAGTAGTAACTCTTGTGAATTTATTTTAATTATTGTTACTAATGCTATTATGTTTCGTTATACTCTAATACCCGAGTAACCCTGTCTTTGTGGGTTTCATAGACTTGTTATCAAGACATCGATGGCTTGGCATCATCCGTTGCGATGCGATTAGACCACGACGTCTCTATTTGATCTGGACATCTATGTACTCAGATAAGTACTTAGTTGTATGTGTTATGTAGCGTATGGATTGGTCCTAGGATATATGTGCATCTGATGGATGGTTGGTGTATGCCAAACACTCCATCCACACATCTAGTACTTTCTTTATTGAACAACCAATATATTGAGAAAGAGAAACACCTGAAAGATGCTAGATTACATGACAAAGTCGAAAGAAAAATTACACCAAACATCCCCTCCAAATACAAAAATTTTCACTCTATGTTTTATCCGAAGGAAGGACAAAGCTTTAAATCCCCCAAGATCTCTATGACATCTTTCGATCTCTTGTTGAAAATCTTGTCGTTACTAGCCTTCCAGATGCACCACAATGTAGTAAGAAAGATCCCATGGAGGATGTTTTCCCAATGGTCTGGTACTTAGGAACGGCATACCCCCTGTACATTATCGTTACTATATTTATGTTGTCTGAATCTAGCTCATTAGGTATTTCCTTATATTTAAATGTGCTTCATTACTTTTTTAATCAATATATGTTTAAATTATGTTGTTCGGCATAATCTAACTAGTAATCTGATATGAAGTATGCTATTATGGAATCTGTTAAACGACACAACCCGTGGATCTGAAATTTGATATCTGAAGTTTATATGATATGTCATTGTCATGTTTGAACTGATTATTTTTGTTATGTAATCATTATGACAGTTGTCCTCGTTCCAATAAGTGTTTCAGTTCATTTTCATCTGTTCATTGAGCTTTGCTTAGCCACATTGTTTCTTCGCGACAGGTTTTTTGGGGGAACTCCAAGAACATGAAAAAAAGAACCAAAGGACAAGCCAGGATATGAAAGGATAAGATATTAATTAAGACTTTGTTACTGTTGAAGACACTTATTATCGGGTTTTAAGATTTATGTAAGGGGAGGCGGTATGGTGGTGGCTCCAAGGGGCGGCTCCAAGGGGAACCGCATGGCTTCACCCGGCAACCATACCCCGAGAGCATGGCTTCTCCACTTTTCTTTCTCACACGGTTTCTGGAAACCGCCGAGAGCCGCATGGCTTCACACCCATTTTGAGATGTCAAAATTTGATTGGCTTATACCCCACTACTCCTAGAAGTCACCCGGCAACCATACCGTCTCCCCTAAGGATCCGGTTGCTCCGTTTCAATTAATGAATGTATTTATTTGTATCATTGATTATTGTACTTTGTGAACACGTCAGCCCTAATCCAAGTGAGGTGTTACAAATGATTAGTGAAAACTAATAATTAGTAGCAACTAAGATCAGTGACAACTTAGTATCAGCAGTGGTAAATGGGCGTCAGGGACAAGTAGGCAACAACCAAAAAACTAACTGATTTCAACAAACTATTGTGAGGATACTCCACCTATATAAAGACGATCTTCGGTCTAACTTCTAATATGTTGTTTTCATAGCATTTGATCATTCCTTTTCTTGTTTTCTTTTTGAACTATCCGATTAAAGATTTAGATTTGAAAGGCCATCAAATTTTGTTAATCTAAAAGTGACAATTTAAAAGACATCCAGAATTCAAAATTTTAATACATACAAACAATGCCTACGACTTCTTGCAACACTACATGTAATTGCCATTTGCCACACGGTTGTGACACCTCCAACAACCAACATAAAGTTTCCAACATCTAAATATCGACTCACTCTATGACACACCATCTAGACATTGATTTAACTACTTGATTTATGAAACTGTAACAATTTTTGTGGATATAGTTTGTCAAAGTGCGTAGGGTTTAATTATTATATTTAAAAGAAATATTTAAATGTAGTTAGTAAAGAAAAGCTGTTTGTAAAATAGTAATATCTTTTGTCAAACTTTTCTTATGTACAGTCTATTTAGAACATATTTTTATATTGAGGTAAATGGGCAAGTCCTGAGGATTTTCTTTGTTCCTCTATTTTTTGGCCTATATGTAATTAGAATTAGATACATAGTTCATTCATATGTTGTTTTTCCTTGTCCATTCGGGTTGTTTAAGGTTGTGTTATTTCATCTTTAAATCAAATGTTTATGTCTCTATTAGTTTAACAGCCCAATGAAAAAGAAACAACATTAAAAAACACAAGAATGCAGATTCTCTAAAAGAGGATAAAGTGAAGATGAAAACCCATCAAAACTTCTCCCCATAGTAGGCTGCAGTGCCAACCATGAGCGCAACGGTTCCACCTTGAGCCACCACACGAGCCCTCATCAATTTCTGACCCAACAGTGAGTTCCCTTGCTTAAAGCTAATTAAACCGGCTGTCAGCACCCCAGCCGTGATAAAAGCACCTATAAAACCAAATCGAGAGATTAAAGAATTTAAGATACAAAACAGCAACATAGACGTGTAAAAAATCGAGTCACTCATGAGTTGCTTGCTTAAAGCTCAAATCGAGCCGACCTTAAATGAGCCCAAGCCTATATTGAAGCTCATTTATTAAAGAGTAAATTAAGGATTTCGTCCCTGCGGTTTGTCGAAATCCGTAATTTACTCTTTATTAAACAAGCTTGAGCCTGAGCTTTATACATCGAGCTTGACTGAACTCGCGAGCCTAAACAAGCCTTTTATTTAATATATAAAATACATATATACATGATAACTATTATTAGATATGAAATTATGATGAAAATAACCGAATAATACATATTATGTTATATATATAAATCATAATTACAAACATAAATATATAAAGAAAATGATTAAGTATTTAACAAGCAAGGACTTGAGCTTGAAAAACTACTAACGAGCCAAGCTCAAGCTTTAGGAATAGAGCTTGACAGGAGCCGAATTGTCAAGTTGGAACTTAGGCGAGCTCGAGCTCGTTGATACTCACGCTTACACCCCTACAATGACCTAACAAATTACAAAGCCATCTAGCTTTTCTAGCATAAAATGACATCAAAACAAGTCTATCTCCACTAGAAACATAAGTTTTAGCATATTGTCTTACTCATCATTCTATATTCAAATGTTTTATCTTTCCTGCCACCATATATTCTAGTGGATGATTCAATCTCAGTTGCGACTTATTATTGCTTTTTAGTAGCAAGACCATATATTTTTAAAATGGTATTTAAAAAGTCTTGCACTATACCATGATTCTTGTCACGAAGCCATCCCCTACCATCTCAATTCAATAACCATTCATGACTAAAATGATCTTTGAGCATCAAGCTAACTTGTATCTCAGATATTTTCAAAATGTGCAGTTCATAGTTATCATTATAGCAACAGCACTAGCATTATTAAAAGTGTGAGACATCACAGTAGGGATGAGCATTTGGTACCCGGTACCCGTACCGATACCCGTCCCGTACCGGTACCGTACCGATACCCGTACCCGTACCGGTTGTTTTGGTACCGGGACCGGGACTCATTTTTTCTGATTTTCGGGTAAAGGTACTACCGGGACCGGTACTAACAGGTACTCAATACCCGCCCGGTACCCGACAGGTACCCGTACCGGTATATCAGGTACCGGGACCGGTACCCATTTTTCGTTTAAAACGGTACCGGTACCAACCGGGACCGGTACCGGTCAGGTACGGGTACGGTACCCGTGCTCATCCCTACATCACAGTAGCCCAATTTTTTGATTCTGATTTGTAGGATAGTGACATTGACAGTTCAAAACCATCTATACATAATCAGTAAATTATACATAATGTATTGTGTGGGTGGATGTTCCTCATATTTTTTTGGCCTGACCCTGAAAATCTGTCAAGTGCCAAGACTCATACAGCCCGTAAATGCCACGAAGCCATGCCCTACCATCATCTCAATTTAATAACCATAAGGGGGGAAGAAGTGGACGAGGCTTGGTGGGGTTGACCACCTCAGGTTTTCCGGTTGGGGAACACCGCCCCACCCTTTTAGGCTTGGGCTCAGGCAAGGACCAAACTCAGTGAAGGCTCACCGAATGAGCCAATGAGAATTGGTTGATGTACGACAAGAAAAGCTTAATGTACAAACCGATTTTGTAATCTTTATTTATTTATCTTAAATTCATATTTAATTTAAATAACTTATATATTGTTTTTAGTTGTATTCAACTTTCATATATTATTCAATTTAAATTTATATATTTATTTATTTATCTGAGACTCATATTTATATATTAATGAATTTACTATCTATATATTCTTATTGATAAAATTTAGTTTTATATGCTTTTATTATTAAATTATAAAAAAAAGTTCATAGAAGTTAGGGGAGTTAGAGACGACACCACTGCTTTAAGGAAGGGAAATGGAATGTATTAGAGGGAGTGACGGGGCAGTGATGTGAAGAAGAAGAGAGGGTGAAAGATGTTAGGGGAGTTACTGTAGGGACAAAACCGTCCCCCTTTAAAGTACGTACCAAATTAAAAGTTACATTTTTAGGATCGAAAATACAGCACTGTATATTATACTAGAGCACTTGATTAATCTAAAAACAGGTTCTTGAATTTCCAAACAACTCCATCTTTTGTTTAGATCATTCAAAACATTGAGATCAAAAGACATCTATAGCTCTAATTAGTAAGATACTAGAAAGACTGCAGTTATTTGAGCATGCAGCATACTTGTCATTAGATATCAATATCATTATAGGATCACATGCTCTTTATTTATCTGATCACCAGTCAAATACTTTTATTAAACTACATTAGAGGTCAAAGTATGTAACTTTGGGATGGAGGGAGTAAATTATTACAAAGGGGATACGTAGTAAAACATGTAACTCAATGTTTGATAGTGGAGCTAGATTAAGAAATCAATAAAGCAGGCGACACAAAGACTTGACAATTGACATATATGTCGTATTAACATCTTACAAGTTTATTGTAAGATTTTCACCGACCCAAAGAAACAACTAAAAAGATATGAGGAACATGTTATGAGCATTGACACCAAATCCACACATCATTATCTAAAAGGCTAAAATCAGATCCTCAAGTCGATGTTAAACGAATTGTCATATTGCTTTAACTATGATACATAAGACGGTCATGTAAACACATAACCACCTTTGTTTCTCTAGTCTCTCCCACCATATCTAACATGCACTGTCTACGAGTACTTATGCGGATCTCATGATTCTCCATTCAAAACTAGTTCTGCACTCCTCATGGGTATTACATTACACTATTTAATAAAGGGAAAAAATTACAATAGTATTCATTTGTGCAAGACTCAAAGCTCCTCAAAATATCAAGGGAGTGAGAAAGATGATCCAGATGCATAAAACATCAGAAACTAACCTAATTATAAGAATCTTATGTCTCATAGTAATGGCCCAGTAACCACCTATATTAAATTCCTAATAACAAAATAGAAAAAAAATTCTGAGATAACAAAATCACTGCTCCAGCAAACCTCTGCCTAAGTGTGTTGCTAACCTATCAAATTCATAAATGTGAGGCCTTCCAAGTTTATTAAGCATACATTCCAGACACTATATACGCAGCACATTCAATAATGAAACAAAACAAGGACAAATCACCAAAACATAAAAAATTATTTATTTGAGCCATTGAATCATGATCGCCATTAAAGTTTTGAGATCGAGCCGATGAATCAGTCGAGTAACTTAGACACGCAAGCGAATGAAACAAGATAAACAGCAGCATTTGAAGTCAGTAAGAAAAATTAGGGTTCTGAACAGAAATGGTACCGATTGGAACGAAAGGATTTCTGGAGCGCTTTTTCTCTGGAAATAAGCTTTCGAGCTCGGGATTAGCTCCCATATTTTCACAATTTAGAGCTATGAAACTCCGTCCGGCGGAGGTATCTCAACTACCGTAAGAACTACGAACGATTCGATTCGATTCGATTCGATTCGGAATGGATCGAAGGAGCCTAGTGTTGATTTATGTTGCTGGGAACTTGTGGCCCTAAAGGCGGTTACGCTGCTATTGCTTTTCTCTTTCTCACACCGCCGTAAGTCGCCGTTCCATCAATGTGAATCAAATTTGAGAGGACACACCCATTGAATTTTAGAGGGTGTTTGGGATTATTTTTTTTTAACGGCAATTTAGCTCGGCGGTGTATCGGAAGTGATTATTCTCGACCTATCCATTATTTCGAGTCTGAATCTTATAGAGAGGGAAACAGGGAGCGCCCTTCATTTGCACCATCGGGCGGGAACCGGGCAAGTTCGTAAACCCTCTCTTGTGACTCAGGATAAAGCAAGTTCAATCCTTCATTGACAACCAATATCTCACAAAGTGGTGTGAGTAAAACTAGAACATGGGTCTCTTCAACCACAAGCTTAGAATTTAACCACTACACACTGATTACTTCTAAATAACCATTAACTAAAAAAATTATAAGAACACTATTTTTGAAGTGTTTTGGTTTTGATAGTATAATTATCGTAATACTCCCATTTTACTTTGTACTCATCTATTTTTTTAACGGCAACTTTATATTCACCTAACCTCATGGTTGGAAAAGTCGTTAAGCACTTCCAAGTCGATTGACTGAGGAGTTGTGAGTACTCATCCAAGTCGTGGGAGTACTCAGAGAGTATTATGCGTAGGCTAGGAGTACTCGGTCGTCTCGGCGAGTTTTACAACAACATCTAACCTTATACCCACCTAACCAATTTTCTTTTGTCATTTTACATATAAAAACTAAACCAAACATTTATAAAAAAAAAACAATTTTCGAAAAAATAATAAGTCAATAAGCACGCTTACTCAAAAGCACTTTTGAGTTCAAAAGAAAATCATAAACACCCTCTTAACTTCATACCTGGATGTCCGGCATCAACATATTCGACAGTTGTCAAGACTAGATTCATTGTTAGCAGAAATTTTTTATTGTGTCCATTACTTTTAGGACGGCCGTCTAAGAAGATTAGAATTTTAGATGCACATATAGTAAGGCCTTCTCCAACGTTGCTCGTGAGCAGCAGCCCTTAGCACCTCCTCGACACTGAGGCTCACCCGCCCTTTGTCAGTAAAAAAATTAACGAAATGCGTATTTAGTTTTTTTAATAACGATCACAAGTTATTTGAAACTAATCAAAGTTCACACACTTCATATCAATGAAGATGCTCTTGGTAATAATTTATTTCATCTTAACTTTAATTAGTAAAACTAAAATAATACTTTGAAATGAAAAGAAAATTCTCTTAAAAGGGACATAATTTAAATAAATTATATAATTTAATTATTTAAAGTAATGAGTTTATGAACCGTAAAGCTAAAGCTAAGTCACAAGAATGATCAGCTTGTGAAATGTCAAAAGGGAAAGGCTACAACCATGGTTCTTGCTCTTGTTTCTTTATGTCTCGCTCGAGTGTGCTTTCTTCTTGGTTCGAAAGTTACATGTTTCTATTAGTTTTTTTTATTTATAATATTAGAAGTTTATAATTATTAGAAGTCTTGATATTAGCAACCTCCATACTTAATTAAGATAGTTTGTTAAGTTCTCAACTGAAGTTAACATATTGTGTAAAATTGTTGTCAAAGCAGGTTACAAACAAAATTTGCTACAGAAAATAAAAGCACCTGATAACGAATGCAAGATTAGTATAATATAAAGCAAATAACCAGAAAACCAGATGTCGATGCCCGTTTTATGGGATTCATGTGAAGCAGAAGGGTGTGTCCTCACTGCATATCAAAATACCATAATGCAGCACTTACATGAGGCTATCAGTTTTCATGACTTGAGATCATCAGACATAGCTGAAGGTATGCAATGCGTTAATAGAATATCTCGGGTTGCTTTTTTCGCCATCTTAGTGCGTAACACCACAATCTGCACATACATTATGATAGTCAGGTTCATTTTGTTAGATTTCTTGATAATCAATATGTTAAATGCCACTGGAAAAACAAATGGTGATAGAATAAATGGAACTAACTTTTAAAATATAACAGTTTAGCATATACTTTTAGTTCTTTTCAATCTGTCGGTGCACCCATTTGACAAGAGCGTAAAGAAGCTGAGCCGCCATTGAGCTATTTGAGATCGGATCTCTAAGAAGATTAAACCAAGCCAAGCTTAAACAAGCTCAAGCCCAATTAATGAACAAACCCAAGATACTAGCTTGAATAGGCTCACGAGCCTAAAGGGGCATACTATTTATATACATATAATGATCTTTATTTAATATATTAAATATTATATACGTTTTTATGATAAAAATAACTAACCAATATGTATATAAATAAAACATCCAATGATAAATGAGCCAAACTCAAGTCTGAAAAACTGCTCACATGCCAAGCTCGAAAACTTACACCCCTAATTTGACCAGCTTCTTAGCAAACTTTTTAAAACATAAGTGTTTCACCCGTTATCAATCAAATATAAACAGTTTCCCGTAAATGGGACGAAATTACACACATAATGTAAAAGAGAAGAGAGGGGGAGAACCTGTTCATATTCGAGGTCAAACTTAAGGAATTCTTCATTACAGCTTTCTACCATCTCTGCCAAACTTTTCAAATTCTTAACTGGCTTGTTGTTAAAAGCAACAACCTACATGAATCACAAGAAAAGAGTGAGAAACAAGAAA
This sequence comes from Deinandra increscens subsp. villosa, assembly GCA_039602395.1. Taxonomy (NCBI): domain Eukaryota; kingdom Viridiplantae; phylum Streptophyta; class Magnoliopsida; order Asterales; family Asteraceae; genus Deinandra; species Deinandra increscens. The sequence goes on along the minus strand of JBCNJP010000015.1, from coordinate 16,683,432 downwards.
GGAGAATGTTTATATCTTGGACCTTATTCAGGGTGAGTTTCAGTTTAACCTGAGTATTCACTATTTCTTCATAACCAATATTGATATCTGCCACAAGCACCTGGAAAATAAAAAATAAACCTCACCGTTCTCAGCATAAAACATTCTCTGTACAGGAAGACATTTAAAGCCAACGGGTGCCACTTATAAAAAGAAATGATATAAAGAAGGTTAACCTGAGAAACTACAACAAGTTGCTCATCAACAGATTCTGCCATAGCATGTAGATGTTTGTCCAATAGTTTTACTGGAGCATCAAAATCATAATCTTTCCCATACTGAAAAAATTAGAAAGTTCAATTAAAAAAAAAAAGCAAGGAGCATAATCATAATAAATGAAAACAGAGTGTGTTTATAAATAGATCGGTTTTAAAGATATACCTCGGAACGCAAATAAGGAACAGAAACGGCTGCAAAAACAAATCCAGCAATAATGTAATAAGAAGGGGGCTTGCCCCCAATATGTGCTGGTATTAATCTCTTATGGGTTGCAAGTTTTATGTTGAACTCATGTATCTTTGACTTTCTGAGTATTTTTACTAAAGCCTTATCACCAGTATACTTTTGAGAAACAAGGTAACTAAAACCAATTCGTTCTCCGTGCCTGAAAGGAACTGTAACCAAGCACAAGAAAAGCAGAGCAAAAAATTCAAAACAATAATATATAGCAGAATATCGAGTCAATGTACAGCAAATAAAGAGAATAAGGAATAATTTCAGATATCCCTTCCAAACTTGGTATATAACGAATTTACCCAACAAATTTCAAAATATCCAATATACCCATATTTATATTTATGACATTTATACCCTTCCCTTACAACTTGCATTATAAGAGCATTCACAATAGTATCTCCATCCTTGCAACTCAATTAATTATTATATTTTTCTAAATTTATCTCTAATATTTATTTAACATACCATGTCTCATTCTCCATCTCTCTCTTATCCCACTCACAAAAACTTATTTTATCTATTTTTCTCTTTCTTATACACTCACAAAACTCATGGATATGTATGAAAAAAGACCTCTATTCTTAGAGAAGTTATTTTTACAAACTCCATAATTTAGAGATAGAGATGGAGATTTATTGGAGATGAAAATTGATGAAAAACTCTAAATTTTAAAGATGGAAATCAAGATAGAGAACCTATAGTGAATGCTCTAATATGAAAGTTTGAAGTGTAGAGAAAGAGAAGGGTATCTTGGTTGCGTTATATATTGTACTCAATGACATGGCTAAAAATGGAATTTAACTATTTTGTACGAGTATATTTGATATTAATTATTTTAGTTGGGTAAATATGATATCATGCATGCTTTAAGAGATATATGAAATTGACACAACAAAGATTAATTTCACACCTGTTCCGTCATTAGCAACATTAACCCCATCAAAGCTAAGGATTATATCAGAAGGACTCAAGACATTAGATTCTGGAGCAGTAGGTTCAATTCTTTTAATACGTACACCTTTATGCTCATTGCCCATTCCCATTGACATGCGTAAATCCGGGTTCTCCATCTTTTGCCACTCAACTCCAAGAATTGGAAACCCTAAAAATTGGATTCAAAAAACATATAAGTTGTGAAAAGAAATCAACATATACCTAGTTAATAAACAACCACCTGTATATTCTCCATTCTTCTCATAGTCTTGAATAAAATGAGTGATGACTGGGGTTGGTATGACGTAACCGATATTCTCTGCATCTTCATGCTTAAGAGACTGAAACGCAATACCAACACATTCTCCTTTATCATTAAAAGCAGGCCCACCGGAATTTCCAGAGTTTATTGCAGCATCGATCTGCAAAACAAGAACATAGTCAATAACGACAATGATACGCCAACAAAAAAAAAACATATATATATATATATAGTTAAATATAAAGGAGGGAATTATTAATGCCTGCAAACCGAGGAGCTCGGTTGATCCATGAACATAAGACAATATCTCAATACGTGACACAACACCACTAGTCACCGAGATTGTGTCTCCTCCAATGGGATAGCCAACAACAGTAACAGCATCTTGTAATGCAGGCAAGTCTCCGAACTCCAAGGGTGAAACTCCTTCCCAGAATTCATCATCAGTCACAGTCAACATTGCTGGCATGTCATGTAAAAGTGTTTAGTTAACAACCAAGTTTGTAAAATAAATAATCAGCATAATGGTATAGTTCCATTTTTCTGGAACTGAATCATAAATACTTAGCATAATTGTTATTATTAGATAGTTAAGAAGTGTTAAATGTAATTATGTAATTATGGATCAGATTTGTATTCAAGTCAGTTTTAGGAATAGAAACCGTTCAAATAATGTCCTCTACACGAAGCGTTGCATTCCTACAATAACACCACTTTGTATCATATAAATATGTTGCCAAAATAAATTGTATGTATGTGGTTCTTGAATTTGTGTAATCACAATCACTTGGTTAATCAAAAGAGCAGTTTCTTTCTTAATCTCATTCAAATACTAGTCTGTGTGTTGTTTCTGATTGCCAACACATTTCTGATGCATAATATGACAATTTAATTTTTAAATATATAACTGTTGCCAATTTCTGACAAAGACTTCTTTGTGTCTTGCATATTACATGGTCTACCAACTAAGTCTAGTATAAAAAATAAAGAAACTTATATGCCTTTGCTAAGAATCTAGGAACTATAATAGTCTCAGAAAACTAGAATCAGATTTCAGACCCAAACTCTCAATCTCAAAGCTCAGGTTTTCTTATAACAACCTCTACTTTGATGATGATAGAAACAGAGTAATGATTGTACCCTAACAATCAAACCAGTAAAGCTCAATAATCTGTCTAATCAAACATCCATACACCCTATTAACTAACAATCATTCTTACAGATTTCAAAGTTTACAAAATAATGTAAACATATCTGCACTCACCAATATCACATTCAGTTCCAATAGCAAGCACAGTGGCCAGATATTTGGTATCAGAGCCTCGTTTCTTAACTTTGACCTGAGTATGATGCTCAACAGAATGTGCATTCGTCAGAACCCTTCTACCTCCAATAATAAACCCGCTGCTACTCGAACTATACTGCCTCTTCCTCTGCCACGGCAACGAGAAATTCGGCTCCGTGTGAACGCAAAACACCTTCACAACCGCATCCATCGACGGAACCACCTTCCCCGCGCTCTCCCACCGCGGCGGCACCTCCGGGACAACCGCCGTGACGTCATAATCGCCGTTGTGCTCGCTGTACCGAGTAGCTCTTCGTTCGGGAGAAGTAACGATGGCCACATCGTCGTCCTTTCCTTTTCCGGTTTTTCTCCGGCGTTTTGAGCCGCGACGGTCGGTTGTGGTGGCGTCGGTGGCGGCGTTTAGGGAGGCTACGACGGTGTCAGCGGCGGCGCCGGTGGACGTCGTGGCGGTGGTTGTTGAGTTAGGGTTTGGTTCTGGTTCCGTTGCGTTTTTAGCCTTCCGGCCACGTGTTCTCGCGGATTTTTGCATATTTAGGTTTGAATTATTTTTTTCTGGATGTTAATGGTGACGTAATTTCACGGCGGTGGGTGTAGGGGTGGAGATGGCGTGAAGAAATGGATTTTGACGGTTTCCGGTGAGGAGGAGGAGACGAAGATTTGACGAAATGGGCCTGATACAATACCTAAGGCTAAAGTACAGACTTTGGGTCAATGATACTGGACTCTGAACAGGCCCAACTCATCAGCCCAAATGAGTGCATACCTAGAGTAAATGATAAAGAGTCTCAATGATAAATTTAGTTCGTTGTATTTACCAGTTTTCAAAGTATTGTTCTTAAATTATGATAACAAGATTTTCTACACATGTGTTGTCGAAAGGATAATGTTGGTATATAAAATCGTCTCATTATATAAAAAATTGTAACGATCAAAACGTTTCAAACAAAAAAAACTTGTTATAGGATTGTACATAAGGAAATATATGTGTATCTATTACGCCATCAAATAATATCAACTCATGTCCCAAGCTCACAGGAGTCAATTACAATAGAAAAAGACTACGTTACAACATTAAAATTAGAAACTGGACGCTTAAAGTGTTGAACTAAACTTGTCATGCACAGATATTAAAAAAGACAAACAAATGGCAAAATTATAAAAGTAAGCAAATGGCATAATGGTAAATATGAAAAATGGCATAATGGTAAAAATAAACAAATTATATATTGATAAATATGGCAAAATGAATGAGCAAAATAGTTATTGAACTTACCAAAGTTGGTAATTGTATATAGTTAAGGTTTGAGTAATAAAGTTTAAAGATTTCAGTTATTTACAAGAATAGTCCCTAAAAGATAAAAAGACCAAAATACGAACGTGCAATGCATATTGTATATGACCGAACTCAAAGGTTGAGAGCGTTTATTTGTAACACTGTAAGGGTACATTGGTTTGTGTCTTCGTAGCTCAATCTGAACTAGTTTTATAAATCTAGACTCCGTGGCGAATTTGATGAACGATGAGAACACGTTAAACAGTACGGTCGAAATCAAACAAGAAGATGTGGATCTACGGACCGACTTCTTTTCGTCACACGTTTTAACTTATTCACAAAACAAAGACCAAATTCGAACTAAAACATATTGAAATTGAGAACTTGTGTAGTGTATACATAAATGCACACCACATAGGCCAAGGGGTATATGCATAATGTCACACAATGATTTAGACTATGATACAATACAACTATGCCATATTTCTGTGCACTTAAAAGATTTATCATTGTGAACTTGTGATTTGACTAAATCCTAGGAGTTCAATTAATAACCATTACAGATAAAAATGTCATAACCTTGATTGTTTGACTTTTTGCTACAAATTTAACATAATCTTTTCTACCTTCCACTGACAAAAACTCATGGATCCAACACTTCATACGTTGTAACGCTAATGTTTCATGCATTTATTTTGATTTTTTTTGGTGTCACATCACTTGATTCGGATACTAACCACATGTTCAATATTTACTAAAATGGGGTCAATAGTTTGGTTGAGTGCCCTTTTCTCAAAATGGGTAGTAGTAGTGGTGGCTACTGGCTAGTCTTAATAAATAGTACACGTGATATATGTTAGACCATGAGCTAGTGAATTAAATGGGGGGTGTCTTTGATGCGGATTTTTAATCGAATATTATGCTGCCTACCATGAGTGGTCATTTGACTTGGATTGAAAGGAAACTAACAAAGAGTGGGTTATATATAATATGTTGTGAAATGTGAATTAAATAAATAAATAAATATGGGCCTTATTATGGGGTCGATCAACTCACATGGGGAGGGACCTTGTTAGGCTCACGTGTTGGCCGGGCTCAATAGTCAACTCGGGAACACTGTTTTCGAGCTAAATATTTACTAATCCGGGACCGGCTAATGGGATTTGCGCAACTAGACGTGTTTAAATGATGATATAGCGCGTATTAGTTAGAGATATCGGATTACTAGTCACTAGATATTGTTGTTTTTTACATTTTAAGGGTACGAGTTGATTATGTTAGTTCTTCATTTTTTTATGTTATTATTATAGGCTTATTGCGGATGAGGTATGTATAGAATAATAATGTAAAAATTTATTCGAACTAAGTTCAAACTCTAAACCCTAAATGTTTAGATGCACCGTATTTTGTAATTTATATTACTGTATTCCGAATGTTTTTAGCTTCAAGAATTTTAACGCACATTTCCCATATTATATAGTCTATGTTTTTGTTTTTCAAACTCTATTGCATCATCATAAGATCATAGCAATTTATGTAAAACAAGAACAAATTTTGCTTTTAGATCACAAGAGAAATATAAGGTGTTATGCACAAAAATTTGCCCCAGTTAACTATGAGAAGTTTGACACCATAGCAACCGTTATGATGGATATCTGGTATTAATACGAATAAAAAACATAATGTGATTAAGGAGACCGTCTTCGATCCATAATATGATTAAGGAGAAGTCTTGGAGCTATATTTGGTTTTCTAATAGGTGTAAAGGGATTAGTGTGGAGTGGTCGACATGGTCGAAGTTTAGTATATTAATCATTTCCTACCTTTGTGCATGGCTTCACCTAGCTCCTTGCTAGGGGGCCTTTTTGTCTTCAGTTCAAAAAAAACATAGATGAAAAACAATTCATAATATTTGATAAAATCGAAATAATTTTGAAAACTAAAAATAACTAATCACCAATCAAAGGTTTATTGGATTTTATTAATCCAAGTTATTACCAATTGGCCAATATTAATCCCAATTTCAAAATTGGCCCACATTAATCCCAATTATTAAGGTGTTGGATTTCATTGGACCCCGAAGGGAATTTTTTGACTAAAATCCCTAACGGAGTTAAGGAAAATGTAAAGGGGGTCCATTGAAATCCAACACCTTAATAATCATTGGACCCCGAAGGGAATTTTTTGAGTAAAATCCCTAACGGAGTGAAGAAAAATGTAAAGGGGGTCCAATGAAATCCAACACCTTAATAACTGGGATTAATGTGAGGCAATTTTGAAATTGGGATTAATATTGGCCAATTGGTAATAACTTGGATTAATAAAATCCAATAACCCCCAATCAAAACTAAATAATTACTAAAATGTATGCAAAAATTATGGTATCAAATAGATCAACAAACCCAAACCAAAATAATTAAACTCATAATCAATTACAAGCATAAACTAAAACGAAGAAACTCTAGAATCTCACCATATCATATGTTTGATATGAACACCTGACAACAAAGATCCATACTCACAAATTCTACGCTAAAGATGTTGGGATTTTGACAGTGGTATACGGGTGCCCGGTGACGTTAAAAAAAACTTGACCGTTTAATTAAAACATTACCGACCGGGTTTAGTAAATTGAGAGTTAAAACGGATTAATCTGGTAATCCGTTTACGCAGCGGAAAAATAAATTTTACTAAATTTAAACGCGTAAACCGTTGGTGTCGAAATCGTGTCAACAGGATCACGATCACCAAAAAAATTTTATCACGCAAACACCATTTCGCGGTAAACATTTTAGCGCGAAAATAATAACGATTACATTAATCGAAATTAAATATCTAAACTAAAACCGGAGTTTAGATATACCTTCGCGGTGTTCTAACAAACGTTAGAGACACCGAGGGTCAACAAGATGACGCTAGGGTTTCACGGAAAAATAATCCGAACCGGCGGATTAAATCGTTTGCAAATCGCATACACCGTCTCAAACGGATTCGTTGAGAATAGCAACGATTCCGTTTATGGTGGCGACAAGCGAGCACCAATCGAATCGAGACGGTGACGGCGGCTAGGGTTTAGCCGGGCGATTACCACGATTATTACGACGAGGGCTCGCACTCGTAAAATCGTGACGACGACGATTGTACCGATGAGTGGTGATGGAAACGCGTCGTAGTGAAACGGAGCTACGCTAGGTCGCGACGGCGAGCTAGGGTTTGACGGCGGCGACGGCCCTATGAAAGGGGTTGGCGTCGCCTATGGTGAATCATGGGACGATGGTGATTGTCTTACCTTGATCAATCACGCGAAAGGGATCGTCCGATTGCTTCTCGTCTAACACCGTCTTCTAGGGTTCCACCAAGGAAGCAAGACGACCAAGCTCTAGATGAGGTTGGTTTGCGTGAAGGGAGGGGACGAGGGAGAAGGGAGGTGGCGGCACTAAAAGTGGCGCAGAGAGAGGGGAGAGGGTGTGGAGGAATGAGCAACCAAAACTCCTCCCCTAGCTCTCTATATATAATGGATGGATCCTGGGCTTTATGGAAACCTAAGCCCATGAGGATCCAGTCCATTAACCCTTCTCCAAGTAATTTAAAATTACAATTAATCCCCTTTTAGTTTGCGATTAATTAATAAAACAACTTTATTAATTTTACAAGTCGCAAACTACGAGAAACATAAATAACTATTTATTTATTTCACCATAAAACATTAATCAAATGTTTTTCTCCGTTTATTTAATTATTTCAATAATAATTATTTGTAATTAATTAAATGTTTATTAATCATGAATAAACATTAAATTAATTATATATATTTCCGTAAATTACCGGTTAGCCTAGTAAGCGGATTTTTATCTCGTTGCCCCTAGTGTAACTCTTTACGGGTCTAACCGGGTCGGGTTCTTGGTGTTGTCGGGTCTGGACATCCAATATCCAACAAAAGATACAAATTCAATAGATGTGATGAACTTCACAAAATCTAATGACAACAAAGAAGATGATCAGAGATGAAGATGAATCACTCAACAATATGAAATAGGAAAGCAATTTTGTGTTTAGGGTTTCCTGAATAATGAGAGAAAACCCTTGCTTGAACCAAACATGGGAATGAGTTGGATTCCGTCAATCTAGATCGAAACAAGGTTCAAAACCAACTTTTGAGTCTGATCGAAAATTGGATTGCTGGTGATCAGAGTTGTAATCTGCACACGTAACAACGTATTAGGACCAATGCAAGGCAGAGAATGGTGCCTTGTGCCGACCTTCCAGCGTAAGAATAAGTAGTGTACTTAATTGGGAGAAGATGAATGTAAGTGTGAGTGAATGTGACGAGAGCATTAATGTACCTCAAGTGATCGTAAACTATATATAGTTGGAGAGGAGACTTAGAGTTTCTTGAGTGACGTCAGCCAAACATGCACATTGGCAACGCCATGCTTCTAGAAGCAGTTATGCATCAAGGGTATGGATTTGATGAGGAGATCATATAATGTATGTACGCGACACGTGACCTAACAACCTCTGATCCCCACGTATATAAATAATCACCTATATAAACAAAGTACAACTTATTGTACAAGCTAGAATGCACCACTTACAATTAGCTTTATTTCTATCGTACATATCTTAAAAGCATGTCACGAGAGGACTCATTCATTCTTCTTACATGTCCACCAAATTTAACAAGTGTACAACTTGGGTATATGTTCTCTAATGTTCTTTTTGTTTTTTTTTTTAATCTTTTTATTATCTTCTTTTTTTTTACTTTTTTTTTTCTTCTTTTATTCTGATTTGGTGGTGTAATAGGTACACTCGTGTAACATATAATTTTTTTATTATTTTTATTTTTATTCCCAACAAATTTAGCACACGAGTTGGTGTAGACTCAATAGTTTAAGCATTTCAGTTACGCAATTTTTTTTCTTTCTGTTTACTTCACGTATATGAATAATTACCTATATAAACAAAGTACAACTTATTATGCAAGCTTACAATACACCACTTACCATTAGCTTCATTTCTATTGTACATATCTTAAAAGCATGTCACGAGAGAACTCATTCATTCTTCTCACATGTCCACCAAATTTAACAAGTGTACACTTAGGTATATGTCCTCTAATGTTCTTTTTGTTTTTTTTTTATTTTAATTATCTTCTTTTTATTTTACTTTCTTTTTTGCTCTTTTTATTCTGATTTGGTGGTGTAGTAGGTACGAGCAAGGTTCGGAAGTCAAAAGTCGGAGTTGAGGCGGCTGACACCCTTGAAGGGATTCCTCGGGGATTCCTCGGAAGGAGTCGGATTAGATTTTTTTATATAAAATTATATGTATATAATATGTAAAATTATATGTATAATTATTTAATTATATTTATACAACACACTAAAACAACACACTATACGATGGTGGAAATTCTGGTCCATATAATTACACAATAAAGGGCATTCTGGTCCACACACAAATTTATATTTAAAAGGTAGGGTGAACACAATCAAATAAGAAAAAAAAATTAGAGATTCACAGTTACGAAGCGGCGCCTAAAGGCTTTAGGGCTTGTTTGGGATTGCTTTTAAAAACGGCTTATTGACTTATTAGCTTTTTGAAAAGTTAATAAGCAGTTTTGAGTGTCTGGTAAGTTGATAAGCACTTTTGCTTTTGGCTTTTCAAAAAGCTAATAAGTCGGTTTTTAATAAGTCAAGTTTTTCTGGCTTTTCAAAACTGCTTATAGCTTTTTGAGTGGTAATTACCATACTACCCTTTATTTTAACTTATATTCACATAACCTTATACTCACCCAACCCCTTTTTAGTCATTTTAAATATAAAAGCACTTATCCACTTAAATAAGCAAATCCAAACACTTTTTAAAAAACTCCATTTTAAAAAGTTATAAGCCAATAAGCACTTTTAACAAAAAGCACTTATTCATTTAAATAAGCAATCCCAAACAAGCCCTTAATCGGAGATGAAGACGCTTTAATCGGAGGTGAAAGAGGCTTCAATCGGAGACGCGGAGCCTTCAATCGAAGACGCAGAGGGTTAAAAATCGACACCGTTGACCAAGTCAACGACTTTTACCCCGACTTTTTGAAATCGGGACGGCGGACTTCCGCCTCACGATTCATCGCCGATTAATCGGCCGCCTCAACCGATTTTTGCAACCCTGGGTACGAGTAACATATATATTTTTTATTATTTTTGTTTTCATTCTCAACGAATTTAGCACACGAGTTGGTGTAGACTCAATAGTTTAAGCATTTCAATTACGCAATTTTTTTATTTCCGTTCACATTACGTAGCGTTATATTAATGCAATAGTTTTGTATGCCTCCATTATCTTCACGACAACACATTTATTAGTATATTTTTCATTCTTTTTAAATCATTTTAAGGGTTTCATTGGTTTTCACTTTTTTATTATTTTTATTTTAATTCTCAACGAATTTAGCACACGAGTTGGTCTAGACTCAATAGTTTAAGCATTTCAGTTACACAATTTTTTTTCTTTCTGTTTACTTTACGTAGCGTTATATCAATGCAATAATTTGTGTGCCTCCATTATCTTCACGACAACACCTTTATTAGTATACATTTCATTCTTTTTAAATCATTTTTAAGGGTTCCATTGGTTTTCAATTTAGTCTCATACCGTTGCCTTCAATTATCTAAGCATTTGTTGTGTTATTTTTAACCAGACTTCTACTTTAACGTTGTTGCGTTGACTCTTTACATTTTCGTTTTCTTTACATTTACATTGCAATTTAGCAATACAACTTTTTGTACACCTGCATTATCTCCGTGACAACAAAAGAGTAGTAAAATCTAGTTTTTAACAAATTTCAATTCTAATTTGAACGAATTCCACGATCCACACAACCCTTAGATTGGCTCATTTGATGTAAGTATGCATGTTACTTTCTCAACTATTCACGAGAGTGATGGTCCATTGCTGGGTTGCTAGGGTGCATAAATCTCTTACTCCATGCATTTGTCACGCCCATCTTTGTTTTATAGCATCATACACAGGGGCGGACCCACATAGGGCCCAGGGGTAGCGCCCGCTACCCCTGAACTTTTACCCCGACGTGCAAATTTTTTTTTTTTATAGGTTTTCGGTTTTTCGCGACCCCTGAAACGAATTTTTCGCGACCCCTGGAAGAAATTTTATGGCTTTTACTTAAAATTATGATCAAAAGTCTCTTAAAAATATGATTAAAAGCCCGTTAACTACCTAAAAAAAGTTTTCGGGGGCGCTGCCCCCGAACCCCCGTTAGTCCCCGCTACCCCTGATATTCTTTCCTGGATCCGCCACTGATCATACACCTTATTCTCAACGGATTATGATCCAATCCTAACCGTTCCTTCACTTTTCTTCATCTATATATCATCATCCTCACCTCACTCGTGATAATAATTGACTAATTTCTTCTAACTAAACAGGAAATTCAACCATAAACAACGACTCGTCGATCTATCGACTTTAATATCTTAGGTCCGAAACCCCGCGTCCCGTTTGATGCTAACCGACGCTACGTTTTAAATAAAATATCATGTTTAATTAGATGGTATGGGCAAAGTATTCAGTGGCGAAACTTGAAAATATCAAGTGGGGTCGGGATCTAATTTTTTTTTTTCCTAACGCCAATTTTTGGGTAAATGGCGGGTCGAAACCGGAGTATATCGAAATTTTTTACACGAAAATTATATACCCCCTAAATCGCAAAAAAAAATTCGGGGGGTCGGACGCCCCCTCCCGCCACTGAAAGTATTGAAGGGACCGGGAGTGGCGATCACCCCCACGGTTTTTTCGGCTAAAAGCACTGATACTCGTGATTTTATGTAAAAAAATTATATGTATTGAGTATTAAGTATAGTCTCTTGGTATAATTTTTGAACCACCCCTAAAAGTTTTTTTAAAGCTTCGCCACTGTTAGATCGTGTTAAAACTTAGAATTTAATTTTTGTATCTATTCTTTTTAGTGTTACTAGCTGCGCTTTGCATATGAGTGCCCTATTTACAAGAAAATTGAAGCTTATTTAACTAAATTTATGGTCCTTATATAAGCTTAGTCGTAAAGTGATGAATCTTAATAAAAGTTATTGATTATAGATGTTCAAATTGTAAAAAGTATAGATATTTGATTTTAGCCGTCAAAAAACTAATTTACAAAATTTATTAATTATTTGGAATTTTAAGAATATGATTTCTGCCGACACTTCTGCGAGTGACATGAGGATTACTTTATTTGGAAAAGTACGCTTATCTATGTTTTTGTATTTATTTTATATGGCAAAAGAATTATTTTGGTAAATTTAATTAGGATGAGGAGTCGGAAAAACCGGATCGACATTAAAGGTTCCAACTATTTTAAAGTACGATTTATATAGTTAAAAACATAATTAAAAAAGTTGCTTCCTTCGAGTTGACCAAAAATGGTGGGCGAGACTCTTATAAAAGTTGTTTTATGTAAAGCGATCGTACACAAGAAAGAGAAAGTATGTATTGATAATTGGACTTGTAAACGAACCAAACGAACACGAACATAGTTATCTTTATGTTAATGTTCGTTCATTAAGAAAATAAACATGTTCATTTTCGTTCGTTAAAAACTAAACGAACAGTTCATGAAACATAAATGGACATACACAAAAACAATTTTAAATGAACACAAACGAACAAACATATATGAAACAAAAGAACTCTAACACATGATGAGTACAAAGAGTATAATGACTACACAAACTCATAAATTAAAAGTGTGAAACACTCAAAGAAAAAAAATGTGTGTGGCTAATTATAATGTATAAATAATTTATTTATTAATAAAATTAAACATAATTAAACGAACATAAACGAACACAAATAAACAAATATAAACGAACAAACGAGACATGTGTTCATGTTCGTTCATTTAATTAATGAACACAAATTTATGTTTGTGTTCGTTCATTTATTATATAAACGAACATAAATGAACGTAACGCCTAACAGTACACGAGCTGTTCACTGAACGTTTGGTTCATTTAGAAGCCTATTAATAATCAACATATGTTTATACCATTTGCGTTTAATAATTTTGGTTTTCTCGCATCTGATACTGTGAAGTTCCTTAATAGAGTCTAATGGGTCATGCATACCAGATAACAATGTTATGACTTCAAGAATTATGAATATAGTTTTTAAAAAACTTAAATTTGCTATTAAGGTCATCTGTAGTGGGCGTCATGGACACCAAAACTGCTAACATAACCCCCTTATGGCGCCCCTCCACCACCCCCTTAGGTGCCATGTTAGACAAGCCTGTCCATGCGCGTTACCTACATATTGTATACCCTGTCTCATGTTTTTTTTTCTTCTTTTTCTATTGGTTCTCTCATATTCATAACCTCATCCTCATAACCCCCACTACACCCCTTACCTCATAACCCCCCGTTGCCACGTTATTCGTCACATGGCACATAACCCCCCAGAGAGGGGGATTACCACTACGGATAGCCTAAAAAAGATTAGCGATATCTGGACGCAAACTTTTAAGGGCAGTTAAGAGTTGATGTCTCAATTATAAACTGTATGTTTAATGTAATAAAATTAGGGTCCGGCTATAGACACCCAGGGCTTTTACTAAAAACACCCAAACCGAACGATCGTTTCAAGTGAGACGACCTCGAAACGATCGTTCTATGTGAAACGAGCCAAGGAAATATTAAAACCGTTATATGGCAATGATTAGGTGATGATTAGGGAATGTTTGTCGGGTCGTTTTGTATAAAACGACCGTTTTCAAATTTTGATTATTTTTGGGGCCGAGAAGTCTTAGATGTTTATTTTTATTTTTTTTAACTAATTTTATTTTTAACTTATTTTTGGAATATAAGTTTTTAAATTTGTATTTTATGTTTTTTATTCATATTTCTTAGTGTTCCAAGAATCCACATAAGTTTAAAAAAAAAACATATTTATTGATAACAGGAAGACAACCCAGATTCGTTACAAACGCAAGAGAATAATAGGAAAAACATTATGACTCCAACACTACAGAATACTTGAAATCTCATAACAGCTAATAAGACCAGTCTGAAGCTGAGTCGGAGTCACTGTCTGATGCCCAGCGGTTTCCAGATTCGACATCCACCTCCTTGGACCTACTATGTTCTTCCGCCCAGTACTCTCGAAGGACCTCCATGTCCTCTTTGTTTGCTTCATTCCAGGCATCTTCATCCTCCTCTTCAACTCCGACGAGGGGACGGGGGGTCGAACAACAGTGGGTGGTGGATATGGACGACGATTAACAGGGGGGCAGGAGGCCGAGGCTGCATAACAGGTGGTGGTGGCGGCTGTTCGATCGGTGGCACAAAACCAGGCGCCGGAAGCATTGCCGGAGGTGGAGTCCATGGTTCAAGGACATCTCTAGGAGGTGTGGACGACATAGCAAGATTGTGAAACTGGTGAAGAACTGAAAGAAAATTTGGATCTTCAGACATGTACAGGGTGGTTCAAGATCAAACAAATGACCCCTATTTATAGGGGAGAAAGTTATAAAATACAACCGTTGGGTATATAGCCGTTATAAAATACAGCCGTTGGGTATATAGCCGTTGTGTGTATATAAAAATTCTTTTAAAATTATTTATTAAAAAAATATAAAATACATATTTTTGTTGTAAATATTGAAGAACGTGTCACTGAGCACAACATGAGATGGTTTGTCTAATTATTCACTCAGAGAAGGGTCCAAATGTCACACATTTTTGAAACCAGGCCAAGAGAAGTTCTGAAGCTTTTTAACTCCCTGCAGCCAATATTTGGAGGATTTTGTGATTTCAAAGGATGCTATAAGAAACATAGAAGACCAACTACTAGAAGTTGCACCTTTGTTATATCACTTGAGGTCTAATTACAATGAGGTAATCGACATGCAACTCGAGAAAAATCTTCAGGCATGTAAGAATCCCATTTATGAATTTATTCTGTGACTTTCATCCATGGGTAATTTGATAGACCCAAGAGTGAGTCTGCCCTAACACGAATAGGTCAACAAATTGGTTTCTTGGGCTTACAAATCTATGAAAGTGGACGTCTGTATTCAAAAACGTTTTTTAGAGATGTTGTAATCTGTTATGATGGAACTGTGAGAAATGTTTGTATCAGGCCAAGTTGTACATAGAAAATCATGGAGGGTGATGTCATTTTCATCAATAGGCCACTAACAAACCACAAACATTATTAAAATTATTTAAAAAAAAATTAATTTTTTTTTACTACAAAACACTTAAAAACCTAGCTAATATAGCATATTTTAGATTAGGAAAAAAAATGATGTATTTTTAAAAAATCTAAAAAATTCACAAAACGTTTTTTAGAACTTATAATGCATAAAAAATTTATTAAAAATTAAAAAAATGTAGCCGTTGGAGAAATCTATCCGTTGGCAAAATGTAGCCGTTGGGAAAAATATAGCCGTTGGAAGGAGTATACGATATATATATATATATATATATATATATATATATATATATATCAGTACTGGTACACATAATGTTTATATATCCTCAATGGCTAATCGTAGAAACAGGGCTTCTTCTTCTCGTTATCAGGAAACTGAAGACGATGATCCATACAATATCTCATACGATGACTTTCTACGTATTTTGGAAGAACCAGTTTCTGGTGATGAAATGAATCCCATTGACGTTGATCTCATTCCAGACAATAGCCGCCGTCAACGTGTTAACCCATACGGCGTATACCCGCAACCTCGTCTTCCAGTGAATCCACATCGTCCTCCGGTGAATCAACATCGTCCTATTGTGAATCCACGCCGTCCTCCGGTGGATCCACACCGTCCTCCTGTGAATCCACTGTAACACCTGTGTCCGACCCAATTACAAAACCCGACCCGAATTTGAACTCGTCACGCAAATCGAAATTTTGATTTAACAATTTCCGGAAGAATTTATCGTTTTTCATGCAAATCCGTTAATAACCGGGAATCACGTAAATTTCAAAAATCATATTTTAATATCCCTTGGTGTTTTATAAGGTCAATATAAGTCACTCGTAAATTTTTAGAGGTTAACGAATTAAAACGAGCACGAACGGTTAAAAATAAAATAAATATATATATAAATTATATATTTTATACCTCGTTAAACGTATCCCGAGCCTTATAAATCTTAAAGAAGTATTATAATATCATGTTAAGTCTAAAACATTGATTACATCGAAGGATACAAAGAGGAAACACATAAAACGAAAGTTGAGGGACTAAATGTGTAATTTAGTGAAAGTTATAAAACGCACGTATCCGTATATCATCAAGCATATCCCGAGCCTTAAAAACTTTTATAAACATGTTTTATAATGATCTGGTGCATAAAATAACAGTTCGGTAGAAGTTCAGGGGCTGAAATGCAAATAAAAACCACAGGGACTAAAACTGTCATTTGGCCATAGTTCCAGGCGTATCGCGCCGGACCCTCTTCCTGCTCGGCGATACGCGATGGCCTACAGGTCGCAGATTTTTGTTTTGCGACTTGTTCTCCACGTTTGGTCCATCCAGGTGTCGATTTCGGTCCGTTAGTCACCCCCTTACGTGTCTACATCAGATTTCGACCCTTCCCACTATAAAATCGAGCTCAAATCGTCCGGTTATACTCGCCAATTCACCATTTCTTCACCACATAAACCCTAAAACTCGCTCCAGCCCTTCTCTCGTCAAATTCGATCAAACCATGAGGTGTTAGAAGCTGATCTCCTGCAGTTACACGTTATTGGGTATGCTCTACAAAAGCCCTCTATCAATTTCTGTTAATCTTGTTGTTTTAATCGAGTTCTAGATCTATACACGAAATTAGGGTTCTTGATTTGTTTCTTTAATTCTGGGTAATTGGGAAGGAATTAGGGTCTGAGTTTTTGCAGGATATGATGTTATAACATATATTAAAGAACCCCTAAGTCAATTTCATGATATCTAAACGTTTGGTATTTTATATAAAAATGTGCCAAAATTAGGGTTTTCGGGTCGTTGTTCTGCCCAAATTGAATAAATGATATTGAATTAGGGTTTACTATTTTAAGAAATATTATAATATATCATAATGAATAAAACCCTAAGTTTTTACAATTTTATAAATTGTTTTGGTATTTATTTAATAAATACGTCAAAATTAGGGTTTTCACGACGTTACTTTGCCAAAATTGAACAAACGGGTTAAATCTAGGGCTAATCCTTTAAAATATATTATAAAATAATATTTTAAGTAAAATCCCTAATTTTATTTGATTTTATAAATTATTTTGCTATTTATTTGATAACGAGTTGTGTGACCCCCCCACGCGTTGCCGTGGGGTTGAAACTGTAGACTAAGTTATAGTAAAAATTCATATAGTAAACATGAGGCTAAACATGTCTAACAACATATATACTAAACAATTATACTACCAACGATTTGAAATTTCGTTATGAGTGTCATAGACATAGAGCTGTTGAAACCTTGGCCCTTTCTCAGGATCTGGACACAAAGAGCCAATAGAATGAGATTTTTTTCGGGAGCCAGAGGAAATGCATCTCAGGTACATCAATTAGTAGGTATGAGAGGATTAATGTCGGATCCCCAAGGACAAATGATTGATTTACCCATTCAAAGCAAGCTTTTACTGATTTGTATCTCTGCATCTTAAACCCATATCCATGGATGAAACTTGCTTCCACTGACCTCTCTATTCGTTTTTGCCGTCGGTGCTCCGGTGTCGTGGAAGCGGCTACGTGGTTGCTCCGTTAACGTTGAGTCAGCGACGTGTACAACCACCTCAACCTCCGGTGATGTTGATTATCTGCAGTTTGAGGCTGTTAATAAAATTCAAAACCTTAACCTCAAATGTTAGTTCCAAAATATATTATCATTCAAATTGCTACATTAGCTTTTCATGTCTTAAATAAGATGTACAAAATGTGCTTTGTCATTGAAAACTTCCCTGCTCCACTCCTAATGTTAGTTAGAAAATAACTTGTCTATTATATTGAAATCATGACCATACCTTTGGAAGCAAACATCCAAGTATCTACCAGGTTTGTTTCTAGCGTGGAAAACGTTGCGACATCCGGATTAAGCCAAGACTCTAACCCTTTGAACATCCTGTACTCCAACAATGTATTCTGATCAAATTGATGAATTACATAATATAGGAATTGGTTAACTTAATTGGAAAATAAACCTTCTTGGCAGCTTCTTCACTTGGGTAACAATCATGTGGTATGTATATGCCATTTCTCTCCTTTGTGGAATGGATATCTAATGAGAAACAAAAAATCATAAATTAAACAAATATTCGTTGTAAACGAATAGAAACTAAATCTTTTTACCTTGTTTAAGACTGTATATTTCAGTGTAGAGTTCCTTGTCAACTACTCATTTTGTCACTACTCATTTTGGCACCTTATGATTAACCTAAAGTATTTACTTTAATAGATGGGGCATTATAGAATATAAAAACTAATCAAAATTTGAAACTCTAGAAATGAAAAATAACCTCTGGCCTATTTGTGATGCTTTTAGCGCAATACATGAGATGGAAACAGAACTTTTACAGTGACACATGACATTAATTTCAAATGCAGGTCTATGAAAAATTTAATCCTTTAAACCAAAATGTAACCAAATACTAACTGCTGGCGTTAAGAGAGTAGAATGATGATTGCAAATTAAGAGAAGCAAACACTTACAGTGATCATTTGATTCATAATTTCTATGTCCAAAAGATTTGTTACTTCCCTCTTTTTCGCCTTCTTTGTAACAAATCCTCTTGATGCTCGCTAACATTCACGAATTCTTGCCTCAATTACAAAGGGTTATGTTAAAACCCTGATGCCCGCTGCATAGAAATCAGAATAGTACAATAAGTTTGAGCACATAACAAACAACCATACTTCATCAAACAGAAATTGGAATATTCCAACGGATGGTTCTACATGATCTCCATTTGTGTATTACTCTGACATCAATCGGCACTGGTGTTGATGTTGGAGAGATGTGCTAGATTCCATGACAGTCTGCAAAAGCCACATCATTATAAAAAAAATTGTTGGTAAGCATTTAGTTATACTATTTGTAAAAAGTCCAGATTTTTGTAGGCATTGAAGAGTGTATTAGTTAGGCAATAAGTGTAGATTCATGACCCGACTTTTAATAGCTCTTAAAGCTTTTATATTAGTCCAAATAACAACCAAAAAACCTCTCTCTCATCACCCAGATTGGTGCAGCATATTCACATTAAAGAATTGATGATCTCCTCACAATCAAATCCAACAAAAAATTAGGAAAGAAACAGTCAAATACCTCAACAATCACTTGTGGAACACCAACAGCAATCTATCCTGAGCAATCAATCCTGCCTTGGACATAACAACAAAGCAATGCTCATGTGATTTCCACCTTAGTTAACTCTCATGTCTGCTGACACAATAAAACAAAAGTCATAAAACCCAAAATAGTACGTTTACCCCTTAGGCTCAATTAAATATGCTAACTCAAGACATTATATTACCGATTACACGTGAAAATATGAAATCCAGTCCATCCAAATAAATTTTAATGAGAAATCAATTTTAGAAAGTGCCACTCCAAATCAATTTTAATGAGAAATCATTTCCTTCGGAAAGTGTCATTCCAAATCAATTTTAATGGGAAATGTATTTCAGAGAGTACCATACCAAATCAATTTTAATGACAAATTGTTTCCTTCGGAAAGTGGCATTCCAAATCAATTTTAATGTCATTTCCTTTAGGAAGTGCCATTCCAAATCAATTTTAATGAGAAATGTAAACCTGTTAACTATTAATAAACTTATATAAGCCCACAACTCTAAACCATGTAACGTCATAGGCACGATGACAAAAATTAGTATTGACATTTGCAAAAGAAAAACTCACAGAGAGAGGCTTGTCCAAACACAGTTCCTACAAAATAAGTCATTTTCATTTGGTAAATCATCATACACGCGATTACACAACCAATTCAATGTTAGAAAATGATTAGAAATGAAATACTAAAAAATATACCTCTTCTTGATCTAGAGGATACACATCATCCCCGATGTTATATGGTGGAAGATCCTCCTTCATCCTGCAAGACTCAAACTCAACTTCTTCAAATAAAATAATAAATATTATCTATTTGCAATCTAGACTCGAAAGAAACCATCAACGAAAGGCTCAGATCCCACCTAAATTGAGAGTAATGGACATTCAAGTGGTTATTTTTCTGGATTTTAAATATGCATTTGATAATCTTTTCTGTTGTTTTTTTGTCATATAGTTGCTTACTGGTAGTTTGGGCTGGGCACTTGGTGCCCGTCTGCTCATATCAGATTGACCATCTCTCCATCGTCTGAAAGTTCTTCATGTAGTTGTCTCTTACAGTTTGGTGTGGGCACTTTGTAGTAAACCTTGATGATTGCCCCACAGGTGTAAAACTTTCTCTGTACTGTAGTAGATAAGAATGGTTATTAAAATTTATCATTCTACCTCATATCTCCAATATCTAAAAACAAAAATTCCATCTTAACAATTAGTGGCTAAAATTAGAAGTTTAGTGGTTAAATTAAAAAAGGGAAACCAAAAGCTAATTAATCTATAATGTTGGTAGCCATATTAAAAAAACCAAAGCTAGGTGGCTGAAATTAGAAAAATCGATAGTATACTATTACTGTATTGTTGGTAGACAAATAAAAAGAAGGAAAAAAAAAACTCAGTGGCCGAAGTTAAAGAAAGTTATTTAAAAACAATTGATTACATATTTTCAATGATAAATAGACCATAAAATAATTAGCAGCTTACAAATGTTAATAATAGATGTTTACTGTGTTAAGTATTTAGCTTAATTCAATGCTTTCTCAACTTTACTTCCATTATGTTCTCTTATATGTATAGATTTTATCCTTTGAAGTGTTAATTATAGTAGTCAATCATTCCTTTAGGGCTATTATCTTAATTTTTTCTTTTTTAGATGTATGATATGAGTCAGTGTACCTTGTATTCTTGCGGTTCCTTCGGCTTTACGTCCGCTAGTGTGAAGCCAGTTTCTGCACACGTTTTTCTCAGTTGCATTCCAGAATAGGAACTCCGTCTGCCTTGAAGGTTTTTGAAGCTGTTAATGAAACAGTTTGTAAGTTTATATGAAAGTGTTGCAGATTTTAAAGCATCAATACCTGTCCACAATAACTCTTAGGTTATCAAGGGGTGGGTCAATTTCTCTGACTGTGATGTCTGTGGATTCCAGCTGAAGCTTTCCTGTTATAGTTTCATGTGAAACTAATTAGAAGGTGACTATAGGATCGTCAAATAGATTAGCATGAGAGAAACTTATGGTGACATACTGTGAAATGTAGTAACCTCTGGGGAGGCAATGGCCAGGATTGGCCACACCTTTCCAATAAGGTTTTCTTTTGGAAATTCAAAAGCTATCATTTCCCATAGTGTTCGAACAATGAGATTGCCACTGCATTGTGGTGTAAATAGTAGTGTAATTAGTCAAAATACTTCTGTGACTTTTATATATTAATGCAAATAGTCAAAGTACACATACATAACATTATAAATCATTAAAATACAATAAGCGGCTACCTGCAACAACTGAGGTCACCGTGTTCATGTGGAAGTTTAAATCTATAGCACCTAACATTCTAATGAAATGGAATGGATGGTGCAATTTTTTTAGTCGAAAAAGTGAGTTGCATCTCAGATTCTTTGATTTTATTTTGTTTTCTTCTTAAATATTGGATATATTCGAAAAAGTAAGGCTTAATAAAAAATGGGAGGTATAAAAGTGAGTAGTTGAATGGAAATACGTGTATGTCTTCACCTGATATTACGTTTCATCCATATTTATAAATGAAGACCTTCTAGCTTATACCAAAGATTGCATAGTTCATTACTATTATAAAGATTAATCTGAGGTTAATAGGAAGTGTTTGGGTTAGAATTCAAGTTTTGAGCATAATTAAGTATTGGGTAGTGTTTGGGTTGGGTAATATGAGCCTTGCCAAACCCAAAACGAATCTGCACATATGAATATGCACAACCCTGTTCTTATTAATGTGAATTCTTGTGACAATGTCAAATATAACAAAGTAAAATGTTAATCTCTGCCGATCATGATTTTGAATAGATAAAACATAACTCAATTTGAGGCTAATTCTGTTTCAAATTCGAAACTACACACGCTATTTCAATGACGAAGATGAATTGACGACAACTTGAAGAAACCCTAAAAGAGACAAAGCAATTTTGGCATATACAAAATAAGAAAATGAAACCCAAATTCGAAACATGCATGAACATAGAAATTAGGTCAACGACGATTTTTCCTTGATTTAAGACAAAAAAATACCCAAACATTCAAATAAACAGACAAAACTACAAAATTGAACCACCACACACTACAATTAACATTGTGTAACACTTAATCGCATGTAAATCATAAGCAAACTCCACAGAAGACAGCATGCATCACCAAAAAAACGAAAACGAAATACCTGAAACAAATGGCAGCAGCCTGCCAAGCAAAGATAACAACAGAGACAAATACTGAAAAATAAGAGATCGGTAAGAAAATAAGTCGATAACGAAAACATATATTGAAGAAAAGAAATCGAGAAGCAGGACAAAGCAGAGTAAAATCACACCAGATGAAGCGCTGATAAAGAGATAGGGAAGAGATCGTACCGTGAAATTGGCCAAGCTCACTCAACCGGCGAAGCAGATCTGAAGACGGATTCTTTAGCGGTGGTGTTGCTTGCGGAGGACAGCTACGGCGGTGATGGAGAGGCGTATGGTGAGAATGAACTCGTGATAGTGAGATGATGAAGAATACAATGGGTGAGTAATGGGACACGCGTTGGTTTTTTGAGAACCCTGGGCTGGACACGTTTTGTAACAAAATAAGAGTAAGTGACACGTAGAAAAAGACAGGGACTAAAGTTGTCAATGACAAACAAAGGTGTGGTCACTTTATAAGAAGGAAAAACTTCCCTATTCACTTGAATTTGTAATGTATATTTATTAAATTATTTCAAAATTAGGGTTTTAAATATGATTATTAAATATCAAACAAACCGGAAGGTATTAAAACTTGAATTTTGGTCTTAGAACATATTTATATATATTATAAGTGTATATGAGTTCAAAATTGATAAATGAATTAATTATTAGATAAATTACCAAAACCCTAATTTCCTAATAAAGGGCAAAATGGTCTTTTATCAAATAAGACCTAAACACTCCTTAAGTTCCTCGTGTCCTTAGAACTATAATCATTATCATTCCCTATGTTCATTTAGCATGTTCGTTCCATTAGGATAATCTCCGGATTGTTATCTCTCGCGATTGGTTCTATCTCTCGTTTCCGATCTACTTATCAGGTGAGTAACCACTAAATCCCCCTCTTTTAATATTATGGGATGTGATGCGATATCAACTCTTATTATCATTAGAAGGGTGATTCCTTCAAATGATAATTTGAGTAGTGAGTAATTCACAAAACCCCCTCTTTAAATATTGTTGGTTATGACTATTCAATTCGTATTATCATTACTAATGGTGATTCATTCGAATGATAATCCGACTTGTGAGAAATCATACCTGCATTATCTTTTAACCTTTTTGGGGTGTAACATGTATCCTTATTTCAAATCATTTATCCAAAACACAAACGCGATTATATGATGATTTGATACGTTCTATGTATGTTAAATATGTGTGGATTATTGTGATTGGTTTGATCTAGCATCGGTTACTATCTTTATCTAGCATGCGTACTCATTAACATACCGAGCCGGGGTAACAATAATAGATCTATTGGTTTGACAGCCCACTTGGCATGCTTCGCGTGTAGCGCCTTGTGATTGGAAGCCTAGTTGTCTAGGGTTTGATGCGCACATTCATTGGCTTTAACTCATTACTTGTTTGACTATACATATGAAAATATCTGATTAGACATATATCGCTGTTATTGATATTATACTTATATTATTTAAACATGTGTTTACTCACCAACTACTTTTGTAGTTGACACTTTATCTTATACATGTTGCAGGAACTTATACGTGAGCTATGTTGTGATCACGCTAGGATTGCTGGACCTAGATTAAAGACTTTAAATCAGTTTAATATGTATTTCATGTTTACTTTATTGTACAATATCTTTAGTTGATTAATGAAAAAGGGCATGTTTAAGTATTACAACTTAATGTTAGTTGTCATGTGCATCTGGACAATCATTGCGCCCCGACATATTCCGCCGTCGGTTGGGGTGTGACAGATTGGTATCAGAGCCTTGGCTATAGGGATTTAGGTTATTAGAACTGGATAACCTAGACTATATGCCTTAGGTGTCCTACATGATTAACTCATGTCTGCATGCCTATTATTATATTATGTCTTTAGATGCTGCTTAAACTTGCCTCTCTTAGATCTCATCATTACCTTAACACTTGACACACACACATATACACTTATCCCTTCTGGCTTCCTAGCCTCTATCCTTAGTAATGGTGCCTCACGTGCCATTTTAGGATTTTGAAAATTTTGATTTTGAAAATTCCGTCGGAGTTAGATTCCTAGCAGTAGACATGTAGTAACTGGAAGGGGGAAGGCACCGGTAGTCGGAGATCTATCTAGGCAGGCATTTCGTATATAACCTGATCAGCCGTGTGGATCGGGATGCCTACCTAGAAGTCTTTGGTGAGAGTGTTGGAACCTATTAGGCCAAAGCATGTCATTTACTGCTACGGATCCCAACTAACTCTGATTAGTCACAGGTTGTAGTTTCTCAATCGAGGAACGAAAGCCATTCCATTGTGTTTTACTAAAACAACATGATTTCTTCTCTATCCCTTGTTTAAAACCTCACGATTTCTGAATTCTGATGTTTTATAAAATATTCATCATGATCTCGAATTGATTATCGTATCCCTTATCTCCTAAACATTTTCCATCAGCATGAATCCTGACAATCAACAAATGGCCCGACAAATTTCTCAACAAGTGGCAGCTTTCATCTCCAACATTTTCCGACAAGCCCTCAATGATAAATTTGGCAACAATAATGCTACTGCAAATCCTGCTTGCTCTCCCAAACACTGTAAGGCGTGTAACTCTCTGAAGTGCAGTGGCTCTGAAAATCCTACTGAACTACCTCAGGGATTAGAAGTCATCAAATGTTCCGCTGCCAAAACCAAGAAGAGGAAAAGGAAGGCTAAACATCTTAATGAGACAACCACACCTGCAGAAGCTATTATACCTGTTACTCAGAAGGCTCCCGATACTCGGCCAGCCAAGAAACCTTATACTGGAGCTCACCCTCTTTGCAAAACCTGTAAATACCATCACTCCACTCAAACCCCTTGTTGGCGTTGTCTCAATTGCGGCAAATTTGGTCATCTCATAAATGTTTGTCGTCAACCTCAGCCCCCGATGGGCCAGCCTGTGATACCTACTCAAACTTCCATTTTACCTTATCGTGCTTGCTATAACTGTGGTCAACCCGGTCACTTTAGAAACGCTTGCCCTTTGCTTGCTGCTGCTGTTATTCCAAACCCTCTGGCCAACTATGTAGACCCTAGAACCCAACCTCCAATAGTTCAAACTATGGCACCTACTCCTACTCATATCCCTTCCGCTATCCCGATGCATTGTTGTTATCATGGAAACCCTAATCACTTTCGAAACATGTGTCCTCATCCAGCCACTAATAGAACTCTTCTTCGCAACAATTGTCAACCTCCAAGCAACTGCTGGAACTTTCAACGTGAATAATACCTGAAGGAAGTAATGAGGATGCTTGAAGATCGTTTGGACTCTGTTAATACTTGAATAAATCGGTTTCCTTGTAATAAAGTTTGTAATCCTTCCAATCGATGTTCATCTTGTACATATATCAGAATATGAATTTTACTCTTTATTTCCTATCCTCCTACTTACTCAATCATTTCTTATATTCACATTACCCTTAAACCTCTCATTATGATTAATCAGTGGACAAGAAACCTATTACCCAATTTCCGTTATCCTTAATTGCAACACAATCCCTGACAAACATATTTGCGCCTCTCGGGAAAATCAAACATCATCATTGAATTGAGTGTCTCAAACATCACGTAGAATTTGTTCCTCGTTCAGATAACTCAGACTTGACTATTCGTGCCAATAAATTAGAAACACGCGTCCTTCATCAAATCCATAAGTAATTACACGTGACGCTTTGTGGTATTACTCCCATTGCGAATGTCATTTTATCGAAATTCATTCGATCTAGTTCCCCACTTTGAGGAACACCCATTCATTTAAAAGATGATACATCTCGAATGTACATCACCAGTCCGATGGACTCAATCACCAAATATCAAAACTCTTATATTAACGACATCTTCAAGAGAATTCTCAGAATCATCTATCTCCTCAATATCAATTCTCGTTATCCCTATACAAAATAATTATCCGTTAAGTGATTCCTGAACTTTCTCAAAACCATGATTTAATCTGGTCTTGATTCCCCTATTAATCTTATTAAAGGAAAGATAATGATATCTAAATTGCATTATCATTCGAATGGTGATTCATTCAAAGAATGATATGCATTTCGATATCAAGTGATTAATTCGTATTATCATTTGAATGGTGATTCATTTAAATGACAATTTCGTGATATATCGCTATCCTTTCCTCAAATGGATTAATCAAATATCTCTGTTGAAAACGCTTCTCTCATATTATCACCGCCGTAAAACGACGATGATTGAATTTGCTCTAGATCATAAAGTATCATTAATTTTTCTGGCCAGTCCAAGACTTATACGTACTACACCTAAACACTTGTGTGTGATGCTAGCTTAGCATACATTTGGTTTTGGTCATAGACGTTAACCTTGGATTCTAGCCAATTTCTAATCCAGACTATTAACAAGACCTCGCGTCCCGTAGGTGAATTGAATGTGGCTCGCTACCCATTTAGCTCACCAATACTCGACACGTTCTCTCGTTAAGAAATCTGTGATCCCATTTAATTGTGTGAAATGATATTCTTGACTTAATGCCAAATTATCAGTTTCAGCAATTTGAAAGTAAATCATGTTACCCCCACCACTCTCTTCATATTCCATCGGTCTTTTCCCTGAAGTAGGGGAGACGATGATAAATCAAATCCATAATCTGTTTATTCAGTTGCTCGTATAATCATAATCTTAGCTTTAGAATCTAATCATCTTACAATCCATCATATCTGATGTTATTCAATCTCTATCACGATCTTAAAATCATTCGTTATTATATGGAAATGGTAGTTCTTCGTAAGATGACTAGCGCATTCTTAAAGTATTACAGATGTGGTGGGTTAGCTGCGGTACACCCTATATATAAGCATCGAAGGTACTTTGAAAATGAATTAGGAATCGAGCCTAGAACTGATCATTGGTTGTTTGTCTGTATCAAATTCCCTATCACCATTAATATATATATTTTTTTTTCCTCCTAACTCGAATATCTCTTCTAATTTCGGGACGAAATTTCCTGAAGTAGGGGAGACTGTAACACCTGTGTCCGACCCAATTACAAAACCCGACCCGAATTTGAACTCGTCACGCAAATCGAAATTTTGATTTAACAATTTCCAGAAGAATTTATCGTATTTAAATCATGCAAATCCGTTAATATTCGGGAATCAAGTAAATTTCAGATAATCATATTTTGAATATCCCTTGGTGTTTTATAAGGTCAATATAAGTTACTCGGAAATTTTTAGAGGTTAAACGAATTTAAACGAGCACGAACGGTTAAAAATAAAACAATTTTATACTTTTACGCAATTATCGATATTTTATATCATCGTTTACCGGTAATCTCGGAGTCCTTATCTCAAAATCTATAAATTGAAATATCATACATATCATGTTTATAATCATTAAAAACCAATTGATTACATCGTAAGGATACAAAGAGGTAACACATTAAAACGACAAGTTAAATGAACTAAATGTGTAATTTCAGTGAAATTTCATAATAACGCACGTATCACGTAAATATCATCAAGCATATCCTGATGTTCCTTAAATACTTTTATAAACATGTTTTATAATGATTTGGTGCATAAAATAACAGTTCGGTAGAAGTTCAGGGGCATGAAATGCAAATAAAAACCACAGGGACTAAAACATGTACATATATGCGGCCGATAGTTCGACCAGGCGTATCCGCGCCGGACCCTACCACTAGGCCAGTGCTTCGGCTGATACGCTTGTTTATGTGCCATACAGAAGTCAGATCAGATTCATTCTCAGTTATTGCGAGCTTGTTCTCCACGGTTTGACGATTACCATCCAGGTGTCGATTTCGATCAATTAGTCACCTCCTAATACGTGTCTAGCATCAGCCTGCGACCCTTCACAGCTATAAAATCGAGGCTCAAATCATCCGCTTATACTCACCAATTCACGCATTTCTTCACCATAAAAACCCTCAAACTCAGCTCCAGATCTTCATCTCGTCAAATTCGATCAAACCTCGTGAGGTGTTAGAAGCTGAATCTCCTGCAGTTACACGTTACCTTAGGTATGCTCTACAAATAACCCATCTATCAGTTTCTGTTAATCTTGTTGTCTAAGTATTGAGTTTTAGAATCTATGCACAAAATTAGGGTTCTTGAGCTTGTTTCTTCAATAATCTGGGTAATCGGGTAGGAATTAGGGTCTGAATTTTTGTAGGATATGATGTTATAACAATGTATTTTAAGAAAGCCCTAAGTCAATTTCAAGATATTTGAAACGTTTGGTATTTTATATAAAAATGTGCCAAAATTAGGGTTTTCGGGTCGTTGTTCTGCCCAAATTGAATAAACGATATTGAATTAGGGTTTACTATTTTAAGGAATATTATAATATATCATAATGAATAAAACCCTAAGTTTTTACAATTTTATAAATTGTTTTGGTATTTATTTAATAAATACGATCAAAATTAGGGTTTTCTACGACGTTACTTTGCCAAAATTGAACAAACGGGTTAAATCTAGGGCTAATCCTTTAAAATATATTATAAAATAATATTTTAAGTAAAAGCCCTAATTTTATTTGATTTTATAAATTATTTTGCTATTTATTTGATAATTATTTCAAAATTAGGGTTTTAAATATGATTATTAAATATCAAACAAACCGGAAGGTATTAAAACTTGAATTTTGGTCTTAGAACATATTTATATATATAATAAGTGTATATGAGTTCAAAATTGATAAATGAATTAATTATTAGATAAATTACCAAAACCCTAATTTCCTAATAAAGGGCAAAATGGTCTTTTATCAAATAAGACCTAAACACTCCTTAAGTTCCTCATGTCCTTAGAACTATAATCATTATCATTCCCTATGTTCATTTAGCATGTTCGTTCCATTAGGATAATCTCCGGATTGTTATCTCTCGCGATTGGTTCTATCTCTCGTTTCCGATCTACTTATCAGGTGAGTAACCACTAAATCCCCCCTCTTTTAATATTATGGGATGTGATGCGATATCAACTCTTATTATCATTAGAAGGGTGATTCCTTCAAATGATAATTTGAGTAGTGAGTAATTCACAAAACCCCCTCTTTAAATATTGTTGGTTATGACTATTCAATTCGTATTATCATTACTAATGGTGATTCATTCGAATGATAATCCGACTTGTGAGAAATCATACCTGCATTATCTTTTAACCTTTTTGGGGTGTAACATGTATCCTTATTTCAAATCATTTATCCAAAACACAAACGCGATTATATGATGATTTGATACGTTCTATGTATGTTAAATATGTGTGGATTATTGTGATTGGTTTGATCTAGCATCGGTTACTATCTTTATCTAGCATGCGTACTCATTAACATACCGAGCCGGGGTAACAATAATAGATCTATTGGTTTGACAGCCCACTTGGCATGCTTCGTGTGTAGCGCCTTGTGATTGGAAGCCTAGTTGTCTAGGGTTTGATGCGCACATTCATTGACTTTAACTCATTACTTGTTTGACTATACATATGAAAATATCTGATTAGACATATATCGCTGTTATTGATATTATACTTATATTATTTAAACATGTGTTTACTCACCAACTACTTTTGTAGTTGACACTTTATCTTATACATGTTGCAGGAACTTATACGTGAGCTATGTTGTGATCACGCTAGGATTGCTGGACCTAGATTAAAGACTTTAAATCAGTTAATATGTATTTCATGTTTACTTTATTGTACAATATCTTTAGTTGATTAATGAAAAAGGGCATGTTTAAGTATTACAACTTAATGTTAGTTGTCATGTGCATCTGGACAATCATTGCGCCCCGACAAATTCATTAAATACATTCAAATCGGAAAATAAGTTAAAATAATGTTAATACTTATTCCTTAGGTGAAAAGTAGGGGTGAGTATGAGTCGGTTTTCATCCTTAATCGTGACCTTAACCGAATTTCGGTTAATTTAAAAATCTCTTCCATGACCATAACCGATTGTCGGTTAACCACTGGTTATGGTTCGGTTATCGGTTAATTTCGGTTAATCAAGAAAAAATTAACTAAATCATTGCTTATTTAGTCCTTGGATCAAATGTAGCAAAAATAATAACTATTAAAGGGTGAAGTTATTGTGAAAAGTTTAGTTTAAATAAAAAAGAATCATAACCATTAAATCTTCAATTAAATGAAGATCTATGATCAAATTTTTTTTTGTGTAGAATTAAAGAGAAAAAAACTAAAGAAAACAATAGATAAATGACATTTTTGACTTTTTATCAAATTTCTCTCATTTTTTAATACTTCATAACTTTTATTTTATCAAATTTCTCTCATTTTTTAAATCTTCATAACTTTTAGATACGACATTATTTTTAAAAAAAGTATACCATAAAAATGAGCGTTTTTTATATTTTTAAAACGCGTACAGTGTTCTTATATATAAAATTATTTTTTTTTACTCTTTCGATTGTATTAAAATGTTCGGATCATTGTGTCATTGTGTCAAAATGTTCAGATCATTGTGTCAAAAATATTCAGATCATTGTGTCATATTGTGTTAAAATGTTCAGATCATTGTGTCATATGATATCAAAAACCGAAACAATATTTAATTTTCTATATAGCAACATTATATATATACTTTTGACACAATGACACAATGAACTGAAATTGTGTCAAAAATCGAAAGAGTATTTTTTTTATATAGCAACACTATACGCGTTTTAAAGATTAAAAAATGCTCATTTTTATGGTGTAATTTTTTTAAAAAAGAATGTCCTATGTGAAAGTTATGAATGTTTAAAAAAATAAGGGAAGTAGGTAAAAAGTCAACAAAAATGGCTAAAAATAAAATACCCCTCATTCCTTTTTTATATATATCAAGACTCAAATGGTTGAAATTCTTTTTTATGTTTCTTACCCAAACTAAACTTCTCATTTTAACATCTCCTTAAATGCAGCAATAAGCTTATGGAGTATCCATGTTTAAGGTGCTTTAAATTTCAAGGAATTATGGGTCATCTTTGTTTATAAGGGAGCCTCCCATGTAAATTTTCTTGAGAGGCAATGTGGGATAGAAAAAATGAAACATAAAGAACCCATCCAGTCTCCATGTGGAGTTTAAGAATTTATCTTGTATACTTGTGGCTCTACTGATGGTTCAACCAACGTATGGCAGGTTAACAAAACACAAACCTATCCTACCAAACACTCATGCCATGATGTATAAGTGAATAAAAATGATGGTGTTGGTGAATCTTCTACGAAAGCATTGTAGGAACTTCCTATTATCTTCACATATGCTCAAGAATCAATTTGAGTTGTACATATTATCTTCACATTTGAGCTATGGTTTCATAAATAAATTGATAAATATATATAATTAGCTATAAGTTAGAAATACAACTTCGGTTCGGTTTGGTTAATGTTCAGTTATGGGAAACTATTAACCTTAACCATAATCGTTGGTTAATTTTGGTTATCGGTTAATTCGGTTCGGTGGCGGTTTGATTTCTCGGTTAATTTTGGTTAACAGTTAAATTTGCTCACCCCTAGTGAAAAGTGTGTATCCTACTCTCGGCTATACAATGAAGTATTTATACCGCATAGAATTGAATGATGATATCACGCTTACATGTGGCAATCACCTTGATAGCGACCCCTTTAGTCCTATTGGTCTTATTCTCTCATCAGCCAATAATAATCTAAACTATCATTTGGCTAGCATCAGTCTCAACTTTCATTTTTGTTATCAAGAATAGTCCCAAATAGCGTAATAATAATTCATTTCTAATGGACTTACATTTGCTTTCCGTTTTTTTTTTGCTTTTATGTTTTCTCATTTTGTTCAGAATCATCATTACGAGACGTAAATTTGATGTACATGTATGATGATTATACTACTATGATGCTTTTGAAAACGAAAATGAAAGTTGAGACTTCTACTGACCAAACTAAAATAGTTTGGATTATTATCGGTCAATAGATGATTGTTTGAATTATTAAAATCCAATTTGGTCATAACTTTATATAATTTATATTACTTTTATTATTAAAAATAAATGGGTTGAATGCGTAAAATCAACTTTAAAAAAATTTATAGAAAGTTTTTTATATCAATTTTATAAAAATGTTATACGAACATTTTTAATATTTCTAGAGAACTCATTTTTAATTTCTTTTAAAAATACTTTTCCTTATTTTTGGTCACATTCATATGTCACATTCCATGAACTTTATTACTATTTAAATGATTTACATATATGTGTACAATTAAATACGAAGCAAAAAAGAAAAAAAATAATTGATTTTCTATTAGACCTCCCCACTACCCACTCCCCACTCCCCACCCCCACCCCCCACCCCCACCCCCCGCGCCACGCGAGTGGTGTCTCTTTGAATATCGCGACACACGATCAGGATCAGGAGGGCTTTATCGCGACCAGACCCTCTTTTTCTCTATTTTTGGCCAAAATCTTTATTTTTAATCCATTTTTAATGCGGTTTTCTCCTGTATTTCGACTATAACAAACCTAAACATGATTCATAACATATTTCTTCATCTAATTCGTTTGTAATTGATCTTCAATTAATAATTTGATTTCTTCCAAAAGTTGACCCATTATCAAAATTGCTCATAAACCCTAAATTCATCCCCAAGTCACCCTCTCCACAATAAATAGGATCATATACCGTCCATTGGAACCTTGCTCATCAATTTGCCTCCCTCAATTTCGTGCTTGGTGCGTTCGTTTGGACTTCCAGAAGTCAATCGTTACAGTTTTGACTCTCCGTCTTCAAAGTCTTCCAAAGACCTTTTCGGGTAATTCTTTTTGCCATCTCTTTTGTTTTACAAAATACTTCAATACCTTTTGTTACTGAAGTATTAAACGCAAAGTTAACCATAAGTTCTTGATTTTAGGGATGTAAAATATAAATTAACAATTAAACAACCAATCAATGTTTTCTAGACGTTCTAAGATGTTAATCTAACATATGACGTATCAAATGTCTTAAATCATATTTTTAATCATAAAGTCTTGATCTTGATCAACCGCATACAACGATGTTCTTTTTTAAAGTTTAACATAAAGATCATCGTGAACAATTACATGTTCATTTTTTTTCTATTGCTTTTTCATCTCAAAATACATGTTGTGTATAATGGTTTCTTCTAAACGTATTGAACATGCATTGTGGAAATTTTATATTATTTTTATTAATTTTATAAACTTTAGGTACTAAATACATAAATATCCAATTTCATAGTTTTTACTGCTTTAGTCCCTGAACTTAGAAATTTGCCAATCGTTGCACATTAAATTTAGAAATTACATTTTAGGCTTAAACTTTTTAGTCTTTTAAATCTTGTCATGCTAAGTCCCTTAAATTTAGGTTTTGAACATAAATGCTATTTTAGGTCTAGCAAAAGCCTTAGAATAAATCTTTTGTTTAATAAACATAATTTAGTGATAGTAAATGAAACTCGAATGATATGTATTAATTGAAAGGGTGAAAGCATCAGTAGTTAGTAATTTTGTCTAGACTGGCATTACATACAAATCCAAACCAACCGTTGGACCTATATGCCTACCTGGGAAGTCCTGTTGAGAGTGTCATAATCTATTAGGCCGAAACATGTCTAGTAACGCTTAAGGTATTGTCCTTCTAAAAGATCAACCTTTTCGATCTAAATTAATAACATTAAACACATTCTCCAAATTTCTAAGGACTTCCGTATAACCCTTTACTCATTTTAGCTTATCATGTCTAGGGTGACCTTCTCGGGGTTTCGTTTCCACAACTATTGTTTCTAGCTTCTCAGACTTTCAATCACTAATAATGTGAGTAATCTTTGTCTCTTTTTTTCTTTTTCACTTTGGAGTACAACATGACATGTATCCTATATCAATTATGCTTTCGTATTTACTCTATCATATGATGCAATTCGCCCATTTTCTTTTTATCATATGTGAAACTGAATTCAAGATCTTCTCTTTTAATTGTTAAATACTAAATTCATCTAGATTAAAAGACTCTTTTATTAATCCACCTTGATCAAATGTTCAATTTTTTGTGATTTTCCCATGAAACTCGGTATAACCCACGAGTTTATATTATTGAGCAAATGATGGTTCTCGGTTTGTGCGTTGGTTAGTTGGCTTGCGGCGCGTCATACGACTAAACTAGATTTTCTTTGTTCGGCGTCTAACACAAAAGCACGCTTTAATTTAAAAACCTGCCGCCTGACGGTGATTTAACAGGTTTATAATATTGTAATATTTTATTTAATTCGATATGTAGGTAGTTATATCACTTCATTGAGGTTGTAAAGTGTATCATAAATTAAAAATGATATTTCTCAACTATAAACAAAAAAAACCAGCAACTTTAGTATATCATTCGTCTTGATTTAAACAGAAAATTAATAAAATATTATTCGTCATGATTTTTCCTGTTTTTCATTTAGTCCTAATTTTTATTTTATTTTTTCAAAAAAAAAAAATTAATATACCGAGTCCGACTTCTTCTATTTTTTATTAAAGCTCCGTCAATATTTAATTCAGAGTGTTAAGTAATGCTGTAAACAGAAAAATTAACATAATGTATAGTGCTTGAAACTCGAGGTAATAAGGGCTCTACTTTAACCTTTTGGATGTTAAACCAGTGGCGAAGCTTGAAAATATATTTTTTCACAACTAGAATGGGGGGTCGAAACCGGAGTATATCAAAATTTTCTACACGAAAATTATATACCACCTACATCGCAACAAAAAAATAAAATTTGGGGGGTCGGACGCCCCCTCCCGCCCCTTAAATGATGCGCCCCTGTGTTAAACCATTTGTAATATCTCCATTATATATTTTTTCTAACTCTATATTTTTTCTTGTTATCTCATTGTCACATCATTATAATTTACTCCTTTAATACCTTCACCGCACAGTCCGCACTACCTTTTTTTTTAATAAAACTAAATTAGAAAAACTAAGAGAGTAAATTAGAGAGTGATAAAAAGAACAGAGAATGGATGAAGTGCGGGGTCAAACACCGCATGGGTGCCAAAAACGACGCTCCCCTACCACCTTCATGGTGTTCCCACAATCCCTATCACTCCACATCATTAAATCTGCACACTCCGGTTGAGGTATTACAAATGCTTTTACATTGGTTGTCAAACATACAAGTCTAACACTAACTCTCAGTCTCTCACGTCTGATTTTTTATAAGAGCACAATCCTCATCGAGCATGGTGTACTTACAATCCAGGTTAAGGAAGTCATTTGTGGGATTTCAATGTATGGGAGAGGTATGAAGGTTACAATGTTGTTTTGGTTTAGAGATAATGAGGTGGGGGTTGAGGAGTAGTTGTTATATGGTTCGGGTTAGGTCCTAGACGGAGTGGGCAACGAGTGTTGGCAAGTGGGGTCTAGTTGATGTTTGTTGGGCTGAGGATAAAGGATGGTAGGTCAGTGGCGTTGAGGTAGCGAAGAAGTTTATGAAGTAGTAGGAGAAGGTGTAGGAGAGCGTGACAATTGGTTAAAGGTAAAAGAGGTTGGACTGGACTAAGAATAAGGACGCATATCCGTTGATAAGAATTGATAGGTGAAAGGAGTAGATGTGTACGTAATACTTGGAAAACGGAAAGAGGGTTTCATCAAGTATTACATGGCGAGAGAGAGAGAGAGATTTGTTTTACCGGTAGAGAGATTGCAACATTATACATCCGATGGTTGGATGAATATCTTAGAAAAATACATAGGGTTTATCAAGTTAATGAACGGTGTCGGACGGGAAAATATGTTAACACAAGCAACCGAATACATGAAGATGAGAATAGGAGAGTAATCGATTATAAAGCGTGATCGTAGGTGATGCATTGTTAATTATTTAGAAGTTTACATGGAATCATGTTTAGAGAATATGTGGCATGTTGAAGAGCATAATATCATGTTTAGAGAATATGTAGAGAATATGTGTCTATGTATGTTGAAGAGCATAATGCCAAAAGTGTTTCAAACCGAGGAGTGGACAAAGATGATACGCGTAATATTGTTGATTGATCGTATTTTCCTTCCTCCTTTATATATTACAAGAAGAAGAATGTGGACATGAGAATGAAAAACATGCCATGTTGATTATGAAATTTTGTCATACTCTTTTCCATTTCCATTGCAATATTAAAATTTTTTTATGGTACGAGTGTATTTGAGCTTTAATTTGGGTATGAAATACTAGAAAATTAAAGTAAATATGTGATATATTTGCAAGTGGATAAGTTTATGAAAAATGTTTTATCATCGAAAAAGAAAATAGTATTGATGACCACACCAATTAATAATTCAAAAGGAGAATAAGGGGGGGCGGTATCGTGATGAAACCGGCACCCGGCTCCAAAGGGAGCCGCCCTGCTCCGCTGGTTCTCGATACCGTCCCACCCGGTTCCTATGCCGGCTCCTCCTTCCGCGGTTCTCCATGGCTCCCAGAAGCCCGCCTGAGCCGGGCCAACATCCGTTAAAACTTTTTTTTTTTTTTTTAGTTTTGTCCCCTGAAACAAAAACTAACTTTTTTCTTTTATAAAAACATATAATTTTTTCCTTTAAAGATATAAAAACCAACTACCGACCGAAAC
Organism: Deinandra increscens subsp. villosa; assembly: GCA_039602395.1. NCBI lineage: Eukaryota > Viridiplantae > Streptophyta > Magnoliopsida > Asterales > Asteraceae > Deinandra > Deinandra increscens. The sequence goes on along the minus strand of JBCNJP010000015.1, from coordinate 16,645,993 downwards.
AAAAACTAGTTTTGTGCTGCATTCGTGTCCGCAGGTCGTGCGTACGGGAAGACAATTTTGCCAACTTTGCACCCCCCCTGCGCGCGGGTAGATACTCGAGTAAAACACAACATAAGAACTTAACATGTCATGTAGGTTTTCATATATAAGATAGCAATGTTTTAGTTCCCACACCAATGTGGGACAAGCTAAATGAAAGAAAAAAAATAGACTTTTGTTCTCAAACCAATATGGGACAAGGTAATGAAAGAAAATAAATAAACTTTTTAATTTCAAGTATTGTATCTTTTAATTTTAATATTAGTGGTTTGTTTTTTTTATTTATGAAAGTTGTTTATTAAAAGTTGTACAAATTAAAAAAAAAAAAACGGATTCTATGTGGCTTCTCCAAGCCACACCACAACCATACCATGTGGTGTGGCTTGGCATGGCTTCAAAAACACCAAATTTGACATGGCCGATGATGATTGGTTATTGAACATGGCTTCTTGAAGCCACACCACCACCATACCTCCTCCCCTAAGTGGAGTTTAGCGTGGGCGGTGTACCGAGTTTTTTTTTCGGCAAACCATTTTCGGCAAAAATCAGCAATGTACACCATTGCCTTCGGCATGGTGATTTCGGTAAAAAAAAAAAAAAAATCGGCATGTAGATGCCGAGAGTTGCCGAGAGTTTTACACATATTTTTCCCACCCAACTATCCAACTTATCCCACCCATACCAATACAAAAGACAAAAAAGACATATACTTTTTTCTCTCTCATTTGTCACTCTCCTATTGGTCCATCAACTTATCCCATTTTACTCATCCTAAAAAATTTATCCCCCACACCGCCCACCCTTATAAATGGTAGTAACATACATCATAAGGTAATCATGTGATAGTTTAACATTGCGACAACTTATAACAACATTCTTTTTTTTTTTTTTTTGTAAAGAATGTAAAATAGAAGAACTTGGGTGTCCTAGATGATGGTGCCAAAGATCTTAAGAGATCGTTTAAAAAAGAGAAGGGCTGGTGACATGAGAATTTGATGTGAAGGTGAGTGGGTATAAATCTTTGATGCTATTAAATCGGAGGATGATTGTCCGCATCGAAAACTTCTTCACATTAAGGCCAAAAGGATTGGATTATATAGAATTGCTACTATGAAATGTTAAACAACGAAAGAAAGATAATTTCTTCATGTGATTAGGTTGCATGAAAAACACTATGAAGCTTTAGAGGTGAAAAAACAAGAGGGTGGGTTTTGATGTCTTGGATTGGAAATCTGGGGCATCAGAAACTATAATATCATGAGAATTATTATAATTATTAAAACAGGATGATAAATTACACGATGAGTTTATTATGTAGGACGTGACACCGATGTTGAGGTAGTGAGGTACTGTTGGGAAAAATGTGTATTTTCACTAAGGTGAATGAGAGTTAAATCTCAAGTTAATTGGTTGGTGCAAGTTTGGAAGTGAATTTTTTGTCTCATATTGGTATGTGAACAAAGATTTATCTAGTTTATATGGATAAACTTCTAAGCATTTGATAAGTTATTGGATGTATTTTACTCTCACTCCTATAGATTCTAAGTCAAACATGTCAAAAAGAAATAGGGTAGGTTCTTTAAAATTATGAATTTAATTATTAAAATAAATTTATTTAATGGAGACCGAGGTTCAAACCTTAATAATGATGATATTTGATGAAATAAAAATTTGCTCTTAAAAAAAACATGAACACATTGTTAGATATTTCTTATCTATAAATTAATTTTAGTGATTTATTTCTATTTATGTAGCAATGGCCATAAATTACATATTATGTCATAGCACATGATTTTAGAGTCTAGACCAAGGTAGAGTTGACCACTTCATGGCATCTTCCTCACTCCATCCATCCAAGAAAAAGAAATTAAACTAATTACAAACCCTTCCACATTTAAACCTGCAGGCCTCAAATCCACCTCCTTCAACCTTCCATTTGCACACTACAATCATATACCTCTCTCTCTATCTATCTCTCTATAAATATAGCCTTTGACTAGTCAACTTCATCTTCATCCTTTCGTACACCTCCCTTTCAACTTTCAAGTTCTCACGATCCAGATTTCACCTGAAAACCCTTCAATACTGCTATTTGTTTTATGGGTCTTTAATCTTTACATAAATTCAGATAAATTTCTTCTTTTTCTTTGAATCTTGATCTATTTCCTGCAAAATCCCATCTGGGATTTGTGGAAATTATCTTCAAGAAGATGTCACCAGGCTCTGTGGTGGTCACATTAGACAAATCAAGCAACATATCTTTACTAGAAGTTGATGATTCAGACACATCTGTGTTTCTTGAAAAGCAAAAAACAGCAAGCACAAAACAATTTTCATGGCTGCTTTTACTCAAAGCTCAAAGATTCCTCTCTTTCTTTCCATGGTTAACAATGGGGTTTTCCAAAACTTTTGTTTCTGTTAAAAAAAGGATTGCTTTATCAGATTCAGTGAAAGATGAAGTCAAGTATAAAGAGAGGATTATGTACAGATTCATAAGAGCATTTCTTGCTATTTCAATTGTTGCTTTGGTTGTTGAAGTGTTTGCTTATTTTCAAAATTGGGACTTGAATTTTATCCCCAATGAAGCTATGGGACTTCTGCACTTGTCTTATATGGGCTGGATTTCATTCAGAACTGAATATATTGCTCCATCCATCACTATGCTGTCACAGTTTTGTGTGTTACTGTTCTTGATTCAGTCTCTTGATAGATTCATACTTGGAATTGGGTTTTTCTGGATCAAAATCAAGAAAATAAAGCCAATGATTGACATTGATGATCAGTCTTATGATCTTGAAGATCCTTCTAGTTTCCCCATGGTTCTTGTACAGATCCCCATGTGCAATGAAAGAGAGGTACCAAGCTATAAATTACCAAATCTATTAGCCAATAACATAAAAAAGATATGATTTTTATGAATCTTTTGCTGATTAAATTTGTGGGTTTTGTGTGATGAAGGTGTATCAACAATCCATTGCAGCTGCTTGCCAACTGGACTGGCCAAAAGACAGGATTTTGATTCAAATCTTGGATGATTCAAGTGATGAAGTCTTACAGATTTTGATAAGAAATGAAGTGAATTTATGGGTGGAGAAAGGGGTCAACATTATCTACCGACACAGATTCGTTAGAACAGGATATAAAGCAGGCAATCTTCATTCAGCCATGTCTTGTGATTATGTCAAAAACTATGAATTTGTTGCCATTTTGGATGCTGATTTTCAACCTAATCCGGATTTCCTTAAACTGACGGTTCCTCACTTTAAGGTAACAAACCTTGTATGCTATAAATCTCTCACCAATAATTGATACACACCCTATCTATATTTAGCAACTACCTCACCTTTTTATTGTTTTGTTTTTGTTAGCTAGTGATTAAGCAAAATTGTCTAAACATTAACCCTTTTCTTGCGACCTAATCCGCCATCCAGAAAGTAGGTGTTTGTTACTTTGTTTTTTAGGGTTAAGGTCAAAGGACAGGTTATTACGTTCTCAAATGTTGTCCTAGCATGATACAATGTATTTGACTATCGGTTTCAATACCAAGATTCACAAAAAGTTTTAAACTTTTGTTCATTTACGGTTAGGGAGTCTTTTGTATCCTCACCTTAGAGACATGACGGTTTTGATTGAGACACCACGGGAGTGTGAACTAAAAAAAAAACTCCCCTCTGGAAAAATATAAAGTTACAACCTATATTTCCGGATCTTGCTTCCTTGGGTAGTAGTGTGCCTAAGAGAAGCTTGCCAAACGGCCGAGGTGGCTCCATGACCTCGTGACGGTATAGAAAATGGCTGTTTTAGACTTTTAGTTAAAACGGCCCTCCCACAGGACCGGCCCAGATTTGAACTTTTGTTTCGAGGCAGAGATGGCAGTTGCAGGTGGGTCGTTGCAGGGAGGTGGTATCAGTGCTGCTGGCTGTGGTTGGTGGCATGGAAGATGGCGGTTGGAGGTTGATGTTTTTTTTTTTTAAAGTTTTTATCGTGTCGTATGCATAGAAAATCCACAAAGACTTCACTATGATAGGGAGGTTTTCTTTTAACAGCACTATGATAGGAATGTTAGTGGCTCTTGTTGTCTTGTTGATTTTAGTGATATCAACATTTGACATGTCTTAGTCCTATTCTTTAGGGTTGATTTTTGAAAGCAGAAATGTTTGAATGTATCAAATTGCATAAAGTTTGATGTTGAACTATTCTGACCGCGTTAAATGTTAAGCGACTGAAACTTTCTTGACAATCTGTACCTCTCGGGTGATTTCAGGGGAAACCCGACTTGGGTCTTGTTCAAGCCAGGTGGTCATTTGTGAACAAGGACGAAAACTTACTCACAAGGCTACAAAACATCAACTTGTGTTTCCATTTTGAAGTCGAGCAGCAAGTGAACGGTCACTTTCTCAACTTTTTTGGGTTCAATGGCACGGCGGGCGTGTGGCGGATCAAAGCTTTGGAAGACTCTGGTGGTTGGCTTGAAAGAACAACAGTTGAAGATATGGATATTGCAGTCAGAGCACATTTGAATGGTTGGAAGTTCATTTACCTTAATGATGTGAAAGTTCTTTGTGAATTACCCGAGTCTTATGAAGCTTATAAGAAACAACAACATCGATGGCATTCGGGTCCGATGCAGCTCTTCCGTCTCTGCCTCCCTGCTATCCTTTCTTCCAAGGTTTGTTAATTTTCATCATTCTTTTCAAAATATTTAGAGTAAATTTCCTTTTTGTCCGAATTGCCCGTTTTTGACATTTCTTTCATTTCAATTCTAGTCATTTTTCTTAACATCGTTAATTTTTCGTGAGGTTTGCTCCGTTTAACCATTTCGGTCCAAACTTTATAAAAATTCCGATTTTGGTCCTTGACATTGTCATTTTCATTTCAATTCCAGTCATTTTTCTTAACATCGTTAATTTTTTCCGTTAAGTTTGTGTGATAAGACCAAAATACCCCTATATAACATAAGTATTTTGGTCTTATCAAATGGGTGTTTTGGTCTTATCACACAAATTAAACAGGAAAAAATTAATGGTGTTAAGAAAAGGACTGGAATTGAAATGAAAATGAAATGTCAAGGATCAAAACTCGGATTATTTTAAAAGTTTGGACTGAAATGGTTAAATGGAGCAAACTTCAAGGGACGAAAAATGAAGTTTACTCAAATATTTAAATGTATAAGCTTTACATTATAAACTTCAGGTTTCATAGCAGTAGGAAAGCCCGAAAAATCTATTACAACCCGCAAATACAAGTCGGTTGGATGGGTTGGGTTAACAAGAAAGTTGTTAGAAGTTGAACTTTTGATGATCTTGCAGATATCGAAGTGGAAAAAGACGAACTTGATCTTCTTATTCTTCCTCCTTCGAAAAATGATTCTACCGTTCTACTCGTTCACTCTCTTCTGCGTGATCCTGCCACTAACAATGTTCATACCGGAAGCCGAGTTACCAATCTGGGTCATCTGTTACGTGCCCGTAACAATGTCGATCCTGAACATCATCCCATCACCAAAATCATTCCCATTCCTAATGCCATACCTGTTATTCGAGAACACAATGTCCGTAACCAAGTTCAACGCCATGATCTCGGGCCTGTTCCAGCTCGGAAGCGCATACGAATGGGTGGTCACCAAGAAAACCGGAAGGTCATCGGAATCGGATTTGTTGGCGTTTGCAGAACGCGAATCGAAAAGCTTCAACGAAGAAAAGATTCAGCGACGGTTATCAGAATCGGGACTCGAAATGTTCGGGAAACTGAAGGAGGAACAGGAGAGTAGTCCTGTGATTGAAAAGAAGAAAAACAAGATTTACAGGAGGGAACTTGCACTTGCTTTCTTACTGCTTACTGCTGCTACTAGAAGCCTGTTATCAGCTCATGGGATTCATTTCTACTTCTTGTTGTTTCAAGGTTTGTCGTTTCTTGTCGTCGGGTTGGACTTGATCGGCGAGCAAGTAAACTGAAAACGGGTCGGTTTTCGGTTATCGGTACATACGGATTCAGTAATAAGGAGATTATCCGGATATAGAACGAAGGATATACTTGAAAGGATTATGTGAGTTGATTTTTTAATTTTGTTTTGTTGTTGTATAAATAATCACAAGTGTTGTTAATTCTTAAATTCGTTGTTTAGTTGATAGCAGTTGATACTTACCTTAAACATGATTATATAAAGATACATTTCGTGTTAAGTTAGATTTTATTCTGTATGTTTTTATGAACACGTGTTCTGAACTAGTGATTTAAACATGTTGATCTGTCAACCTATTTAACCAATTAATATAGCTGATCAGTCAGGCTGTATGAAACAACCTTTTGCATAAAAATATAGGGTAAGACTGTATAAATCAGATCGTGAAAACGATCTGACCCCTCCTTGGCTCCCGCACAACACGAAAACATCGGTTTCACCCTTCCATTTCTTCTCAGTGGGCTCATTACGGAGGGGATAGGGCACCAACCACCAGCTCAAAATGTCTGCTTTCTTTTATGAGGGTGAACTATGAAGCCGACCCATTGCCCCCCACCAACTCCCACACATATGGACTCATTACTCTTCCACCAATAAAAACTTGCCACATGGCTTTGTGAAAAGGTGGAAAACAAATACTTTTTATCGGCTCTATATATATTTTTTTCATCGAGTATATTGTGGATGTATTAAATTTAAGTTTAATACTTGTTTGATTTGATGAACATGGGTGAATTTTTGGTTCTTTTAAATTAACGTTTTCTTTTTTCTTTGGTTGAAGAGGATAGATATCGAATCTATCATTCTGAATCTTTGCAGGTTGAGCTACAGCCCATAAAGGACCTCTTTGGGCCTTCACGGGTCGACCCGTGATCATGCAATTGACCCGTCAAGGTCACGCACGAATCTTAACAAGCGTGCGTGACACGTAAATGCAGAAGGTGGTCCTCACCACACTTTGCATTTAATTCTCCATAGAAGATGAACTCACCTCTAACAAACTATCATTCTGCATGAGACTCTCAACCAATCAGAATGCTTCATGCAAATGGAATAATCTCCTGACATTTACTCACGCGCCGTGCACACCACGTGTGAACTTCATAAAGGTGCATGAAGTGATGAAACCCTAATGCTAGTTCTATAAATACCAGCTCAAAAGGTACTCATCTTCTAACTTGTACTCTATACTATACATAGTTACTCTGCAATCACATACACTCTTCTATGAATTACTGATTCTCACGCCAGAGGGCCGATACAGGGGCCCTTCTCCCCCTTGTACTGCCCTAACGCGTTTGTTTAAGTGTGCAGGTTCTCATTTCCATCATCTCAATCCATCTTCCGGTGACCTTAGAAGCTTTCCGGCCTCGGTTTATTGAAGAGTTTCCAGAGTTCCGGTTTAATCATCCAATCCCATCATTCTTGTTCTCTTCACTGGTTTTACTATCTTATATTAAACTTCAAATTCTAAAATGTACGTTAACATTGCACTTATAGCAACGGAAAATGAGATTTTGTTAATGCCGTTATTGAGTATGTTCTATCGGATTGTATTAAAGTGCTATACATTTACGCACAAATATCACTTATTATGATTTGATAACTCTGATTTTAAAACTATGTGATCTTAAAAATATAACACAATCATTGTATAAAATGTCTAGATACAAATATCCAATTAGTAGCAGTCTAGTAGATGACAATGATATTTTGTTCATTTTATATATCTTCATACAAAACATTTGCTGTTCATCAAGAAATTGGTTTGAAAGTCAGTTAAAGTTGTTGATCCCTTGCCACTAAAGATGCATTAATAAGCATTGCCACTGATCATCAATAGGCAACTTATAAAAATAGCGTCGTTGCTGCTTATAAGTACTGTAACTTATCACTAACAAAGATAAGTTGCAACTGACATAGAAATTGTTGTTGCTCTACTTATAACCAAAGACTATTGCAACTAATCAGTTGTTACTGAAGTTCTTTTTGATATTCACTATTTGATGCTATCACTATCAAAGTTAGTTACACAATATTTGATGTTGTTTACTTGTTTTCATGCTACTTCAACAACACCTAATGCACACATTTTAGTGTGTTTCCTCTCTCTTAACTTTCTAACGATTGATTAGACATTTTGTGTTAACTGAGAGAGACGCAGAGTTGTTGAGAGATAGAGAGCACTACCCGTGTGTTTTCAAGTGTGTGAGATCATTGTTGTTGGGGGTTTGAATTTGATTGTTTATTTTAACCATCTTGTTGAACTCAATATGTGTGGATAAATTGAATTTATGGAGTGTTTCTCATGTATAATTTTATTATTGATATCACTACTTTATGTATTGATCAAAATCAATTTGCACTTAGTACTCTAAGTTTACTGAAGATGATCATAAGAACCTGGATTATTCTTTAAGAGACCTCTAGCTCGTTAATTTTTGTACTCTAACAATGTTTTTTTTATCGTCCATAAAAAAACTAGCAATCTATCCATAACCCTTTGGTTACAACCAATGTTTTAAAACCGGAATTTTAAACCGGACCGACCTTAAGTAAAAAACGGTTCAATCGGTTGACTCGGACGGTCGAACCGGATTGACTATTCAAAAATGTAAATTACAATATACATATTATAACCTTTTAACCGCGACAAATGTCGTTAAGAAACTTTAATAAAGTTTAAAACAAGTTACAATTATCCAAAATAACATCAATATAAGTTCTAATCAAGTTATATTTATAAAAAAGTATCATATTTTCAGTTATCTTCAATAGATGGTTTGTTTTATAATCTCTAGCGGCAAGTGACGTAGTGACGATTTGTTTTCGTCCGATCAACTAACTTCAATTAAGAAAATAGCGAAAAACCCTATGGCCCTACATTTTTTCATTGTTTTGAAAATGTTTTTTTAACTTAATTTAAAAAAAAAATGGTTCACCCGGTTGAACCGGCCGGTTCAACCAGAAAACCCGCCGGTTCATTTTTTTGTCAGGAAGTCAGGAACTACTAAAAACCGCCCTCAACCAAACCGGTGCACTCACTGGTTCAACCGGTTGAACCGACAAATGACTTTAAATATGTACACAATCCTTTTAATTGTTTGGAAGAGTTGGGCTTGCCATTGATGAAAGGGGCAATGAAGCCCGATGTTTTCGCGCCAATAAACCAAAACCCTTCCTGCAATATCGTAATTCGTACCCGGTGGCGACTTCCCTCATCATCGTCTGTTTCCCTTTTTCAACTCATAATTCACTTCGTATCAACCAATTTATTGGATTCAAAAGGTATTGATGTTTCTTCGGTATTTTTTCTCCAAAATTTATTTGAACAATTGTCATTTGAATCATCGTTTATTTGGTAACGGCAATGAGTAGGAAAAGGTGGATGATTAGGGCTCCTATTTACGGTTTTGATTCTTCCTCCACTGCCTGTATGTAAATTGCCTCACGATTTCAGGCGGAACTTAGTATCTGGTGTTAGCTAGGGCAAACTTGATCTTCGCAGTCATCAATGGAGGACGAGAAGGACGCTTTTTACGTCGTTAGGAAAGGAGACATCGTCGGTGTTTACAGAAGTCTGATTGATTGTCAATCTCTGGTAAGATTAATCAGTATAAACCCTAATTTTAAGGTTCTGTTTGTTTATGCTTGTCTGCAATATATTAGCTATGCTAGTTGTGAAATTTGTTGCTCTATTTTCAATTCTACACTTCCATAAACCATGAGTTACTTATGCACATTGTTGAATTTTGATTTTCTGACTTAATTGTAAATTATGTATGGTTTTTCACTTTTTTGTTCTGATGTTTGGACTGTTGTTTAGCTGTATGGTCCAGATGTTGCTGTGTTTAAAGGCTATCGGTTGTCGAATGTTGCTGAGAAATACCTTGCCTCACATGGGCTCAGTGGCGCGATATATTCTGTTTGTGTTTCTGATGTGCAAAGTGAAATTTTCGGTCAACTTATTCCCTGTCCATTTCAGGTTGGACCATTTTAGTCGCTTGAATTTTTTGGGTACTTTTTTTGTATTTTTTTTATTTCTGTTGTCACTCTTTCAAGAACAAAAAAGCTGGTGGGATTTATATGGTGTTTGAGAAGAGATGGAACTGATGTTTCAAAAAATGTCCCTCTATACATGTGCATATATGCCTGTAGATATAGTCACTTATTTGTATGGTTTCTTATTTGTATATACATTTGCAATATGCAATATATATGTATGCATGTGCATAAGTATTTACTCATAAATGTGCACATGTATATGTATGTGTATACAAACGTACTAGAGAAGGTAGGTTTGAATAAGTTTAAAGGTCTACGACCCTTTTGTAAGTTAAACTCACTTATTTGCTTTCGTTATTCATGCATTGCTTAAAAACCAAAGAGAATGAGTGAAGTTATGCTACTTTTTCTTCCTTTTAGTAGCCTCAAAGTTGGTCTAATCGGCTCAACTCTGATTTTCATGAAACATTGCTTTGGCACTTTTAAGAATTGCCACACTATATCAAAAAAAGAATTATTTTTTTCAAAGACATGCTTTCGGATTAAAGTTATTAAACTATAACAGATTTTTTTTTTTAAATGAAACGACTATAAACCCTCTCTGTGTGTTTCTGTATCCTTTTTCTAATGCTGGGTGTGAACAGTTAATAAACAGATCTGTATACATTCATTCTTAGTATGTTTTCAATATTAATTGCTATTTTTGGATAAAATTTTATAATCTGTTTCCATGTTTCAGCAACCCCTTGGTAGCAAGACTCCTGCAGAGAAGAAAATGCAGGTAATACTCTAAAAGTTTTACTGCTATACTGTATTTCATTGTCTTTATGGCAGATATTACTTAAAAATCCTTTTGTGTGTTGTTCAGCCGAGTTGTATTAGACAGATTCTTTTTATAGAGAAGACATCACTTTGCCCCGATTACCTTATTAGGCTTTGATATTGGTTTACATTTATAAATTAAAGATAATGTCTTTGTTAATGTATCAACTCTGGTTTGAAAATACATCATTCTTTGTCCTGATATGTTTTCACCTTTAGCATTCACATGTTTTTTGCAAAAGAAAAAAAATGCATTTTACAATATGATGAAACTTGGAGCTCCTGATTCTGATTTGTTGTTTGTATATGATCTTTTCTTTCTTTCTACAGAACGATGTCGGATCAACTTCTTTATCAGAAGCTTCTCAAAGAAAGATACCTGAAACTGAAAGCTTTATTGAAGCTCTGCCAGTTTCTGCCTACTGTGTGAGCTTTTTCGTACCATTGAGTCTTAATTCATTTTAATTTCCATTAATGCTAATAATCTTATAAGTATAAAATAACTATTTTTCCTACTTTCTTGCCAGTGCTCATGTATTCTCGAGTTTGATGGTGCAGCAAAAGGAAACCCTGGACCAGCTGGTGCCGGGGTTGTGCTACGTGCAGTAGATGGGAGTCTGGTATATGAGTCACTCAATCAATAGATAAAATCAGTAATTAATATCTTGCAGCATTAATCTTTATAATCATGAATGTTGTAGGTTTATCGGCTGCGTGAAGGTCTGGGTGTAGCAACTAATAATGTTGCTGAATATCGAGCCGTGATTTTAGGGTTGCGTTATGCTCTTGAGAGAGGATTTAAGCATATTCGTGTGCATGGTGACTCTAAACTTGTTTGTATGCAGGTATCTGTTTTCTTTTTCTTTTTTGCATTTTTGTTTGCCTATATCGAATTATTATATTTTCCAGAACTGTTTGTCATGATAATCTATGAACACCAAGAATATATATTTACCTTTTCTCAGTTTCGCATACTCATGCTCGTTTATTTTGATCTATCAACACAATTATGTGAAATTAGGTGAATGGTTTGTGGAAAACCAAAACACAAAACATGGCTGACTTGTGCAAAGTGGCAAAGGAGCTCAAGGACAAGTTTCAATCCTTCCAGATTTGTCATGTTGAAAGGGTATGCATCTTTTTTATAAATAAACAATTGTCATATTAAGTTTTGTATTTATTTTTTTAATTTTGTCTTAAATTCTGAAGGCATACAACTCAGAAGCTGACGCTCAAGCCAATCTAGGAGTATACCTCCAGAGTAAGAGGTCTTCTTTGTTTATGGTTTTGTATAATTTAACTTGTTTTCAAGTGGTTACATATCTGATATGTGTGTGCAGATGGTGAGGTCCAGGAGGAAGTTGATAGGAGATAGTTCAAACTTGAAGCTTGAAAAACAATAAGGTGCATGTGTTGATCAGAATAGTAGCATACAACCTTTTGGCCTTTTGAGCAGAAGTTTTTGTTGAATTTAGTAATATATATATGTGCATGTCGATAGCGTCTTGAAATGGTTCCATGGGTGTAAAATGAGCCATGCAAAGCCCGGACTTGACTAAGCTTAATCTTGTAAGTTAAGAGAGCTTGGGTTTCACCTATGAGTAATAAACAGGCTCGAGCCTAGTTTGAACTCTATTGTTATTTTCATTATACTTGTATATATGATGATTCTCTTCTATAAATATTACAATAATAATAACATATAATCTTATATGTTCTAATGTCAAAGGGCTTTCAAAGGTTTGTAGCCCCATGGTATTCATGGTATAAGTACCTTTGTCATTCACTTTGAGGTTAAGGGTTTAAGAGTTTAGGCGTGTGTTTCTCCTAAAAAATATATATATTCTAATATTTGCTATATA
>JBCNJP010000015.1:16604222-16632803 GCA_039602395.1 Deinandra increscens subsp. villosa | reverse complement strand
TTCATTCACCACGAAAAAAGAAAACATACACGGCTCAAGTCAACACGTAGGGAAGACGAGCAACAAGCTGCGCCGCCAACCCCTTTTGAATAGCAAACCCTAGACGTATAAACACAACATTTTTCAATCTAGAGCCCGCACCATTCCCGTACATAACTTTCTGAATCCGGCTCAACATTGACGCCGCTTCCGACTCAAGATGCCCAAAAGTATCAAAAGCGAAGGGAACAAACACATGTTGGTTTTCAATGCACGCTTTCTCGTGTTTGTTCACCTTCCCAGCAGCCGCTCTGGACGCTGCCTGTCCCGCCGTGAAGGTGTTGGCCCTCAGCCCCACAAGGGGAGAAACCCCCGTTAAATCGACACAGGCGTGCTTCCCGTTCTGCCACCCAAAAACAAGTATGTCAGCCGGCCTGAGGGTTGAGCGCCCATCCAAAGGGTCAGACAAGAAGTTAACAGGAGCTTCCTTCCTGGCCGAGATCCCCGCACGCCTGAAAATGTCAAACAGGACGTCTCGAACCACATCGTGTCGGTATTTAAACCCCGGGAGCTCTTTGCAGTGAACGGCGTGCTCCCCGAATGAATCCATACACGCCTTGTTGCAGACGGGGCATTTTTCATCCACGGGAAACAGGGGAACCATGAGGCGATACTTGAGAATAGCCCGGTATTCGACGGGGGACATGTGTTGCCCCAACCCGTCAATAGGGAGAGCATGGAGGAAATCCTGCGCATGTGGTTGACGGAGGCATTCCCAGACGGCTTTTTGCCTGGCTGTCATCTCGTAAGTAGCCTCCATCTCGAGCATGTTTTTACCAAAAAGGGCATTCGCCAAAACGTGTTGGGCTTTTGGTGGGGCGGTGTCCTTATTAGTGAAACCGCTCAGATCAAAGCCCGGAATTACATCATGGAGACCAGCCAGAGCATTATCATAATCGGGGCCCATACCACAAACACTGCTCCCCCGTAGAATATGATCTTGCTATATAAAATGTGCATTATAAAATGTGTTATTGTTTAGAATTTTAAGGTTATTTGAGCTCAATGTATGAGGTCCAACTTGTTTAATATATGAGCTTTTAAGTTAGGTTTAAGCTAGACTCGGGTTGATCTTTCACAACGAGCTCCCAAAAAGGAACAAGGCTAGCTAGGAGCTAGCCACATACAAGACCAAATAAGCCATAAGCCCATAAGAACAGCAGGACCAGTATCAAAACAAAATTCAGGGAGGAATGAAAGCTATAGAAAAACAGAACTGCATATGAGGTCAAAAAAGAGACAACGGGTTGCAGCACCATTGAAACAATAGCATCGATTGATTTCCGGATCTGTTCTTAATCAACATGAACACTTGAGTTTTGATATCTTCAGTTGTTCTAAGAAGAGTGACCAAGTTTTTCTAGCTTTCCAAATAAACCATAAAGTAGTATAGGGTACTGGCGATTATGCTTTTGGACTTTGTTCCCCCTATACACTGCTGACCAACTAACATAATTCTTTAAAGTGAGTTTGAAAATATGAGAGTTAACACGAGATTGTCCGCAACGCTGAGCACCGTCTTTCCCACAAACAGTCCTAATTACCCGTCACATCAGCTTTTTAACCGTTCTTTTCACAAACAAGTTTTTACCCCAACGCAGTCCTTCTTACAAACACCCTTTATTTACTTATTTAATATTGTGTTTGAGAGGGGCAAAGAAAAAAGAAAGCTTAAGGGGAGTGCACATTGCCAAGAACGGAAGACGAAGTGCTCAAGAAGGACAGGCCCAAAACAATCCTCACGGACGGCTGTGTTGCAAGAGCAGTCTGATGATATTGATGATTTGTCGTATTGATACATGACATGTCGACATAATTTGATAGAATTCGGGGTTTTAGAGATGAAATAGTTGAACGATTGATAATAAATTAACCCAATTCGAGAGCACCGGTAATAATGAAATTTAGATAATAATTAACAAGACAACCTGATGAAACTAGAGCACTAGTACTTAAACGATGACTTGTGGCAGCAGTTACATAATTGTTTTGACCAATGACTTTCTAGCTTAGTGGTATAGTGTTTGACAGACAGAAAACGAGGGCTTAAATGTTTGTGGTATTGGAGTAATAAATTTGTTGTTAATAAAAAAAACATAATTGCTTTGACTTGACTTGGTGACTTGAAACTGCTTGGACTTGATCTTGGATCCCAGTGGGATCCGATTCTGATGTGGACCCGGATCAGGGTTTGTAAATCAGAAAATTTTAACATGGTTATGACTATGATAAAAAGATAAATCGAGGTAAGAAAGTAAGTTAAGTAACACAGAAGAGATTGCTAAAGGTGATAGCAATATTTGATTCCTAGAGTTGGTTAAAACTAAATTATCATAACTTATCCTTCTGGTGGCATGCAAGTGACAGTTTTGTATATATTTAAACGAACCTCACCTTGGAACAAGATTCTTTGGTCGGGATGGGCCAGGATTGTGTGTTCTGACATTCAAAACATTATATTGATAGACATGACGAGTACGTAGCGCAAGAACCGAGACCGTCGTCGATAGTGCAATCAAAACACCTTGCATTGAATGTTATCATGTTTAAGTTTTATTCTTAAGCACAAAATTTATCATCGAGCCCACATATTTGAGCCCAATAAAAAATATTGTGGTCATACGACCGAAACCGACCAAAACTAAAACCGATCGGTTGGGAAGAATGATAAACCGACTATTTTGGTTTCGGTGTCTGTTTGGTATAAAAAAAGAACCGAAGCAAACTGTGCATACCCCTATTGAATTGAGTGTGTTACCGCCCAAAAAAGCTATAAAGTATTATACTGTGATTCATATTATTTTTAAATTTATTTATTAGAGGTAATTGTACATTATAAATTAAAACTTATACCGGAGGGAAGTGTACTTAGGTGGTGGGGCTTATATCTATACGAGATTCTCAAGTTAACTTGAACCGTCAAATAAATAGGGACGGTTGAAATCATATTCGGGGATACTTGATATTTAAAAAAACGCAGTTAAAAAAAGGTTTGATGTACTTACGTAGAGCATCATTACACTGTAAGCATATGATATGATTGACATGTTCCAGCTATGTTTGGTGAAGAGAATCAAAATCAAAATCAACTTTGAAGCTCAGAAATAATATTATTATATAAATTAAGGTATAAAGAAAGGGACATTAAGAAGCGTACCCCCATGTTACGTTTTGAATATGGTCGGAAAATATGTTCTTGTTTTAATAATGGCACTAAGATTTAGGTTTAGATTGTATTGAAAATCGCCACACTTTTTATTACTATTCTAATGGAGGATAAACCTTTGAATGAATAGATTATTGATCAAGTGGGTAAATTTAGTTGTCCAATCTATGCTTTTATTCGGTTTGCAGGAAGTTTTATTGTGTTTTGGGCTGTTGAGGTCTAGTAGGTGTGATTTGAACCAATTAATCTAATGGTTAACCACTAAACACTTACTCACTCAGTATCAATAATTTTCGATAACAATATGTTAGTATGACATTATGACATGAAGTTAAATAAGTTTGTGTTTCATTTAGCCAAGTTTTGTATCATAAATAGGTCGATATGTTTCTCGCACAAGTAAAATCATGTATAAACAAGAGTAACTTTGTCTAACGTGTTTATGACATAATTAAACATGTTAATTTTTTAAAAAATATTTAAATATGTATACTGTGTACTTTTAGTTAAGACGTATGTGAGTTATGTTTTGAATATGTTACAAATTTTCTTGAATAATATTACTCTTATGGTTTGTAATATTTGGCAAACTTTAAACTGGGTGACATGCGTAACATTCTGGCCCTTTGGGTGGGACCCGAAGCTTAGAGACAGATAAAACTGATAAAACCGACAAAACGAGAGATGCGTATATAGGCGTAGTATGTCAATTAAGGTATTAGAAGAATCTGGTAGCCTTAAAAACACTTCACAAACATCACACACAAGTTGGAGTCTCGAAACATTGGTGATAAACTGCAAACTGCTATGTATCATGAATTACGTGTAAATTGATATGCGAATCTAATCGCGTGTTCGTAAGTTATAATATGGCATGTTCATACTTGTTTTATTGAATTTGATGTGATAAAAACAATGGTAAACATAGAATAGGTCAAATCATTAAAAACCGTGATCAAAACGTCAACAAATGTCAAAGGGCTGCCAGACGGGAGCACTAGGTGTATCACCTAGAGCAACCTGCTCTCCAAACAATACGCTTGGAGAGGGTTTACCAGCAGAAACCCTAATGCTCCTTATTTAAACACATTTATGCCTCATTTTGCCATTTGTACTCCTCATAAACGTCCCATCAGCCATAATCTCGTATCCAAACCCTTCTTACTCAAAATCCATCAAGTTTTGCGCTTTTCTTCAAGAATCAAGTTCCAAGATCATCCTTTATCATCATCTATTCATTGGTATGTGTTTTCTCTTGATTTGTTTGTTTAAAAGTTACCAAGATGGAGCTTTATGTTAGATTTAGGGCTGATTTGTGATGATATGATGTTCTCATGAGTAGACCTAGCGTTTGATTAGATAAAGTTGCATCTTTAGATTAAAAATGTGATTATTATGCTAAGAATGATGATCCATGCTAGATCTAGGGTTTTGCATAATTTTGCATGGTTGCATGTGGATAAAGATTGAATCTTGATGCAAGATCTATGTTCTAAATGCTTAATAATGATAGATCTAAGGTTGTTAAGCCATAAAGTCATGAACTTTACGTGAGATCTATAATAAAAACCTGGTTTTGATAGTCATGCATGTTAGATCTTTAATAAAGGTGATTGCTTGGTGTTAGATCTTGTATAAAGTTGCATGATTCATGTAAATGGATGGATGAGGAACTATAAAGTTGCAAACTTGATGTTAGATTGCATGTAGAATAATTTATAGAAATTATTTACGTGAATTTATCGTGTAAATGGCCTATTAAGGTCAATATGACATACATGCATGTGGTTAGGAACTTATGGCATAACTTGAAATGCGCTAATTGAGGATCTATGTGACTTAACATGAGATGATGATGTGATTTTATAATGAAATTGACTCACATGTAGTAAATATAATTTTCCGGAAAAATAAATAATTATGTGATGCATGTGTATGATCATGTAATTGCTTGATTATGTAATTTCGTTCTATTAGTCTAATTAATTATGAGTTATATGAGTGTACAAGTCCTAAGTCTCATACCTCGGTGGGAATGACAAGACTTTATACGATTGCCCCGTCAATAGTACATCGTATACGCAGGATAACGTCGTAATAAATTGTGACGCATCGTAATAAATAGCGACGCATCTATATTTGTTGCTATATGACATGTTATATGTGATATACGTGTTAGGATAAATATAGAAAACCTAAATTTGATCACCAATGTATAATCGGGTCCACTTGTCTATTGTCCGCACGTTGTCGGGATAATCGGTCAACATAGTAATCACTCATCCTATTACGTGTCATAGGTGAAGCCTAAGGAGATTCACTGCTTTCTTCGGTTGGTTGTTTAGAAATACTAAATTTGCACCCTAAGGTGAGTTCATACCCCACTTTTTAAACTGTTATGGTTTTTGGGGGAGAAGACATACTGTAACTTGTTTGACAACTTGAACTTGATGATTTATACCAAAACTTTATAAACTATGGATGAAACGTTTATCTGAAAGTCCTTCCGTTGAGGTGAACCATGAATAATTTATAACGGGGAACTATAAGGTAGATCTACTGGGCCTGACAAGCCCTACTCGACTGCTGGGAGCGAAGCGGGTATTATATTGTCTCTAGCTTGGTTATACTTGCAAACAGTATGACTGGAAGACATAGTAGCTGTCACTAATGGTGTCACGAACCCTGTGGTGTTATAAAAATCTTATAGACTAGCTATCTACGGTATAATAATTAGCTTTTCATGGTGGAGTCCCTGCTTGGGTTATGCCTTGATGATGGTAACTGGTTATTTAACTGTTTTGATAAATGTTATTTATCTGCTTAACTTATGAACTCAACAACCTAGCGTTGACACTTTTTAGTATGTTTTTTCTCAGGTCAATAGGAGATACGCTAAGGAGCACGCTTAGGACCATTCATTGTGTGAACTTGCATGGGTTGTAATCGTTTAAACATCTTTAGTCGCCTTGAACGAAAAGACATCTTAAACTATTTTATTTGGTTGTCGCTTCCGCTAAACTTTATCTAAACTTGTATGAATTGCTTCCGCTTTACTTTGAAACTTTTATAACTCTGATAAACTATTTGATACCTTGGTATCCAAACTTGGTTTTAAAACGTTGAGTTGATCATGTAGAGTGTTCGAAGTGTTTGACAACTCAGATCCTATTCTAGCTCACGACTCCGTTCGCGGTGACTCCGCGGGTGAGTTTTATGGGGGTGTGACAACATGGTCCCAAGTTTGATCATTATTTGGACTTGTTTTCAACTTATTATGTTATGTACTAAACCTATTTTTACTCACCAACTATTCGTAGTTGATCTTTTATCTTATACATGTTGCAGGAATGCTAATGATGATCAGTATGCTATCATATAGAACGTGGAACCTAGACTAATACTTTAAACACGAAATTGGCTTGATTAATTACATTGCAACTTTATGTTAGTGGTTGTGTGCATCTCGATAATCATCGTGTCCCGACATATTCCGTCGTCGGTTGGGGTGTGACACCACAGGTGACGCTAATGTAGAAAAAAGGGTGTCCCAGTCAGCTTGATTGAGCGGTTCAAGGACGGGCCAAACTTTTTACCACACTACACCCTAAGAGAATAAGGTACTTGGTTGAATCTTCACCTAAGTACTTGGAACCTGCAAAATTATTAGTTAGGGTACTTATAACACCTAATATTCTGTTCCATAGCATGGTTAATGACTTACTCGATTTTGATACGATATAGGCACTCAATCCGAGCGACGTAGGTACCTATATCAGGTATTATTATTTAATGTGTGTCAGGTCTTCAATGTGTGAGTTTCGAACCGGGAGAACTTTGGTCTGTTGTCCAATCCAGATTTCTCTACATGAGACATGTAAGTATGTTACGTCCAAACCACATCTTGTAAGAAGACGTTGTCTGGTTTGGACATATGCATTATGTTGTTATCTGAACGGATAACATGTGCTTATGTTTAAGTAAACCAGATGGATGTGCGGATCCTTCTTCTCCTAGGTGGAAGAATCAGATCCGAGCATACATCATTAGCGTTCAATAATATTCATTCAGTTATTTTAATATTTTACATGAATTGTTTTAGTTTTCTCATAAAAATAAGTTTTCTTGTAAAATTTGCATAATTTTTAACTTCGATTTTAATTACTTTAATATCATATTTTTTTATTTGAACGACCAATTTAGATCACTGACGAGGACATTACACCATCCACTCGATCATCTCTAATCCCAATCAGGGAGAAACTCACCACTGGTGAGAAAAACACCTAACCTAACTTGTAACCCCAATTTTTTTATTATTTTTGTTACAAGTGGTACTTGAACCCAAGACCCAATGATTAGAGGCCATACACCTTTACCATTAGGCTAAGCTAGTGAGTGTTAATTCAATATCATATAATCTTGTCTTTATTATAATTTGAACCCCTTTTTTAAGTGCAAACCGTACACACTTATGAGTTTTTTGAAAAGCACATTAACATGAAAACTTTTGTAACTCTTGTCCTAGTGGTTACCCCTTTGGCTCTTTGGGCTCTGGTTACTATGTGACCCGGGTTGTAATCCAAGGGGAGAGAGTTTTATCTCATGTGGTCCCATGAGGGGGTTTCTGTCAGGAGAAAACTTTAGGAGGGGGTGTCTTGGTTCTCACGGAGGTCTGAGTAATCGACCATGGACATAGCCCCGCAAGGATAGGTTTACACGTCAGACCAGGGTCACCTAATCGATGTCGTTCCAAAAAAAAACATGAAAACTTTAGTGATCTTTTGTAAGTTGAAAAAATATAAGAGAAAACTTCGGTTTTAGTCCTTAGGACTTGATTCAAATAACGGTCTTAATCTAATAGTTTTAATTGTATTAATATCTTTCTTGTGGTTTTTAATATGTCTCAATCAAGTACGAACACTTAACATCATCAAATTTCTTTTAAGTTTTGGTAAAAAGACTAAATTATTTTATTATTAAAAAAAACTAAAAAATTACATAAATTTATCAAATCTTAAATCAATCACATATTTATCGCGGTCAATGGCGAAACTTGAAAGAAAACCCCGAGGGGGCGCGACCAAAAAATTATACTAAGGGGACGATACTCAATACATATAAATTTTTATACAAAAAATCACAAAAATAGATACTCTTGGACGAGAAAATGAGGGGGTGATCGCCCCCTCGACTCCTCGAGTCCCTTCTATGCTTCGCCATTGATCGAGGCCCCTTTCTTCTCTGGATAAACAACCTCAATCGTCGGCCACCCCGTCCTCGACCACCATCAACCCAAGTTAACCCAAATTCAGCTGCAACTTATTTAATATTGGCCTTTACACACATGTGGATTTGGGTATAAACCCCTCAGACGACCCGAACTTGTAAACAAGAAAACTTTACATGATCTTTTGTTAAGTTGAAAAAATGAATAAAAGTTGGTTATATATATTTTTGATGTTTAAAAATAAATTCTAGATGACCTCACGTGGTACAAATAGATAAGTTTGAAGCAAGGAAACCTTGATCTAGAGACATGGTGTGCAGGTAAAAAAAAATAGAGAAATAGAGTGAGTGAGATTTAGTCCAAGCACAGTTCCCAAGACCATTATTTGAAATTATAAAAATGAGCATGTCTCCTAAACAAAGCTGGCATTAACTGGCCTACACCACATCTCCAGCTGGACTGCCCTTTCTAGTTTCCACCCACTCTCAAACTAACTGTATCCCTCACTCTACTCTACCAACTATGTTTGTATAAATCTGAAACTATGTAGGGTAGGAAAGATATTTCATGAATAAATAGATTTTTTCAAAGGTAAATTTAAATCACTAAGTGTTTATTGTCATCATTCAATCATGTTTGTTGAGAAAGCTTATTATAGATAAGAAAACTTCGTGACTTAATCTGAAACCTATATTACTTTTTGTTATAGTTGAGACTTGAATGCAAGAATTTCTCATTTTTAATGTTTTTGTTTATCTCACCTTGCTAGGAATCGTTAGGGGGAGGGGGCCGTTTTTGCCCTGACGTGATTCTCACAATGGGCATGAGACAAGATTTCATTTTTTTTGTTTTCCTACCATCAAAATAGTACACGTCTATCTATTCTTTTTACTCACTATCATTCACCCACTACACTATTTTTTTCATTTTCATATCATATCCCGTATTGTATATTTTTTAGCTTTATATCACCATACCATTACATATAGCCCAATGTTCAAATAAAAAAAGTTAGCCATGAGACAAGGTTCACATTAAGCGACATAAAAGCACTACTTAACAAATGGAAAATCACTAATTATGACTTGTATCTGACAATTAGTAAGACTATCTCTAACGCTAATGTTCGTCATTCCTATAAAAAGACTTAGACGCTGTTTGGAGCAATTTGTTTTATTATGTGTTGGATGAATAAGTGTCTTGATAGTGAAAAATTGTATACAGGGCTGGATGAATAAGACATTTTTAAGGTAAATTCCTTAGCGATTCAGACATTTTTCTTATTAAGAGATTCCAAATAAATAATCTGTATCTGTGCAATTCAGACAATTTACCATTCAGACCTCATTATTAAGAGGTAAACCAAACAACCCCTTAGTCAACATGTCAAATCAACTTTTTAACTGTTCCTTACACAAACATGCTTTTACCCAAAGTTATCCTTTTTACAAACACCCTCTATTTACCTATTTAATATTTGTGTTTGAGAGTGGAAAAAGAAAAAAAACTATGAACGCATATGAACCTGCACATCGGGAAGGACAGGGATAGACAGACACCCCATAGACAACAACTCACAACGCCACACGTCTGACGTGCAACGCCACGTCAGATAGACAAACGCCCCACGAACGTGTATGCGTTGGAGGCGGTCTAACTGATCATGACTTTTAAATTGTAAGAGTTTATATGGATTACGAAGAATGAAATAGATACCCGGCAAACAAGACTTCTATAAGCGTGGAGTTTGGAGCACACTCGAGGTGATGTACGATACTTACTTTGTGTTTCTTGAAAAGTTTTTTTCACAACTCGAAACATGACATGTTATATAACATTATCACTAAGTATCGTTGATCCTAACTGTTCAACTTTTGCACTTAAATCAAAACTGAGTCACTTGTGGTAAATTTTGAGATGAAAAAATTGCCTACAAACATTAAATAGTTAACTTTTCCAACCTTTTGTTGTAAAGTTTTTTTTTTTCTTTTCTTTCTGTCTGTACTTTAGTTTAATGATAAAGGCACAAAGCTAACAAAATTAAAGGACTAGTACATTGGGACATTGGGCTAACGTGTCACACCCTTTTTTTAATAAATTTCTCAAAGTGTAAAAATAATTTATATAAGTAGTAATTTTAAAATATGTATGTCGTTAAAAAGAAGCAAAACGTATAATATTCGTGGCGATTCTGTTAAGTTACGTCCACGTGGAACATTGATTGAGATAAAGTGAAAAGGAAAAATGAGTTTTATCTAGAGTAATGAACATGTATTGCTCTCTCAGTTTTTGTTCGGCACATGTGATGATTCCTACCAGTCATGTTATATATCTGGAGCTACACACAAGCTATTAATATTTGAAGGTTCATTGTAACCTTTTAAGGTGTAGATTTATAGATCCTATCTTTTAACATTAAATCTATTGACCAAAGGGATCAATTCTTAACATAGGTGTAGATTTATAGATCCTATCTTTTAACATTAAATCTATTGACCAAAGGGATCAATTCTTATCATTAAAAAATATAAAATTTTATCTAACGTCAAGATACGTTAGATTAATACTTAAAGTGTCTTTATTTTTTTAAAAGTATTTTTTTCTCGCTAAAGGGATCAACTATTACCATTTAAAAAGACAAAACCTTATTCAAGATCAAAATACACTACACCAAAGCTCTTTAATACTTTAGTGGTTTTTTTTTTGAACGGTTAACTTCAGTGATTTTATAAGTTTCATTCTAATGAGTATCACCTACACGAGAAATTATATGTAAGTTATTATAACTAGTGACTTACAATGTTCTTAAAATCAAATGATTCTTAAATGAACATCCATCTCTCTCTCCCACTCTCTAAAAAAAATATAAACCATTTATTTTGTGTATGCAAAATAGATATATTGTGTGAAATTTTTTAAAGAGAGAAGAAAAGGGAAAAAAAATTAATCACCACTTAACGGAAAAAAAATACTTTTGAGAAAATAAAGACGCTTAAGTGTATTTTTATAGGAAAATTAGTCTATATTAATCCCATTTATCACCTATTGGCCGATAAAAATCTCAGTTATCACCTATTGGCCGATAAAAATCTCAGTTATGTTTTTTCCCTACAATAATCTCAGTTATTAACATGTTGGTTTGTATTGAACTGCCGTTAAGTAGACACTAACGGTGTTAGATTTTTGCTGACTAGACATCCACCTAAGATCCTAGTTGGCATTTTATTAAATAACTTTTAATTAATTAAAACCCTAATAAACTCTTCGACATTCATAAAAAAAAGCTATGTGACAATGACCTTCCTCTCATAAACAAAATAAAATTGTATATATGTTTTTGCGGGATGTCAGCTTCTCAAATTTTGACAACACTTACTCCTATATATATATAACCTCTAACTCCCTTATACTATATACATTTTTTCGTGAAAATTATTCAAATATTGTTGTTATTAAATACAAATTCATTTGACTCAAATAATATAATGTTGTTTCATTGTGATTTTTTCCAGCAGTCAAGCTATCCTTTTGAAACTTAATACAAATAATATAAGAGCGTCGCATACTTTTTTTTTGTTATGAACGTGAAGAGTTTATTAGGTGTTTTTTTTAATTAAAAGTTATTTAATAAAAAAATGCCAACTAGAATCTTAGGTGGATGTCTAGTTAAAAAAATCTAACACCGTTAGTGTTCACTTAACTGCGGTTTAATACAGGCCAACATGTTAATAACTGAGATTATTGTAGGGTAAAAACATAACTAAGATTATTATCGGCCAATAGGTGATAACTGAGATTAATATAGGCCAATTTTATTTTTTTATTACAAAAACCAATAACAAAATTTCAAATTAATGCAATATAATTTAATCCTCAAAACTAAGGGGGCCTTTAACTTTTTTAAACACAAACAACCCTTTTCTTATCATTCTTGGTTGTTTTTTACTTTTCTTGGTACCGATTCTTCTCCGTGTAGGGGCCCATGGTCTACTATGATTATGTTATGTATATTTCACACGAGCATGTTCTGATGCATATATATAAAATGTTTAATATAGATTAAACTAGAAAACTACAATATAAATTTCCCTTCTTATTATTTTAAATGTGATATAGTAGTCGTTTTCAACTTCTACTTGTTCTCTGAGAGTGTATCCGTTCAAAAGAAAAAATTGAGAGTGAATTACATGAAAAAAAGTAAAATCAATTAAATATAGTGAATCACTACTTGAAAGATGACCGGTCAAACCAACAAGAATGAATTATGGAGATAATTATAGAGATAATGAACACTCTTACATTAATGAATTATGTACTACATTTTATTGTTGTTTTATAATGAATGTGTTCGTAGGAACTAAAAAGCTAAAAAGTTGAAGCTACGTATAGATAAAAACTTAGAAATTAGAAGTTAATCATAGATTTTATCTAGGATGAGAATTGTGTCGATAACAAAGCCATTTGAAATTAAAGTGACAATGAGATTAATGATTCGAGCCCGATTGGCTGGAGGGGGGCGGAGAGCGTGGCTGGAGGGGGGCGGAGAGCGGCTAGTTTGCTCGGCTAGTATCTTTTTACTTTTTATGACTAGTTCAAGTTGTGTGTGTTGAGGCCGGTTTGGATGGGACCCACAAACATGTTTTTCAACGTTAAATAAAAAAATTCTACTACTCTACTTCCATTCATTGTGATTTTACTGTTTTTATATTACTTTTTAAAAATGTGACTTTTCACATTTTTATTAGTGGTTGTCTTTGCTACTTTTCTACTAAACTACCACCAAGTAAAAAAACAAATTGTTTACTTTACGATAAAAATAGAAAAAAATTATTTTACTCTACTTTCATCCATTCTCATTCTACTACTATTTTATTACTTTATAAAAATTTAACTTGTCACCACTATTATTAGCGGTTGTTCTACTATTTTTCTACTAAACTACCACAAATGAAAAAACAAATTCTTTACTATATGATGAAACCTGCTTATTTATGACATTACCGCCAGTAGTATTTAAAATGAAACCTAGATAATCGTACTTCAAAAAAAAAAAAAATAACAATAATAATCGTACTTGAGTAGTGCTATTTATACCAGCTCTATAGTCACCCCAATAAGTGAACAACCCCTCAAAGTTTCAGTCTTGTATCAATCTGCTAAATATGGTCATGAAGCTTCATCTCTTCCTTCTGGCTTCCTTTCTTCTGGCCACTACTTCTGTAAGTACTTCGAATCATTATTTCCCATTTCGATCTGTAGAAAACAAAACTTTCTGATCGATCTTATTATTCTCATTGTCTTTTCTTGTTTTTATTTTCAGATTACATCCAGTGAACAAGATCAGGTAACAACTCATTGATTTCTCTGCAAATGTTTCTAATAATCTTGAAATGTGTACTTTTTGTTTGGGTTTTACATGATATTTTGTCATGAGTTGTGTTCATTTTTGGATTCTTGTAGATCTTGGAAGTAATATACTACAAATAGTAAATAATAAAAAATAAGATTTCAAGCAAATACTACTGATTTACCCTGTTTTGATTATATTTTTAAAAAAGTCACCCTTTTATATAGGGACTAGGGGATGGACGTAGCCTCCCATTACACTTACTCAGATTTTAACAATAATCGTGTTTTGAGTTAATTTTTAGTGAGTATTTTATTTGACAATGGTGTGAGAATAGAGTTAATTTTTAGTGAGTATTTATTTGACAATGGTGTGAGAATAGATCGCTTTTATATAGAGTTTGGCTATTAAAATACACATTTTTGTTATCCACACACAAAAACCACACTTTAAATTTTATGTGGTCGTCGTCGGTACTCGTAGGATCTTTTTGATCCAAACGATCATTTGGTCCCAAACGACTATATGAGGGTGTGTTTATATATCAAAATGGTGTGTTTTAATAACGGCCTATATATAGTGCAAAAATTAAGTGTTTTTTTTTTAAAAAAAAATCATGAATTAGACCCTTAAGTTATAAAGTAAATCTTAGGTGGAGGTCCTGGATTCAAACCCAGGCAGTGGTGTATTGTGGTGTAAATATTAATTTGCTGTTAAAAAAAAAAAGGTAAGGAAAAAATGGATTTAAAAACAATCCTGAAACTAAATGAAAACACTTTGACTAATTTACGGTCAAAATAGTCAATCTTTCTTGAGAAACTTGATCGCTGTTTGCTACATATATACAGGTTTCATTTGTTGCCATCACCCCCGCCCCCGCCAAGACCGCACTTTATGCGCCGGGAGCAAAACCACCATCACCGCCACCATCTCCACCGGTGGCTAAACCCCCCACCCCTACCCCACCGGTGGCCAAACCACCCACCGCTACTCCACCGGTCGCCAAGCCACCCACCGCTGCCCCTCCAACCCCACCAAGAAACACCAAAGGTATGAATAATATATATAATCTTTTTTTTTTAATTTGAAAAAATAGATTTAAATAATCTCAACTAACTATTGTTTGTTTGTAATTTTTTTTATAATATAACAGTCTTATCTTTATACATTTTTTTTTCTTAAAATCCTTCTATCAATCCCATTAATTGTCGTTACTATATGCTAACATGGTTTCTGAAATAAAATAGTTGGGATTTTCGGCGGTTCAGTAGACAATAGTTGAGATTATTTAAATTTATTTTTCTTATATATTTTTCACGTCAGCATATAGTAATGACAGTTAGTGAGATAGACAGAATGTTTATTAGAAAAAATAGGATATAATGATAAGACTGTTATTTTAAAAAAAAAAGTTGATGAGATTATTCTCGGCCAAGACAATAATTGGAATTGTTTAAATATATTTTTCCTTTTTTTTAAACACCCACCTAGGCATTTTTCTTGATTTGATAATAATGATATATTTGTGGGTTTTTTTTTGTGCAGAATGTTACCCGCCGTGTTTGGTGAGGTGTAAACTTCACTCAAGGCAGAATGTGTGCCTGAGAGCTTGCGTGACATGCTGTGACCGCTGCAAATGTGTACCGCCGGGACAGTCCGGGAACAGGGAGGTTTGCGGCACTTGCTACACCAATATGACAACTCACGGCGGCAGGCCCAAATGCCCTTAGTTAAAATTAATCTTTACTTTTCGTTAATGTTGTGTATTATGTTTTCGGATCAATGTCGTTAATTTCTGTTTAGTCCTAAGCGAACAATTAGTTGGGTTATTATGTCGTTCACTTGAGTTATCTAATGGTTTAACTGTTTAGTAATACTTTTGGACACACGATTGGGTAGTATTATGCAGGTAAACGAACCGAACGAACACGAATATGGGCATGTTCGTGTACGTTCATTTAACTTTAACACTGTGTTCCCGAGTTTATTTTAGAAGGGAAAGAAAAGGGAAGGAAGTCTAAAAAAATTTGTGTTCCTGAGTTTCACTTAAGAAGAGAAAGGGAAGGAAACAAAAAAAAATTATGTTCTCGAGTTTCATTAAAGGAGAGAAAGGGAGGGAAAATGAGAGAAAGTTAGTTCATTTTTTTATTGTTTTTCTTTCCTTCCAAATCGGAAGCATTTGGAAGGAAAGTAACCACTCCCTTTCTCTTCCTTTCTCTTCTTTTCCTTTCTCCTCCTTTCCTTTCTCTTCTTTTCTTTTTCCTCTCTCCGAACGAACACGAACATGAACACGCAACACGAACATTAGTCGAATAAACATTTTGTTGTTCGTTTTTTATTGTTTTTCTTTTTCCTTTCTTCGAACGAACACGAACACGAACATTAGTCGAATAAACATTTTGTTGTTCGTGTTCTTTCATTAAGGAAATGGACGTGTTCATGTTCGTTCGTTAATGACTAAACGAACGGTTCATGAACATAAACGGACGAAATTTTAAACGAACATAAACAAGCACAAATTTAAGTGAACATGAAGCATATCTTGTTTCCAACAATGTCAATAATCAAGAAAATCATCTAAATGAATGGTTCAATTGTTCATAATTCATTAGAAAATCCATCAAGACTCATCCAACAATCTTAATTTAAATATCTTATTAATAAATTTTTATATTATTATATTAATAAAACTAAATGAATGTAAATGAACATAAACGAACACATATACACGAACATAAATAAACGAACATAAACGAATGTTCACGAACATAAATGAACGAACGAGACATTTGTTCATGTTCGTTCATTTATTTAAATGAACAAAAAGTTATGTTTATGTTCGTTCATTTATTAAATAAACGAACATAAATGAACTTCACACTGAAAAATTCACGAACTGTTCACTGAACATTCGGTTCATTTACAGGCCTAGGTAGTATTACTACTAATAAATAATTGGGGCAAAATAAATTAACCAAACCAATTAAAGAAATTAAAAGGAAAAACTTGTAAAATACCCAAAAGTATAGGAAACTTTTAACTTGACTACCTAAGTGTCATCCTTCTCACTAGTTGTCTTAGTATGTCTTATCAGCTTTTTACCAATATGTAATGACTCGATTTAGACAATAAAGAGATTGAATCGATCAATATGTAATGACTCGATTTAGACAATAAAGAGATTGAATCGACTGAGAGCAAGTAGGCACACTTACTATTAAATCCACTGAATGTTTCATAAGGAATATAGAAACCACATAGGAAGAAGATGGGAAACTAGTTGTAGATTAAAGCGACGGAAGATCACACAAATCAATTTTATTTGTCTAGCCTATTCTCACTTCCTCCTTTTATTTTTGTAATTGTATTCCGGGCCTTTAAGATGGTTAGGCTACATGAGCTCATATACTTTGGGCCTTTCATAACACAATCATTCCCATAAATAGCTTTTATCCCTAACGTTCGTCAATCCTAAATGCACATCATAATTTAACATTTAAATAATATTGTGTGAGAAGAAAAAAAAATGACAGGATACATCCTTTCTAACGGATTGTGATCTAAGGCTTGGGCCGCTTGGCTAAGGATGGTAGGCATCATCGCACAGAAGTGCGGTTCCATCTAAGCATCCTTCCCACAAATTACCTCCTGGTTTGAGGTAGTTTTAGAAACTTATGGCTGTTTTTAATGATATTGAGCAATAGTGCAATACAACAAATATACCCTCTTCAAGCTCTTGTATGCATATTTAATTATTTACGAGTCAAATGATTATAAATTTCAGAATCACGACAAATTCATAAGCACATCTAAGGGTGGGGGTATGAAACACGCCCCCCCCCCCCCCCCGCTTCATGGCTTGTTATGGCTTCCACACCCACCTCCCACTACTTCCTTCTTGTTGTTTTCAAATCGTAAATTCACGGCTCCTAGAAGCAGCCCCAAGCCGTGATGTGTGTGTGAGACATTCAATGCAATAAAGCCTTGTGGCTT
Source organism: Deinandra increscens subsp. villosa (assembly GCA_039602395.1). Classification (NCBI taxonomy): domain Eukaryota; kingdom Viridiplantae; phylum Streptophyta; class Magnoliopsida; order Asterales; family Asteraceae; genus Deinandra; species Deinandra increscens. The sequence goes on along the minus strand of JBCNJP010000015.1, from coordinate 16,615,028 downwards.
CCTTTTTCCAAGTTTCCACCATACCCACTAATTGTGGCTTCAAAGGCTTCATTTCCATTAAATTGAGTTGTCATCATATCGGTGGCTTAAAATTTTGAAGCCAAACTCCATCTCAACCATACCCCCACCCTAATTAGTCTAAAATTTTAAATCTACACCGGTGTTGATTACATGATTTGAACTTTTTTTAAACGGCTTCATTTTTTCGTTATTAATGAGATTTAAACTTTCACTATAAGAAAATATTAAGTTTTGTTAACAACATGATAATCCAGGAATGCCTCTTTAGTTCATATGGCTTTGTTATTTGAACATATGTTTAAATAATTTATGAAATCAACCTATATTATTATTATTATTATTTTTTATCATAAACTGGGTTCAAACACATTATTTACTTTTAAACTATTCATAATTAATTTACAAAAATTGAAATATATAACATTTTTTAATTTTGAAATGGCTTTAACTTTTTGCGATTTTGGAAGCTTTGCAACAATACTACGTATAGTATTCATGCATAAAACGAGTAAAATATATTGTGTGTTTGACAAAGGTAAAAGTTAAAGGTATTAGATATAAGGGTAAAGATCATGTGAAAACCACTCCTTAGCCTAAAAACCACTTAAATGAAGGTTAATAAAGTAATTTAATATTTAATTTTCAATATTATTACTACCACACACCTTCCATATTTCATATATTTACAACATTCCCCTCCTCTTCCCCACCCCCACCCCACCCCCCCACGTGTTGCATATATGCAACATAATTATATTGCATATATATGACCTCTAACTTGCACCCCCAACCCCAACCCTCCCCCCCCCCCCCCCCGTGTCGGCATATATGCAACATAATTATATCGCATATATATAACCCCTAACCCTAACCCTCACCCACTCCCCACCACCTCCTACCCCCCCCCCCCCCCCCCCCGTGTTGCATATATGCAACATACTTATATTGCATATATATGACCTCTAACTTGCACCCCCTCACGTGTTGCATATAATTATATTGCATATATATGACCTCTAACTTGCACCCCCCCCCCCCAACCCCTCACGTGTTGCATATATGCAACATAATTGTATTGCATATATATGACCTCTAACTTGCACCCCCGTGTTGCATGTATGCAACATAATTATATTGCATATATAACTCCTAACCCTCACTCACCCCTACCCCCCGTGTTGCATATATTCAATATAATTATATTGCATATATATATGACCTCTAAACCCCCCCCCCCCTGTTGCATATGTGCAACATAATTATATTGCATATATATAACCCTAACCCTCACCCATCCCCCCCCCCCCCTCTACCCACCGTGTTGCATATATGCAACATAATTATTTTGCACATATATAACCCCTAACCCGCATCCCAGCCACCTCACCCCCCCCCCCCTCGTGTTGCATATATGTAACATAATTATATTACGTACATATAACCCCTAAACCGCATCCTGACCACCCCCACCCCACTTCCGTGTTGCACATATACAACAACGCATAGTCTAAACTTAGATACGAGACTATTTATATTGCCACTCGATTCACAAATCATTTAAAATCATCCGAGTAAACTTACTTTTCTTCGCAACAATCAACTTGCTATTAAAGGTAGTGTTTTTTACAACTATCACACGTTGCCACATTATACTTTATGGATTTAGAGTTGTGTGTGTATGCAATATAATATCTATTAGGTTTATGTGTCGACATATTTTTTTTTCAATTATATTAGGTTTATGCAGTACGAATACATGTTGTATATATGCAATGTCCCTACATTATTCGTTTATGCAACTCCAAATTACATAGCATGATGTATTTTAACTAAACGGGACAAGCAAGATGCAAAATCCCAAAACAGAGTACAAAGGTAGGTATTTTACACCACATTCACAAATACAAAAATTACAACAGACTACGATTAAATTCAATGTAGCAGGTTCACACGTTGAGCTAATGAATCCCTTGTAGGCTCAAGCAATGAACCGCCTCTCCGACTCCAATTTACTATGTTTCTTTGGCTTTGACTTGGGACCATTTCTATCACTTTAACGTCTGTATTTATCTCACAATCATATGAATCTGGAAACCTATTCACGAGATTAAAGTTGTCAATCCATCTGTCCCACCAAAATTTAATTGAGTTTCCATCCACTTGTGTCATTGAGATGAAAGTCTGTAAGTGAAACGATTTGGTATATATCTTATGCTTTTTCGTCCTGAAATTTACACATCAACATTATATTAAAATAATAATGTTTAAAACTTTAAAATAAATGTGTATATACTTATGATGCATATATGCAATATGACTGTGTTGCATATATGCATCATGACTGTGTTATGTTGCATATATACAACATATAGTGTGTTGTCTATAAGCAACATGGTTGTGTTGCATATATGGAACATGAATGTAAGTTGCATATACTCAACATGACTGTATGTTATTTATATTCAACATGACTGTATGTTGCATATATGCAACATGATTGTATGCTTCATATATTCGACAATATGTTGCATATACTCAACATGACTGTATGTTGTATATATGCAACATGACTATATGTTGCATATATGCAACATGATTGTATGCAACTGAACTTTGTATCTTTAATGCTTGTAACAATTATGCGCAAATCAGAGCATCTATGAATCAAAAATTTAAAATCCATAACTTCTGGGTCTTAAACAGGATTTAAATAAGATTAAATTTTGAGCTGAAATGAATCGTAGTTTTTCAAGAGATTGAAGTCTAAAGGTGAGCATACCTGAGTGAGTGGGAGCCGGAACCCTAAGCCAACCTTATCTCTACACTCAATCCAATCTCTTTCACCATCTCAAATGCATTCACATGTTTCTCCCCGTACAAAGGCCACGTGGCAATCAGTACACCGTAAGATATGCTCTCCAAGATCTAATTTGAGGCAGGTATCCAGGCCCTGTTTTTTCAAGTGCGATTTTACTATCGGGTACGTTTGTATAGTTCTATTTTGTAACAATGATCCTTAAGTCTGGAATATCTATTGGTAATTCCTAAATTGATCGGAAAAGGGAGAACATTCCCAATATAATGCCAATCGTTTCCTCGTTAACCAATCGTTAAAAAGGGATATGAAGTAAAACTACCAAACAAAAAAAATGGCATAAAATTATAAAAATTATAACACTGAATAGTAATAAATATGACTGCATTTTGTAGATAATGTATACTTCTACACACTAATGCACGACCATAACACCAAAATGAAAAAGAAATAGCATTTTCAATCCCAGGCAATACCGTATGACGTATACAAGCAAATCTAGTTAACCTTTTTTGTCACACCCCCAAATTAACCACTAACGGAGTTTATACCGTTAAGGGGTGCGACCAGACCAGGACCACAACCATTAGTTACAAATACTAAACGAATGAGAGTAGAGTCCAAACATTAATAATAAAAACAGTTTAACAGTACGCAGCGGAAAAAACATTATCTTTAGCACTAACCACGTGCTTTACATAAACATTGTTTAAAATTCCCAAGTTTAGTTTAAATAAAAATAAACATCTTCTTGTGTCGTGTCAACCTGCTCCGGATACTCTTCAGCGATCTGCAAAAGTTTAAACCACGCAAGTGTCAACCTAACGGTTGGTGAGTTCACAGTGGGCTTGTCATGCAGTGGCCCGGTCTCATAAGTCATAATCGTGTAAACGTATTCTTACGTACAATTTATTTGTGAAAAGCAATGCTTGTGATAATCAAAATCATCTTATGGTGGTTTAGTAAAAGTATTGTCCGTAACCTACGTTATCGGGTATGTACTAGTCTTGTATAGTTAAAGTGCTCAACCGATATCACGGGTAGCTAATCCGTTGTTCCATGCACTAAGGAAGTTTGTACCAAAGCTGACCATAAATTATTGTAGTGGCCGTGCCATCAGTTCTGCGGACCTACGTCATCGCGGTTTTGCCTCCCCCGTGTCCTCTCGGGATCACGGTCAGATAGGCTGATATTGTACCTCCGTGCACTCCCCGTGCCACGGGGCGGAGTTTGTCAAACTCCAGTAGATCTACCCAACATCCCCTCGCTTTACAATTAATGGTACAATTTAGTTGAGGACTTTTAAGTTTTCAAGGCATCCTTAGAAATCATGTGATATCATGTGGTTTAGACTTTAACCTACACTAGCCATATTAAAACAGTTTACCGGATTCTCATGAATCTCAAAAGTGTTTTCAGTTTTGTTTCTGAAATAGTTATTTAAGTAATTCACAAGTGCTTCCCATAAAGCACTTCAAGTCCATCAAGTGGGTGCCGCGCACTCCAGGTTTTCAAGTTCATCAGGGAGGTGCCTAGCACTCTCGAAGTTGTCAGCATTGTTTTTATTTAGTTATTCGGTGTGACCCAAACGGGTTCACGGTAATCGGGTTAGTGACACTCACCTTTGGTTGCACTGCTACACTTGCTATAATATCCAAGTTTGCTTAACGAAGACCTATGAACACGTTTAGGTCTTAAGTATTAGTTTTGTGTCTAATCTTTACTTAACGTCACTATGGCCCATAACATAGCACGTTGGAACTATGACTCGACATACAGACACACGACACCGATGGTTGATCATAAATAAGGGTTCATATGCATCAGAAATCAAAGCATGTATCATCATGGCATAATCATGTAAGTCATGGCATGACATTCAAGTAAATTGTACAAGTTTGGATTCTGGTCTCAGTTTCGCTAGCAGTTTCGCTAGTCAGTTTCGCTGTGTGCACGGGCAGCACTTTCGCTAGGCAATACCCGATGACACAGTTTTGCTAGGCTAGTTTCGCTCGACACTGTTGGCACAGTTTCGCTAGCCTAGTTTCGTCCGAAACTGGTTTGAACTTTCGTTCAGGGGATTTCGCTCGGTAGATTCGCTCGAGCTGGTCTGGTTGGTTTACCCGGCGACACTGTAGTTTCGCTGCATAGTGTCGCTGGATGAAGATATACATAGTTTCGCTGGACAATTTCGCCCAGAGAACACCATAGTTTCGCTAGTCGCGAAAAACATACGGATCAGCCTAAAAATCAACCTAACAGCTTCCATACTTCATGCAATTCATTGTTTAGCATACATAGGCATTTACCAACATCAAACAACAAGTTTTAACACCTTATTCGTGCATTTTCATCATCAAATCACCAAAATGCTTTTAAAACCCTAAAGTGACCTAAATAGCATAAATCTCTATCATGGTTGGATTTCAAACGTAAAGTTGCAAACTTTATGATAGATCTAGCATTCCTAAGCATTTCCACAGAAGATCTAACGATAACACAGAGATTTAGGCATGCTTTATGAAGAAACACATAGAAAAGCATAAAAACGGTGGTTTTGGGACTCACGGTTGATCTAGGATCGATGGATGATCTTCACAACTCGGAATGATAGCTGATCCTTGGTGGTTCTCGGCTGGAATCAGCTGGTCCAGAAGTTTCAGGAGAGTGTGTGTGTTTTTGTGTAAATGAGGCAAAATGGGAGAACTAGGGTTTATTAAGATTATTTATATCAGAGGCTAGTTTCGCTGGCAGTTTCGCTGGCCAGGCGAAACTGGCTCTGGTAGTCAGAGGGTAGACTAGCCGGGCGACACTATAGTTTCGCCCGGTAGTTTCGCTGGAAACCCAAAAGTGACTAGTTTACATTTCATGGGTTGTCAAGCTATTCACAATACTAAATCATGTATTTAAATCACATTGCACATAATGATTATAAGTAAATGAACACATAACACATATGGGCGGGTTTGGTGATCAACCAAAGGTCGTGGACGTATTCGGCCTAGTTAAGCATTAGTTACTAAGTTAACACTTATAACGTAACTAACGGAATTGTCTAACGGAAGTAAACCTTGAAATTCTCGGATGTCACATTTTTTGTCATGGATACTTAAGGATACATGATGTAAATGTGGGTGCGGTTACAACATAACTAACCAGAAATGGACAATGACATAAGAAACGAATGAACATAGAAAACGAAAAGATGGAATCATGGATAGAAATAAACAAGAAAATAAATATATAAACATGACCTAAGCAGGTGAAATTGTATTAGAAGAGAAGTGAATAGTTTATGTGCAGAGACATTGATAAGTAGTAAGGATCTTTTCCTATAGAAGCCATCAATCATATAAGTATTTTGGTTATATTGGTCACGTGGATATTAGCCATATAGCAATACTCATTGGTTATGTGAACCTGTAGATTTGTAACGATTCTTACTTCACAAAAAAATACAGAAACATGATCGTCGATAATGTGATCTTTACACAGCTAAGAGTATTTCATACTTGCTCTACTGTTTCACTTGCAAAACCAAAATGATTCTACCACTTACATCCTTCCAAGTAGTAGACACTGGATTCTAACTAAGACATGTAACTTTAGTGTTGAGCATGAAGATTCAATTGATAACATACATGATCATAGAACTCAAAACCAGAGAGAATCTTATTGAATTCGAAGAAAAATACAAAGCGAAAATGGACTGACTCGAACAAAATGACCTAACCTGTTACTTATACCTAATCAGCTATTAACAACCATTTAACAAACTTTTAAACAAATTTTACACATTCAGTCCTCACACTTTATTCAGAATTACAGAACTAACCCAAAGTTATTAACAAGTTATTAATAACTCTAACAATCTCCTCCCTAATTCTGAATTCTTGATTTCTTCAACTTTTACACTCAGCAACATCAAATCCAACTAGTAACAATCCAACATTAGCAGCATACACCAGTGATCCATAGATTTGTGTATATGATGTGTTGAACTCCCACTATTACTTGGATTTGAAATGTTCCTGAACTCCAAGATGTTTCTTCATTTCTGCAAATTTGCTTCTGGTCAAAGACTTTGTAAGACCATCAGCCTTCTGCTGCTCACTCCTTACAAACTCAACCTCTATGTCCCCTCTATCAATGCACTCCCTGATAAAGTGAAATCTCAGGTTGATGTGCTTTGATCTCCCATGAAATACTGGGTTCTTCATGAGAGCTATTGCAGACTTATTGTCCACAAAGATCTTCACTTTCTCATGCTTCCTTCCAGTTAATTCCTCCAAGAACCTGGATAACCACAATGCCTGACAGGCTGCTGCTGTTGCAGCCATAAACTCAGCCTCACAGCTGGATAAAGCCACTGTTTTCTGCTTCTGTGAGTGCCAAGAAACTGCAGCCTTGTTATAAATTAAATTCTTTGAGGAGTAGCGACGGGTGATGGGTCAGAATGTGGGTAAAGGCCCATGATCGGTAATATGATTGGAGTATTGGACTAATGGCCCATTTCAACAAACAACTTTCATCCCTAAAAAGAGAAGTACATGTACATAGACCAAATTTTGGGTAAAGCCGGATTGATTTTAAAACGGGTTCGAATCATGTCGAAACTACTTAAACTCAAAACGCCGAAAATCGGTTTGCATTAGAAACTAGTTTATAAGTTGAAAAAAATCTGATTCGGTTTGAAACTTGTGTAAGTTTAGAGGGTTGATCTAATTCAGTTCGGATTGGTTTTAAGTTTTAACTGTTTCAACAACACATGGTCTCAAACTGATGGATTAGTTTGATTTCAAACCGTTTTCACGCAAATCATTTTCGGATGATCCATTTTGGATGTACTTGTACACCTCTACCTAAAACATATATTCCTAAATTTTGACTTTGGGACAATGTGCTAACTTCTTGTTTTTACCACCAGCATTGCCAGCATCATTGACAAATATTAATGTTGTCATTGCCTCTAGATATCATCATTCTTTCTTGTAGTCATTGTTTTCAACTACATATGTTCTTGCTATATAATAACGAGTCCAAAAGGTTTGTAAAATACATGTAACCGGTCCACAGAACCATCGAGACATGCGAATGGGTTTATATCAAACGGTGGTTGTTGCTCTTGCAATCTTCTTTGCCGGTGCAACGATGCAAGCAAATGCTCATGAGTGGGTACCGGCTCCTGCCCCGTCACATACATCAAAAGCACTTGCTTCGGTTCAGTCACTGATTATGGGTTTAGCTGGTGTCGTCCTTTTCTTCTTTTTATTTAAGAAAAATGCGTAGGTTTTGAACTTTGATGTTGTGGTTGTTTTTATGTTAAGATACAAGCATCTTATGTTAATTATTGTCAGGTGAGATTTTACTAGTTATGTTTATTTGTTACTAGCTTCTAACATTAATAAAATTGTTATATGTGTTTTTCTTTGTGATTTAGGTCCTAAAAACTTCTGGATCTCAATTTCTTGTAACAGGAATATTATGTATAATTATAACCATGACTTATAATGTATAATGTAGTATGCTATATTTGTAATATTGGTGTTTAACATGGGACGACATATGAATCTTGTTTTAGAGAGGCTCAAAAACAATTTCGTTTAGGTCCCTTGGGTATTGTACGACTTAATTCTCGTATACCATTTTTTTTAAAAAAAATTAAGCCCACATTTTAATAAAAGAATAGGCACTAATGTAATAAAGTGGATGTCTCGTAAACATTGAAGTATCACAACCTTTCAAGGACATTGAAAGCCATTTTTTTAATACTTGGAGAAGACATCCAAAATGTTAGAGACGATCTGGCTCTCAATATTAAAAGCATTTGTAGTATACTGAAATTAGACCAAATTAGTTGTTCATGTTGGTACCTCTTTTATCTTTTGGGATATAGATAGGGTTGTTTATGAGTAGAGTCGAGCCATTATGACTCATTATGACTTCAACCTCGGCTAGAATTGTAAATGAGTTGGCTTAGCATTGTTTTAAACCGAGCTGGAAAATTGAGTTCGAGTTGGCTCGTTTTGGTTTAAATATTTTTTACTCTAACTCTGTTTAGGTCAGTTAGTAGCTTAAAAGAAAAAAAAAATGTCATGATGTGAATTGATCTGAACAATAATGGAGAGAGAAAGTTTCAGTTTCAAATATCTGTTTTTTAACACCCAACAAACAAATCTTGTCTCACGCGCAGGAAGCCCACGGGGCAAATGGAGCTTTTTATGGGAGCCCGAGGCAACAGCAGTTGAACTCATTTTAGAGAAAACTCACATCTGCAAGTGGCCGGTGGAAAACCCTGTTGGGCTCGATGATCAAACTCGTGACCTTTGAGTCTCGAGTCTTTCCCTTATTGTTATTGCTATACCATTCGGCCTAATGGCCGATGGTGAGCTTAAAGATCTATGCGTTTTATTTGAGCTGCAAAATTTTAAAAGTTACGGGTTAGTTAAATAGAGGGAAGTTCGTTCTCCCAAAATCAAACAAACAAGTTAAATTCAAAGGAGTTTCAAGATACGAATTCTTTAGATAGTCCTAGATACATCAAATGTTTGTTCACATCATATTCTCCCATAACCTTACCAATAAAACATGCCCCAATCTTCGGACACCTTAATTTTGTTTAGACACAACCTTTAATGGAGCGTTAAGGGCAAAACGTAGAGTTTGGTTAGATTTAGTTCATGGCTTGCCACGTGACATATTATAATTAACTTGTTATATTAATGACATGCCACGTGACAAGTTATAATTACTTTTTTTTTTAATTGTGTTTTTAGTTTGTTTTTAATTCCTTTTATTATTATTTTTAAATTTTTTTTTTACTCTAATTTTAATTTTAGTTTGACATTAATAACTCTGTTTTGCACGAATGCAATGCAATACCACACTATTAATGGCTCGTCACATTAGAGGTTATGATTAATTCACTAGTTAGTGTCCCGGGTAAATATTCGAGGCTGTGATATAAAAAGAATTAAACGGAGTAAAAGATGAAAGTTTTTTTTTTCAAATTTTCACTGAGAAATGAAGGAGATTGATGAATCAAAGTTATGGTATTGTAAAACAAATATGGATAATTTTTGTATGGAAAGAATTTTATTTTTTTATTTTTAATTATAAGATCTTTCCTTTTTGTAAATACCATTTAATTTTTTAATTCAAAAATCTATAAAAATGACACATAAGCTAATCCTAGGTGGCACACCTTAAATTGTGCCACCTAGACATTAAAAACTTGTGTTTATTATATAGTAAGATTTTAAAATTGTTTCTTAATTCTTTTTAAAATCATTTTTTTAAAAACATTTCATTGGTTTAGTTTTTATTTTTATGCAACTGACTCTTATGTTGTTTGCATAAATATAATGAAACATCGTATTATTTATGACTTGACACCGTAACAGGTTATGATTAATTATTTTTTGATTAAATTGTGTGTTTTTTTTAAATTGTTTCTTAAAAATTTTTGAATCTGGTTTTAAAACATTGTTTTAGGGACCTCCTATATTCACACTCCTGAATAATTTTTACACCCCTTTATGGGGTGTAAAAACATTTACGGGGTGTAATGTGTATTTCTTCATGGGGCATATGACTCTTTACGGGGTCATAAAGAATAATATCAGGGAATGTCATAGTCACTACGATGCTGACCACTATATGGGGTGTATTCCCTTTTACGGGGGTGTATGAAATTGACAAGTTTATATGTGGCATAAAGGTGATTACATCACCGTAAACCCTTTTTTTAACTTATTAAAGTTAATACACTAATTATACTTATTACTATTGTCATTATTATTATTATTATTAGTTATTATTTTTATTAGACTTTTATTTATTTATTATTATTGTTCAAACACTTACTAAACAAAAACTACAAATACTACCTAGTTAATTTATTTAACAAACACTACAAATAGCATCTAATTTAATTAAACATAGTTACTCAAACTTAGGGTATGTTGTAA
>JBCNJP010000015.1:16577075-16603722 GCA_039602395.1 Deinandra increscens subsp. villosa | reverse complement strand
TCAGATCGATCTTTGAGAAGTGACTTAGCCCCTTGCAGTTGATCAAACAAGTCATCAATTCTAGGCAAAGGGTCTCTGTTAATGGTTACACGATAAAATAAGTGTAATCGATGCACATTCGCATTGTGCCATCCTTCTTCTTCATATATGGTGTGTTTAGTTGGGACTAATGAGTCCCACTAAGGTGTGTATATAACCAATAAGTTATGTTTAGGACCAATGATGGCCCAATAAGGTGTGTTTAGTAGGGCAATGAGGGTCGGTTAGGACCAATTAGTCCTAGTAAGGTGTGTATATAACCAATAAGTTGTGTTTAGGACCAATGATGGCCCAATAATGTGTGTTTAGTTGGGACTAATGAGTTCCACTAAGGTGTGTATATAACCAATAAGTTGTGTTTAGGACCAATGATGGCCCAATAAGGTGTGTTTAGTAGGACCATTACAACAATTAGTTTGCCACGCTTTTTCAACAATATGTGGCCGTTTCTTGCTTTTAGTCACACTTTTTGGATGAAATTCATGATTCCAGCAACCTTTAGCCACGCTTATAGAAAATTTATGTGGTCGTTGCTACCCTTTAGCCACGCTTATAGAAAATTCATGTGGCCGTTGCTACCATTTAGCCACGCTTATAGAAAATACATGTGGTCGTTGCTACCTTTTAGCCACGCTTATAGAAAATTCATGTGACCGTTGCTACCCTTTAGCCACGCTTATAGAAAATTCATGTGGCCGTTTCTACCTTTTAGCCACGCATTTTAGATGGAATGCCTGATTTCAACAAAAATATTGATACATTTAGCCATGTTTTTTAGTTGCTATAGCCACTAATCTTCAAGTGTGGTCATATGGTACCTATGGTGACGGGACCTTTGGTCACGATTGAAATGAAAAAAAAACCTGGCCAAAGGGTTTTAGCCACGTTTTTTCTCAGTGGCTAAAGGGTGTTTTTGACGTAGTGGTGGACAAATATACAACTAAAGGTCCGTGTTCAAGACGGCGTTAAGGTTACTTATTCTTCTTAGGTTAAACTCTTCAAGCTACATGTTAAGGCCTACAAGGTTGTTGATCACGTCATGTACTGACACATTGAATTGGCAGATGACACTATTCAAAAACTTGTCTCTAGACCATTGTCGTCATATTACAAAAAACGAAGACGTGTTTGATGTCTTCGGGTTGTGTGTTGCACATAAGTCAGCATAAGTTTCTGGAACATCAACCCCCTTTTTGAGAGGGCCTTTAGTGGGGATCTGATATTTTGGAGTTAGGCATCATTTGGTAAGATCTATAATAACCTCTTTCGGTTTTTGATAATATTGTCTCTAAGTATGGTTTTTAAAAATATGTAAAAACTAGGGTTCTTGAGCTTGTTTTGCTAAAATTGGGTGATCGGGTGGGAATTAGGGTCTGAATTTTTGTAGGTGATCCTAAATTAATGAGTTTTAAGAAAGCCCTAAGTTTATTTCAGATTTGGAAAAGGTTTGGTAAAGGTTTTGTAAACGGGTCAAAATTAGGGTTTTCGTAATGTTGTTCTGCCCAAATTGAGTAAACGGTGTTGAATTAAGCTTTGATATTTTAATGTATATTATAAAATGTTATAATGGATAATACCCTAAGTTGGTTTGAAAGGAAATGAGTTTTGATAAAGAAACGAGAAAAACGGGAAATTAGGGTTTTGAAATATGATTATTTAATATAAAATAATCCGGAGGGTATGGGGACTTGATTTTTGGTATAGTAACATGTGTATATATATAATAAGTATATATGGGTTTAAAATGGATAAATATTACAGTATTGAATATACCGAGTTAATCGGATATTTAGAAGTTCATGCGGACCGGAAGGGTAAGCGCCTGTACACTGGGATTTCTGGCAAGCGAGAGTGTCGCATAAATCCCAACTGGGATCTGGCACACCTCACTGGGCGATCCCGACATGAGCGTTTACTTATAGGAATGCATGTCTTCATATTATCATTAAAGAAGGATATTTTGCCTATAAGGGCATTTTGGTCATTTTGACCTATAGAAAGGGTTATTCTTAATAATTAGATATTATTAAGATTATAAAATATAGAGATAAACATAGGAAGTGTTTATTATATGAAACCTTGTGTTAACGCCATACGATGCGCGAATTAGGTTTAATCGGGAAGTAACAGAGATTATGTCCGAGTAAATCGGTTAAAGAGATAAGGAAAATTCTATGAGCCCACTCTTAAATGTTTTAAATATTTTCGGGCTAATATGCATGCATATAAATGTTATAAAATACATTTAAATGATTTATAACTGAAATGTTGCCTATCTGAACTGTTAGAGTATTAAACTGTTAAACTGCCTTTGAGTGAATATATATCAAAATGCTAAAGTGTTAGTTGTTAAATTGATAACAACTATCACCCAACTTTGACTTAGTACTTCCCTTTTACGGAGGCTTAAATATGTAACTATCACCCAACTTTGACTTAGTAGAGGAACGATGTGCACACTCCCAGTTATCATCATTGCTCCATCCCCATTCCTCAACGTGATCTTCCTCCTTCACTTTCACAGCTCCTCGACCATCATCATTACCTCGATCATGCTTTGAATTACCATTGGATCTCTTCGTAGCTTTTGAGTCCTTCTTATTCTTCTTATGACCACTTTCGGCCTCCTCATGACTGAGAGATGCCACCCTACCAACCGGGTCTCTCGTATCCCCACACTTGGGATCATTTATCTCCAATCTTGCAAACCTGTCAACCACAACATCACCTTTCATTGTATCCTCCTCTATTTTACTAGGAGGACACTTGTCAGTAGCAAACAGTTTTGGAATAGTATTATTAACCGAGTATTTAAAAACATGATTAAAAAAATTTAAAGATAATACCCGGCTTCCAAACTGCATTTTACATGTGTTCGCTCTGTAATCAATTTGTGTGTTTACGGTGGACAAAAATGGTCTGCTAAGTATAACCCGTGGTGGATACCCTGTATCCTCATAATCCACTACCAAGAAGTCCTCGGGATAGTAATATTCACCGACTTGAACAACCACACCCTTCAACATACCTCGTGGTTTCTTTGATGATCCATCCGCAAACACCACCTTTGTCTTGACCTCTTGCACGTCACCCAAATTAAATTGCTCACATATACTATTTGGAAGAACACTCACCGACACTCCAAAGTCCAACAGTGCATTGTTAGTTGAGAACTCTCTAATCTTAACCGGAATCAACGGTGTCTTCAACTCTTCGATTCCACGACATCACTTTCTTCACCGCCTACCAACGTGTTGATTGCACTAATAGGAACTCCCCAGACATTATTGACACCTGAAGTAGAAGCTTGGTGAGCTGGGTTAACGTTAGTATCACTAGGCAACTTACCTAGCTCTCGTCTTGAATTTTTAGCTGCTAGTTGACCCAATTGTTTCTGCATAGCTCCCATTGTCTTGTCTTGGAGCTCGAAAGTCTTCAAAGAATCTCTCAAGAAGTCTGAAAATTCGTATTCTTCACCCCAAAAACGACTGGGAATGATTAGGGTTAAAACTAAAGCCTAAACATCCTCTAAATAGGTTTAGAAAATAAAAAAATAAATTATGCCGACTTCGATCCGGGGCGTACCACCCTAAAGTGGACTCGTTTGGGCGTACCGCCCAAAGTCCTAATTGTTGAATTCTTGATTTCATCCGCTGACTTTGATCCTTGTGTTCACGCCACCTTAAAACAATTAATTGGATATCCGTGCTTCTCACGTGCTTTGCATCAACCTTTATTCCCTTTTAATTTGTTACCACTTTGCTTCTTTCATCTGGCTTTATATTTTCCAACTTTGATTCCATGTGCACACGTGAAGACAAACAAATCATGAACTTTTATTTTCGTCTAAAAGTGTGAAGTTTGTATTTTTTTTTTTTTTGATATTTGAGTCCCTGGGCCTAACGGAGTTAAAATTTTCAGTTAACTCAAAGGGTATAATAGTAATTTGACACATCAGGTACCTGTTATGTAAATTAATAAGGTTATAAAAATACAGGGGTATTTTTATAACTTATAAATATAAAATGTCTATTATTTCTGTAATTACTATTAAATATATAAAAAAATCTTTACCCTTTTGGTTTCACCACCGTGCTGGGTTCACCACCAAATCCGTTCACCACCACCGGAATCAGTTAACACAACCGTAACATGCGACTTTGACAACAAGGTAAAATTGGGGATTTCATCGAGTTAATCTCCATCCAAAATGTCTGTTATTGCTTCTTCTTCATCATTAATCTCCATTGCAACTCCTTCAAACAAATTCATCTTCCCAATTACCCACCTCCAAAACTCTTGGCCTCCAAACCCCATAAATTTCAATCCCTAATCCCCACTTCAAACTCTATCATCTGCGACCACGTGATAGTGGACCCAAGACTTCGTCTTCAGCAAAAGCTACAACTTTGATAATTCATCCACCAATCACCAAGAACTTTTGTCGCAAGTTTTCATAAACTTCTTTTGCGATAATCCCATCGTCATATCAACCCACCAACCAAAAACGGGATCTACAAGTCCCAGTCCATCATCTTCCACAAGCAAAGCCCGAGTTTTTTTCGAAACAGATCAGAAGAAATATGACCAACATGATGTATAGTTTCTAATCTGGGTTTAAATTTTGTTAATTTTCTCGATTAATTATGCACAGCCATTAACATAATATTTTCTTCTTGCGATCCAACAAAATCTTGCAGGTTTAGAAGTGAAGTCGAACTAGGAAAGTTTCTTGGCAGCCTTGACCTCATTCCAGAAGCATATCAAGCAATTCTAAACACGAACTTGGCATATGAAGTTCACACTAGTCGCTCTGGAGTCAACGTTTTGGCTTTCAATTGTTCCCCTGAATACACAAATCGATTCCTTGAAGGAGAGTTCGATTTAGTTTCATCTGAGGAAGTTGACCTCCTTAACTTCATTTCCACAAAAGTCAACCCAACATTCTCCATCAACGCAGCTGCTGTGGAGCTGTTTCAGCATCTCGGTGACGACATCAAAGAGCTGGAGAATAAGGTATATCAATGTATGTGTTTACTTATAGCAGATTTGGATAACATGAATTCGTGATCAAGTGATTGATGCACAAATTCCTTAATTATCGGTTAATTTTTTGTTTTTCAGTATATAAATACCCCATTGATCATCACTGGATTTGGTCTTGGTGGCTACCTTGCCATTCTTTCCACGCTACGCCTGCACCATGTCATAGATGTCGAAGAATCGATTAATGGTTATAGGAAAACAAAAAGGCCGCTTTGCATAACTTTCGGTTCTCCTCTTCTTGGTGATGTAGCTCTCCAATGTGCTATTGCCGAACGACCAAAATGGAAATCCAGGTTTTTGAATGTGGTTGCAAAGAAGGATCCTGTTGCTAGTTTTTTCTCATCTGATACTCCATACAAGCCCCTTGGTACTTTCCTGTTTTGTACAGAATCAGGTGGTCACACAACTTTTGAAGATCAAGATTCGATACTACTAGTTCTAGATGCCATGAAGTTATCGAATGCCAGCAACATGCAAATTTGTGATTATACAGATGTGTTGAGTTCTATCAAAAGGAGGAAATTGTATCGTGGGGTTTGTGAATTGAGTGATTTCACCTTGAATACACCGAGGGCAGGAATCACATTACAGTTGATGGAAATTGATGTTTTGGATGATATTTCGAATGATCAAATTGGGAAAATGGAAAAGAAACAAATAGACATGATTAGAAGGAAAAATGCAACGTATGCTTCTTCTCTTACGCTAGCTGATTTGAAGACGCATTTGACTTATATGGAGATGTACATGAAGACTACGAAACAACAAGGGGGTTACTATGATACGTACAAGAATGCGAAAACTAAAGATGAAATCATCATCAGACAACAAGTTTTGCAGCATCATCATTATCTTAGCATGTATTGGAAGACGTTTGTTGAAGAGAAGGATCAAATGTCACAACAAGAAGGTGCCAGGTTGCGCAGGCGGTGGCTCTATGGTGCCACCATCTACAGAAGGATAGTTGAGCCGTTAGACATAGCTGAATACTACCAAAAGGGTGAAAGAAACTACATAAAGAATAGACCGAACCATTATAAGTTGTTAGAGAAGTGGTCGAATGAAGACGATGAATTGAGATCAAGATTCGTAAGCATTAGAGCCCCTAGTTTGACCGTGGATTCTTGTTTCTGGGCATATGTAGAGGAGGCCTTGATTTTATTAAGGAACTTAGAAACTGAAGAGTCAAACAACAGTGAGAAGGAATTAGAGCAATTTGAGGCTTATGTGATGAGTGCGATCAAGAATTACTCGGTGTCACTGGATATTTTCTTGGAGGGGAGTAGTTTCATGAAGTGGTGGAAGGAGTATAAGGCATACAAAGGAACAATATATGCTTCTAAGTTAGCGCAATACATGAACAATGAGATCTATAAATTTATCAAGTCTCAAGACGTGAACAATGAGATATATAAATTTTCCAAGTCGCAATATATTAGCAATGAGTTCTATAAATTTTCCAAGTTTGAGGAATACATGAACAATGATATGTATAAATTATATGCGTAAGACGCAATTATATATCATGACAATGACCTCAAGTTTAAACATATTTCGTAGTTTGGTTATGTATTTGTGTTGTTTGGTAAATTTACATTTTTCTGTTTACTTTTGTAACGCAGCTTTCTTTGGATTATAGATGCTAAAAAATATGTTTTCTCAAAATGTCCATCTGGCTCGATGATTCTTCCTGCCGTAGTCTCCAACTCTCCATGAGCTTGAAACCTCAAAAATCAATGGCTTACTAGGAAATATCGACACACCGGCGACTCCCAAATAATAAGTATAATATTGATACTAGTTTTTTATCCCCGTATGTTACACGATTGACTTTTTAAAAAAAAAATTATAAATACAATCATAATCTACGACAATTATGTATTTTTATATCTTTAGTAATTAAATAATTGATTGTTAAATAATTTAGAAGGCAATAGATATAAAGTTGGATATATATATCCATAATTTTTTTTAATAGAAATACGAATCACTTCCATAATTAGGAGTGTGAATGTCTATTGGCGGAAAAAATTATTGAGGATGAATATGATGATGCCACATGGCAAATTGTGGTGCCAAAAACTTTTCTTTTGTTATATATAGATATATAGATATATAGATATAGATATAGATATAGATATAGATATGGATATGGATATAGATATAGATATAGATATAGATAGATTAGGTTACTTTGCTTATTATATGTTTTTGTAGTTATGGGCAAGTATGTGCTTCGGAATCCAAACAACGGTTACCAACAAACAAGAATATTCCAAAGCAAGGTTAAAGTTAATAACGCTACATATATACGGTTTCCATCTTCCATCGTCTGCATATTTTTTGCTCCATTCATCCAACAGATTTAGATGCTTCACGTTTGGCCCCAGCGAAAAAATCAACTCATTTAATCAAGGATGGCGACGGCGGTGAGAATCTCAGAGGTACAGAATTCTCCAGAATTCTCCATATTGTGAGGTCCTTGTATTTTTTGTGTGTTCCAAATGGTGTGTTTTTGTTTCTGTTTTAGGAGCCTGTTTTTGTGTATCTTTGAGCTGTTCCAAACTAGCTTTGTTTTCATTTGTTTGGTTCAGCTCAAAGATTCATTTGGAAGCAAGACGGTCTTGAATAATACATCATGTTTGTTTTATGCATATATTTTCATTATCATTACGCCGCATTGTTACATGGTTTTCTGCATGCGCCACGCGCTCCTTGAAACCTAGTTGTATACAAATGTCCTATATATACTATTCTAATATTCATGATGAGACCTCTGTAATTACAAACTTATCATATATATATCCTCTAATACTAGGCTAGTTAATGTGTTTGAAAAAAAAAAAAAACTTTAATTATTTTATTTTTTTAAGTAAAGGTATTTTTGTCATTTCATACCCGGTTAATAGAAAACTTAACTATCCGTAAAGAGTGGAGACTAAAACATAACGACTTTTTCAAAATGTTAGATTTTTTTTGCATTTTTTTAAACCTTAGGTCGGAAACCACAATTTCAACAAACCACAGGGCGGTTCTTGCAGATGCAGTTAACTCTAACTATGTTAAGTATGTATCAATCGATCATGTTAGCCCCATCTATGGTCCGGTATGACATTATAAGATTCACACCAACAATAGAAATTAGATTATAAATCAAGCGGTTGTCACTTGTCAGTCTTTTGGGCAGTTAACTAACTGAAATGAATAATAGTTCGGTTAAAGAAATAATCAAATAAAAAACCTCTAAAACGCGTTTTAACTATTCTCATATATGATATAACTAATAAGGGAGCAAACAAAGTTCTGAAAACATGCAACACAGCCACAAGAGACTTTTAACATGATTAACAAGTCAAATCTACATTGTTTTTCGGGAAACCTGATTCGTTGACTGCGTTTGGATGTCTTTGGTGTATATGTTCGTGAGGGCGAAAAGCAACAAAACAAATACGACTTGAGCGCTCACGATTCCAAAATGACTGATGCTGTTGCCAATTTCCATCCAGCTTCCGGTACTCTTCACCTGTTAATATCATACATTATTCGAGTTAATGGCATGATCATAAGATTCATAACTCATAAAGAAAAATTAAGCATCCATACCAAGAAGAAGAAGTGAATGGTCATGACATCTGAGCATAATATGACAAGAAAGTAGCATCCTGATCTTGGAACTTTTACTAGTTTGGTTATTGCACTAAATGCACATCTGCATTCAAAATTAAACAATCCACATCATAGAAAATTGAAACTTTTTTATTAGATTATTTTCATCATAGATGTAAATGATTTGCAAAAAAACTGGAAATTTGTTTTACTTACATGACAAGCATAAATGGGATGAACAGTTTGAAAATGAGCAGGGCCGCCATAAGAAATGGCTGCGATAGAAACATATCTTGTCGATTAATTACTACTGGTACATAAGAATCTGTACAAATTATGAGGGTTTATTGACCTTTACTTACACTGAATATTGTGATAAACCGATAAACGGATGAAATCTCAAAACTTGCAATACTTGCAAAATTGCCGGTTCCAAAAAAGGCAATATTGAAGAACACCAACTGGAGAAAGAAAAAAAAAGCGAAAGGGAAAATATTATAGATCGATAAATGCAACTGAAATAATTGAAAAGGGCAAAACGGAAACGGTACTTACAAAAACAACTGGAATCCTAATATCAGATAACTGTAGGCATCTGTCACCTTCCTCAAGAAGGATGTTACCATTTTCAGCTTCAAATGATGTAAGGGACTTGTTAGGTTTGTTGACATATAAAAGTGCATTTTCAAATGATATCCATCCAAAAAGGGCAAGACCAAGAGCCCCATAAAAGACAGCTTCATATCTGCACATGATTCAGAATGCTAAAGTTCTATATTTTTTTAGTAACCGTGAGAACCCATTAAAAGGGAAACTGACACAAGCCCGTCAATACCCTGCTAAGCAACAGGGTCAGGTAAAATGCAGCATGCATTGGCAGGTGGCCCCTAGGGGGTTTAAACTTTAAACACATCCGTATATGATATTATCATATAATGCATGTATATGAGGTTAGTAAATTAGGAGAAGGGGATGGTAGGGAATTGAAATTTAGAGATATACCCAATAGACAAGAGTAGAAAAGGTGGTGCAAAACCAAGGAATATGGAAGTTAGCCGAGAAAGTATGTCAGTTGCTGAAAATAGTGGGAGCACCATAGATATACCTACACAGATACAATAACGACTTTTATGCAACTTTTTAGTTACATTCTTTAATATAAACAGCACATGGTAATGATTTAAATAGAGCACTTAATGACATATTTTACCAGCGATGGACCAATTCATCATTTGATGTAATGCAAGCAGTTCTCGCTTTTCGGTTCTATGAGATGTTGAAAGGTAAACCAAAACAGATGACAAGCCAACCAAAAGTGCCTATACATCATCAAGAAATCAATGGCAAGATCTTATCAGAAAACAATAGAGCTTTATCTTACTGGAAAAAATTTAATATATATATTACATACCTGTAAATGGTAGAGGATCGGAAATTTGGGTTTTGAGTAACGGTTAACCAGATAACGCCAATACTTGTTATCTTTGGTATGCTTATCTAAATACCTGCTGAATACTCCTACTACAACTATTATAAGTCCACTGATACTTCTGCAAGAAGGAAACAAAAGGTTGAAGATTTATCATCACATGGATATCATTAACTATGGTAAACAAATAGTAGATTTATAACTTACACTAATACCGTGTTGTCAGGGATTTCTGCAGGCATTAAGGTAAAAACAGACAAAAACCAACATGCTAGCCACAAAAAAGCTGGTATTCCAGATTTCCATGGGATTGACTTATAAAGAAAAAGTGAAGAAATGACCCCCACAATTAAGAAACACCATGTGTACATAATTCTCTCAGTGAAGCTTCTTACTAGGAGCTCAAGAACGATGATGGAGGCAATACAGGTGGCAGAGAGTTCAATGATGTGGCGAGATTCTTTTGTTTGTAAGAAGTATTTCCATATGGCTCTCAGAAACTGATATTCACCAAAAATATTGGTCCAAAGAAATATTGTCATTGCAAAATATGCATGATAAAGTGGAGGGGAGTGCTCCAAATATAGCACAATAAAAATTGATGCCAACATGAGACTTCCACATAGGTACACCTGCCACACAAAATAATCATCAAGATGCGTAATATGTACACAGTTTAATTAAAGCTTATGAATGTACCTTTGATGGGTGGTCTCTTGTGAAAACTGCTTCCTCCTTTTTAAGGATTTTTCCAGGCAAAGATGTGTAAAATTGCAACACATGGAGAATAAGACAAAGCATCCACCCAAAGTAGCCCAGGAGTATAACAGACATTAGCATGAACCAATCATACGTTTGAAAATAATGGAGCCCATTAAGGCTCAAGCTTCTAAGATTTTCAGATAGCTTCATTGCATGTTCATAGTCTCCAATAGATATGAGAGATTCAATTTCATCCAGAATTGATGTATATTGGGCTAGAGGTTCAAACGGCTTAAATCTGAATGAGCTTGCCTGTTTCAGTTCTGAGTTTCACCAAGGACAATTAGTTAAAGATACACCAAAAGACAACATACACAAAAGGTATTAACAACTTTTTTCTCTTTTTACCCATAATATTTTATTTTATTAATTAAACTACATATTAGCTATTCTACAGATCAGAATGGTATCTTGACCTCTAGGCAAAACTGAACTCTAGTTGCAGATAAGAATGATATCTTGAATGCAATGATATTAGTCTTCCTTTATAAGGTTTAAGAACTTCATAAATGCTATTAAGGATACGTGATTTACGAAGAAATTGGTTGAGAATTTGTTGGGCATTAGCTAACACAGCCTCCACTTCATCCCCCTGAACAAACAGAATACCGAGTTACGTGATAATGTTTGAAACGCATGGGTCTTTTATGCATAATAAAGGATGTATTCAACCTTATTTAAATCAATGTAGTCAAGGGGAAGACTTCCGACTGAGTTAACAGGACATGGCAAACCAAGAAGAGTTGACTGTCAAAACATAGATAAAATCCTGTCAGAAGTCAAAACAAAAGAGAACGATTATTGTGGAAATACTGTGCAGAATAAAGAATGCAAAAGTGAGGGTGACACGACCATCAATGGTGCAATATCAGCTTGATTGACATCCACTCTTTCTATAGTACTAAGACCCCAATCATCAGGTGTAGGTGTATCATGCATATCATGCTCATCAACAAATCTTTCACCGTGATTTTGTTGATTATTGGATGCTGGTTTGGGATTCTTAACACCTGCTCCCCAAACAACAAGTGGAGTATCTGTGTTGGACCAGTGTCCATCTCCATGACTTCCTATTGTACAAAAATAAAATAAAAAAATCTATGAACAGATTGCATGATACAGAAAATGAACATGATTTAAGTAGAAAATTGATAGTGCAAACCTTTGTCACTCATTCCATGATCTGCGGTAAATATATATGCTGTTTGATTGTCCTTGAAGTAACTTTCAAGAAGATTATAAACACCTTCGGCAATACGGTCAACAACCTTAACATTATTGAGATATATAGAAGAATAGGGACGGTGTGCATGACCATTTGAATCACAACCAAGAAGGTGTAAAAATATAACATTTTGATCTTGTTGAAATAACTGTTTTAGTTTAGGCTCCTCTTTGGACCTATTCACAATGCTCTTGAACTGATCAAATGACCACTCATCCAAGAACGATGCATCTGCATAATCCATCAATAAAGTGTTTAATAAACAACAAAAACTAATATCCCTTATTTAAATAATGTCTAATGTGTTTGCAGTTTGCACACCAGTAGCAAAATCTTCATACTCATGAGGATAGGTATTCCATGTGCTATGAGGCAGAGCTTTACAGAATATTGGAACAATATCCGGGCTACCATATGAAAATGTATGCCGACTCTTGTTAAAAACCGAATCGAATTCTACAGGGTTCGCCTTCCATCCTGCATACGTTACAAACTATCAACCAAAACTGTGTTTAACCTTTCAAAACTGAAAGATATGCTTCATCAAATTACCGAAAATCACCTGAAAAGTTCAATTTAATCTAGTGCAGAAAGAAAATGCAACCTTTTGTGACGGCACTAGGATCCTCATAAAAACCAGCTATAATCGAAACATGCCCGGGTCTGGATTCCGTTGGAGGACGGGCATGAGAAACACCCCAACGCCCTCTTTCTTTGATCACACTTCTCAAAAACGGCGCTCTGTAATTCCCATCAGAATCTGGCTCGAAGAACTTATCCGCTCGTAACCCATCAGCTGAAATCACATTTAAATCGAAAAAAAGTCCACATTTTCTCAGTAACATATAACCAAACAGTTGGTGTACAAGGATGGTATGAGTATATCATTTATAAACTGAAACAAGATTCCACATCTTTATCATTGACATTTAATCAAACAGTTGGTGTGCAAGCAGGGGCGAATCTTTAAATGTACCAGCAGTGACCTGGTTTTTTGTCCAGAGGTACCGAATGGCGAATATACGTGTTTTATGAAGAAATTTTTTATATATACGTGTTTTATGAAGAAAATTTTTATGTATATCGCCTTGGTCACCACTAAAAAAAATTATATATTGATTCGGTCACCACTAATTTTCGGTCACCCACGAAAAAAATTTCAAGATCCGCCACTGTGTGCGTGCAGGGATGTTATGAGTATATCATTATAAACTGAAACAAGATTTCACATTTTATCATTGACATTTAATCAAACAGTTGGTGTGCAAGGATGGTATGAGTGTATCCATACCTACAAGAAGCACCAGGCGCTTTGCAGGGGGAGTAAATCGAGGGGAAACAGGATCCATGCCATGAACAATGGGAGATTTGAAGTAAATGTCGAAGATGCTGAGCATGTAGACAGCATGAAGTGCTATTCCGAGAGCAACAAGCCATATTTCTCTCCTTTTCAACCATTTTCTTCCCCTGATCCGAGCTGCTGATTGTTTTCTGGGTTTCACTCCCAAGATTCCGCGTTCTTCCATCGGTTTTGCAGATTGATTCACCAACTTGAGACTGTTAGTATCGTTTGCTTATGCCCTAACAAATTTTTGAATATTGAATCAAGCCTTTCTGCTCTTGTTCTTTGACCAGTCATCTTTGAAGTAGTGATTCATTATAGTTATTTATTAATTTTTTTTTTCAGTGATATGTTTTATTATATTTGTGGAATTATTAAACGAGATAGAGATAAAACAACGGAGTTCTAAGAGCTTTTACACCCTCATAAAGTAAAAAAAAAAAAACTGACACAAGATCGATCAACCACCGTATGTTATCTAATTATATACCTCTTTATGGGGGTGTAAGAGATCATATGCTCCATATTGAACCTTTTTTTTTAGTTTTCTATTACTCTTATTATTAATATACTAACTAATTATTATAGCTGTTATTATTTAATGATATTATTATTATTACTTTTTATTATAACTATTATTATTTAATAATAATATTATTATTAACTTTTATTGTAAGTGTTTTTTTTAATTTATATTTTTTAAAGTATTAATACACTCTTTATTATTACTAAATAATTACTATAATTTTATTATAAGTATTTTTTTTATTAATTTACATCTTTTATTGATAAACAAATTTCGTGTACACTATTTCACGCACATCATTAAGATTGAATCTGATTCCGTATGCGATTCTGATTGTTTATGGGAGTCTTAAGAGCATGTTTGGGATTCCATTTAGAAACTCCTTATTGACTTATTAGCTTTTTGAAAAGCCAATAAGTTAAAAATATTGTTTGAGTAATCCAAAAGCACTTTTGATTTTAACTTTTTGACAAGGAGAAAAAAGCCATCTTCCAAAAGCCAAGAAAACTTGGCTTTTAAAACTCCTTTTGACTTTTGAAATGAAAATTACTAATATGCCCCACCTTTTTTACCCACAAGACCTTATCACTTTCACCTATTTTAGTCTTTTACATGTATAAGATAAAAAAACATTTTTTAAAAACAACTTGGTGACTTTTCCTACCACAAAAGTTAATCCAAACAATTTTTTAAAACTCCATTTGAAAAAGTTATAAGTTAATAAATGCTTTTAACTAAAAGCACTTTTGCACTCAAATAAGCACTCCCAAACATATGTAACACCCGAGTTATATTTGTGAAAAATAACGTTAAAACATTAACTTAGAATTTGGTCCCAGAAAATTTTTCAAGAGTTACGCGGTATCTAACATACATAACTCAGAGACATGGTTTTCAATTCCCAAAGAGAAGACATTCAATTGGGTTAACATTACCACTATTTAAAAATGAAAGTCATAACGAAACGTCCGTTAAGTGTTCGGTTCTTCAGTGATCATGTGGAATCTCGTCACCAGCTTCTTTTACCTGCATTCAACTTCATTTCATTAGTAATAATCGCATTGGGTGCAAGAGGGATGATCCATCGGTGCGAAAATAGCCAGAATTCAACATTTGGGGTGGCCGCCACAGTAGGCTACGGTGGCCACCGTAAGCTACGGTGGCTGGCCCTAGCTTACGGTAGCTACCAGCTGACTCACGGTGCAGTTTTGTGCCAGTGGCCACCGTAAGCTACGGTGGTCACCGTAAGCTACGGTGGCTACTGGTGCACACCTTCATTTTTGTGGCACTTTTTCGTTAGGAACTCATTCGGGACTATCCCATCGTATCCATTCGAACCTGCTTTTAACCGTAGGCCAAAACAACGTATTTTCACGGCAATCATCATTACCACAAGCTATAAGCCTATGATTTACTTATTGGGTTCACCATTGAACTCACCCATTTAACCCGTTAAGTCTCACGTATTTACCCGTGATTGCACATGGGCTAATCCACCATATTTACGCATAGGAAAATTACATAATTTGCACTTACATTGCTACAAGGCAACTCTTGTACATAGAGTCATGGTTTACCTTTGTTAAGTAACCCTACACTAACATCAATAAGCGTTTATCTATGATTCTTTGAACGTTTGTCAACAACACATTTTATTTACTTGTCTTGGTTTCGCTATACCACATGACAAGTTATATAATTTAGACTCATTGGCATATCTCATTTGAGTCATTTAACCCATTATGACCCATTACTAGAGTCCTACGATTCATGTACCAATCTATTAATGTTCACATCTAATTATGGTTTCTATGAACCATGTAGCCAACAAATTATAATTGCACCTGTATATGGTTCTCATGAACCCATTTGACCCGTTAGCATGAATCCTATGATTCATTTACCAACCGTTGTCACTTTAAAATATAACTATTGTTTTTATGAGCCACGTAGCTCTCAAGTAAAGTTAGCATACAAGGTTCAACATTACACATCTAAGATGTCATAATGTAACCTTGTTTGTTACGTCTTTAAATCATTGGAGTTTGGCTCCAACGGATTGATATCTTAATTAATCTCAATTACATATCTTTCCCACCAGGGCTATCGCTTTTCTAGTCGACATACATATCTCATTTCTAAAGCAACTATAGATAAATATATATGAAATGTGTAACATAGCAAAGATGTTACCTTTTATGGTGTAAGTAATACTTACCTCGATTCGTCCCAAAGTCCTTTACCACTTCATCCGGTTGACCCATATGATTCCAAGCTCAAACCTAGCTTTTTCAATAGTCAACATTTAACTCATTAGTATTCTCTTTCATGACTATTTTAGTCATTTAGATACTAACCATTTCCATTTTGCATATTAATTGTATTTTTTTATGTTCTAATTGAAACCACCACTTTGACTTATAAAGTCCAACCACAATTTACATACGAACACATATAATTGCCCTAATCACATATCATATAGGTCATATAATATGTATATTCAACTTTCATACATGTATAGAGCAAGTATAATCACAACTTCAATCTTAACTGATTTTAGAAGTTAATATTTTTTGTGTATACTTTTTCAACTATGCTGCTGTAATGGTCATTTTTGACCCATCTACGAATTTTTCTAGCATTCCATGATCAAAGATGAAAGGTAGTACACTGAAAGACCTTTCCAGGCGTATATGGCACACCTTCTAACGATCTTTCTGTGATTTTATACAATTTTTCTAGAAACAGGACAGCAGCTTAATTTTAACCAAACAGCATGCTGGAAAATTTGAGTGACCACATTAACGGGTCATTTTGACCCATTATACATCAGATTCAGCTTCTAGTGTTCAAACACGAAACATAGTATTCACAACAAGCTTTCCGATCGTATATCATACATCCCAAACGGACATACGAGTGATCTTATACAACACTTTCAAAACAGACTCACAACTAGATTCTTATCATTTTTATGGTTTTACATTATTCCATTTAACACATTACAATCACAGATTTCACAACTTATGCTCGTTCTTAGTTCATGATATCAATTAGTGTATCATTCCTACATTTAATCATGAATTCGAGCATTTCATCTAAATTAGGCATTTCGTCGAATACCTTATGTGCATAACTCAAAACAAAGATATTTCCACCTACTTTGCTTAGGTTTCTTTCCATAACTTGCATAAGATTGTGTTCTATGTCAACATGCCATATTACAAACTAACAAATACCTCATAACACTTTGCAAAAATATACAAATTTCAAGCTTTTATACTAATTACAAGAAATTCGTTTTTGGGGTTTGAAGCACCCAAAACTTGGTGATTTTGATTAATTTCTCAACATGCAAGTATTCACCGCCTCACATAAACATATTATAACCCATTAGGCACGAAATCACAGCCCTAAAACACCCAATTGAGTCATAATTTTCGGACCCTAAACATGCAATTACATAAGGGCTACTTACTTGATAAGCACCATGATACGGAATAAAGGTTGTAGTAACTACAGGGACCAATTATGTCACTTTTGTAATTGTCCATAGTTAGTTAGTTGGTTGTTAAAAGTTTTAGGGGGGCGTTCTGTCATTGTTAGAAAGTTGAAGGGGTTTTATGTTTCGTGTATATAAGTGGGTTGTAACGTCTGTAACGATTACCGATTTCCTGTAATGAGAATAACGATCTTTCCCTCCCAATTTCACAATCAGTTGGTTCAATCCCGAAATTGATTCTTTTCCGTTCAATTTCCGATCACCGGCGGCAGCTCAATCATCTCCGATCTCGAGCTGAATTATCAATTCGTATCATTGGTATCAGAGCTCGGCGTTCCTCGGCTCTCGATTTCAATTCACCATGACCAGACGAGCAGTTCTCGAAGGCGATAGTTCCAAAAATCCAGATTACGACGATGCGGTCAACGATCGTTTGACGGCGCATGAGAAGACTTTAGAAACGATTCATCAATTCATGACTACCATGACGCTAAAGATGAATCAGATGATTTCGAACAATAACCGAAATAACAGAAGCGACGACGACTACAATTTTGCTACAAGAATGACGAAGGTGGATTTTCCCAAATTTGGGGGAGATGAGTTAGACGACTGGTTGTTCAAGGTTCAGCAGTTCTTTATGTTAGACAAGGTAACTGACGAGAATAAGGTACGTTTGGCTTCCATTCATTTTGAGAAGAAGGCACTTCAATGGTTCCAGTCCTTTGTTAAGCAAAAAGGTGACCAACCGATTACATGGCCTGAATTATTGGAGGCTCTGAAGTTAAGATTTGGAAAGATATACGAAGATCCTATGACTGATTTGAAGAATTTGAAGCAGGTTGGCTCAGTACAAGATTATCACGATGCATTTGATGCTATTCTGAGCAAATTATCACTACCAGTGGAGTATGCCCTTAGTTGTTTCATGGCAGGGTTGGAAGAAAGCATTCAACTACAAGTCAGGATGTTCCATCCAAAAACAGTTCAAGATGCTTGTGCTTTAGCAAAATTACAAGAGGCAACAATACAAATGACAAGAAACAGGTATAAACCTCCAATCTTGGCCAATCCTCTACCTGCTAGCAATAAGGCAGTGGTCACCTATAATAAACCTGTTACTAAAGAAGTTAAAAAGTTTAGTAGTATCAGAAAAACTTTGACTCAAGAAGAATTGGATGATAAGAGGTCTAAAGGATTATGCTATGTTTGTGATGAAAAATACAGTAGAGACCATGTTTGTAAAGGAAAAAGACCACAGTTATATCATATAGAAGTTGAATATGTAGATGAGAGTGTGATAGATATGGAAGAAGAGGAAGGAGATACTGTAGAATGTGCTCAAATATCTGTTAATGCAATGGAGGGTAATGATATATACCAATCAATGAGGGTAACAGGTCATTGTGGGAAAAATGATATACAAATTCTCATGGATACTGGTAGTTCTCATAACTTCTTGGATGTAAATTTGGCTAAACAGTTGGGCTGCAAGTTAGTTCACAGGTCTGCCATGTTGGTTAAGGTGGCTAATGGGAATACGGTTTTATGTGATAAAATGGTGGAAAACTTTTGTTGGAAAATGCAGGCTTTCACTTTTAAAACTGATGTGTATGTGATGCCCTTGGGGGGTTGTGACATGGTCTTGGGAGTTCAATGGTTTACAACTTTAGGTTCTATCAAGTTAAACTATAATGATAGAACTATAGAATTTAAACTCAGGGGCCAGAAGGTAACTCTAAGGGGTCAACAGAATAAGCAAATGACTGTGGTAGGAAAGGCAGGGTTGAGAAAGGTGCATCAACAAAGGGGTGAAATGTCTTTGATACAAGTCATGGCCATTGATGGGGTACCTACTGCCACTTCAGTTGTCTTACAGAATCATGATGATGATGAACAAAAAGCTAAAGAATTACAAGAAGTTTTAGGGAAATTTAAAGATGTGTTCACTGATTTAACATCTTTACCTCCTATGAGAAATTACTTTGACCATAGGATACCTTTGAAGCAAGGAACTGAAGGTATTAACCTCAGACCTTACCGAGTTCTACTACAATGGTGGGTGCAGCTCAATCTCCTTCACGGGAGCCAGAAAGTGTTATCGATAAGAAGGTCACTAAAAGGCATAATCGAATGGTGGTTCATTGGTTGATCAAGTGGAAAAATGCAGCTCCAGAAGAGGCTACGTGGGAGGAGGCTAATCTCATCATGTCTTGGTTTCCTACTTTTGAGCCTTGGGGTCAAGGCTCTGCTTATGGAGGGGGTATTGATACGGAATAAAGGTTGTAGTAACTACAGGGACCAATTATGTCACTTTTGTAATTGTCCATAGTTAGTTAGTTGGTTGTTAAAAGTTTTAGGGGGGCGTTCTGTCATTGTTAGAAAGTTGAAGGGGTTTTATGTTTCGTGTATATAAGTGGGTTGTAACGTCTGTAACGATTACCGATTTCCTGTAATGAGAATAACGATCTTTCCCTCCCAATTTCACAATCAGTTGGTTCAATCCCGAAATTGATTCTTTTCCGTTCAATTTCCGATCACCGGCGGCAGCTCGATCATCTCCGATCTCGAGCTGAATTATCAATTCGTATCACACCAACACTTGGTTAATGGGAATAGCTTCCAAACTCTTGCTTAATCCCCAAAATCGCAGCCCTTAGACCTCTTGATCTCTGATTTCGATTTTTGGGCAAGAACAAGGTGGGTTTGGGGGTCTGGATATCGCATTTCACGTTCCAGCCCCATCCCCCTTCTATTTTGTCTAACCAAAATCCCTTATTTGCATATTAAGTCCCTCTAGTTGTGTTTAGGTTATTTTAAAACCCCAAACTTTATATTTACCCAACTAACCTCATAATTACATGTTTTAACCCCAACTTTCATGTAACTATCTTGTAGGAACACTAAGTTAGATGTACCCTTAACTTAGAATCCACGCTTAACGTGAATTTAACAGCATTTTTAACAATTTAAAAATTTGGGATGTTACAAATCTACCCCACTTAAAGAGGGTTTCGTCCCCGAAACTCTTTCCCGTCACTAGGCATGATTGAAGACATGGCCACAAACAGTCATGTTACTCCTATGATATGTATATACATGCACACACAAATTAGATGTGTATAACTAAGATGTTACAAATCTGTTATGCCTATTGTAAGGCCATCCTTACAAATCCATTATAATTCGGGAACTTGCCTCGTAGGATAGTTCTAGCATGATAATCTTTTGTTATCCATTATCTCCCCATTTTACCCATTTAGTAGTTCACAATCTACAACTCCATGGGCCATTTAGGGTTAAGGTTCTAGTGACTAGTGTCATAACGTCATAGATCGAAATCAAAATTTCAAATAATGCCCTCTTCTCAGGGGTTCAAACATTTAAATAATAACATCCGTACCTTACTGTCGTTGCAGTCTGCATATGTATCTTTCTTGACCGTCTTTACCTTGACGATAATTCTAGTCGGAATCTTGTCCCGCAACTTTCCTGCTAGTTGTGTCCTTGCACAGTCTAGCTGTACCTACACATTTTAGGCAGTATAACAATATTTGCAAGCGTTTAGCATTTCACTTGCCATTTACATTTCACATTCGATAATGTAGTATGTTTTTATTGGATGGTTCCTATGACTCTAAAAGTCATTTATACCATCCCATAACCCTTTTTAGGATTACACTATCCCATCTATTACAATTCAACGTGTCACACATTGATCTATTCTTGGCTCATATACTAGCCTTTAGCATTTATCACATTAATTATGATTCATTTGATTCATTTCACATCAACATACACGTATTAATCAAGCCATGGATCCTAAGAGTCATTTAGCTATTTCATGTCAATATAGACCTTATCCTTCTTGTCTTATCATTATTGGCACAATTCCTATGAATTGTTTATCATTCGATTGCCTATTAATCTATGGTTATGGTTCCTATGAACCATTTATTGTTCATTTGCCACGTTGGCATATTAACATATTCTTGTGTTGCCATGGTTCTTTTGAACCATTTAGCTAGCAATCAACAACCAAACAGCATTATGATCCCTACGGATCATTTCTAGATAATTTAACATATTGACATGGTTCTTACTAACCATTAATCGATCACATAACATTTGAGCACGTAGATATGGTTCTTACGTACCATTACTTGTTCATATTACATTCCAACATTTATTTGGAAAAATTTTGAGGATACTTACTTGCATAGCAATCCTCTGTGCGTCTTCGGGAACAGTCGCTTCTAGCGTCCCCCCTACTTCCACAATCATCTATGCTCGTGGGTCTCACCCCGGTAGTTGGGTTGATCACCCACCTAGTAGATGCTAGTCATTAAAGACGTATATAGTAACCAATATATTTCAGCATTAGGGGTTTTCCATGTGTTTAATCAAGTACTCTTTACCTTTTGTTAATGAACAAATAGTCTCATAAGGTTACGGGTTTCCAGCATGTACAATACACCGTTTCCCCTTATCCCTCATTTCCATTTCAAAAATTTAATCAATTCTAGACTTGGGTTTTATCCCGAGTCACTTTTAAAATCAATCACATTATATACATTCGATATCTTTTATCCATCTATGATATCGCATATTAAACGTAATGTAACCGTCTCAACGGTTTTATCGATTAATAGCATGTAACCATTTCAACTCATTACTTCCATGGTTATTAGTTAATCCTTTCTTATAACAATTTCATATAAGGTTCAACCCTTACACATGTGAAGGTGTTCCAATGTAATCTTAATTCAATTTAATGGCTTCACGACCCTCCCTTGGGTCGTTCTTCACCAATTACCCATTCATTATACTGGTTTCACGGCTCCCAAAGAGTCGTTCTTCACCAATTTCCATACACACATTTCAATTTCAAACTATGACCTCATGGGTCCAACCTCTTCCTTATAACTCGATTTAGACACATGTGCAT
This sequence comes from Deinandra increscens subsp. villosa, assembly GCA_039602395.1. Taxonomy (NCBI): domain Eukaryota; kingdom Viridiplantae; phylum Streptophyta; class Magnoliopsida; order Asterales; family Asteraceae; genus Deinandra; species Deinandra increscens. The sequence goes on along the minus strand of JBCNJP010000015.1, from coordinate 16,581,297 downwards.
TCATTATCATTTATCAAAATGTAATCCAGGTTGGGTAGTCCCACCTGGTTGTACCTTGGAGCTTGTCCATTTATGCATTTGAAAGCATACGGATCATTCACTATCCTTCCACTTGCTCGGAGGCAATTCTCCTACAAAAATCAAGGTGTCAAAATAGACCACATTTAGAGCTTTCCTTACCTCAATCAAGGTTACTCCACATTAACATCATCATTTACACGTTTCAAGATACAACATTACCAAATTAAATATCACAATGCTATCTTGTTACCATTACATATACTATTCGAGATACAACATTGCACAATTACTTGTCACAATGTTACCTTGTTACACTTTCAATTTTTATTCAAGACACAACATTGCACAATGGACTTGTCACAATGCTATCTTGTTACATTTGCAGATACTATTCGAGATACAACATTGCACAATTACTTGTCACAATGTTACCTCGTTACACTTTCAATTTTTATTCAAGATACAACATTGCACAATGGACTTGTCACAATGCTATCTTGTTATATTTACAGATACTATTCAAGATACAACATTGCACAATTACTTGTCACAATGTTACCTCGTTACACTTTCAATTTTTATTCAAGATACAACATTGCACAATGGACTTGTCACAATGCTATCTTGTTACATTTACAGATACTATTCGAGATACAACATTGCACAATTACTTGTCACAATGTTACCTCGTTACACTTTAAATTTTTTATTCAAGATACAACATTACACAATGGACTTGTCACAATGCTATCTTGTTACAAATAATCTCACGGATTGATACGAGGTCCTTTGCCTTAGCATTAACCCATTTCTATCTGTCCCTAACATTTACAAAATTCACGGTTCTAGCGCTTACAATCTTCCGTGCTATTCACATTTTTAAGCATTATATCAAACATTTTACCATTTGATAAGTACATATTTTAACTATTTGTTCATACACTAGCTACTCACAACCATGCCACAATATGCAAACTTTCTCTCACCTGGATTCCCGATCAAGCTTGAACCGAACACTTTTCCCGTACCTCGAGCTCGGAGTTTGAGTTCAAGCACCTTTCGCGTACTTGAATCCCTCAAACCACGGCTCTGATACCAACTTGTAACACCCGAGTTATATTTGTGAAAAATAACGTTAAAACATTAACTTAGAATTTGGTCCCAGAAAATTTTTCAAGAGTTACGCGGTATCTAACATACATAACTCAGAGACATGGTTTTCAATTCCCAAAGAGAAGACATTCAATTGGGTTAACATTACCACTATTTAAAAATGAAAGTCATAACGAAACGTCCGTTAAGTGTTCGGTTCTTCAGTGATCATGTGGAATCTCGTCACCAGCTTCTTTTACCTGCATTCAACTTCATTTCATTAGTAATAATCGCATTGGGTGCAAGAGGGATGATCCATCGGTGCGAAAATAGCCAGAATTCAACATTTGGGGTGGTCGCCACAGTAGGCTACGGTGGCCACCGTAAGCTACGGTGGCTGGCCCTAGCTTACGGTAGCTACCAGCTGACTCACGGTGCAGTTTTGTGCCAGTGGCCACCGTAAGCTACGGTGGTCACCGTAAGCTACGGTGGCTACTGGTGCACACCTTCATTTTTGTGGCACTTTTTCGTTAGGAACTCATTCGGGACTATCCCATCGTATCCATTCGAACCTGCTTTTAACCGTAGGCCAAAACAACGTATTTTCACGGCAATCATCATTACCACAAGCTATAAGCCTATGATTTACTTATTGGGTTCACCATTGAACTCACCCATTTAACCCGTTAAGTCTCACGTATTTACCCGTGATTGCACATGGGCTAATCCACCATATTTACGCATAGGAAAATTACATAATTTGCACTTACATTGCTACAAGGCAACTCTTGTACATAGAGTCATGGTTTACCTTTGTTAAGTAACCCTACACTAACATCAATAAGCGTTTATCTATGATTCTTTGAACGTTTGTCAACAACACATTTTATTTACTTGTCTTGGTTTCGCTATACCACATGACAAGTTATATAATTTAGACTCATTGGCATATCTCATTTGAGTCATTTAACCCATTATGACCCATTACTAGAGTCCTACGATTCATGTACCAATCTATTAATGTTCACATCTAATTATGGTTTCTATGAACCATGTAGCCAACAAATTATAATTGCACCTGTATATGGTTCTCATGAACCCATTTGACCCGTTAGCATGAATCCTATGATTCATTTACCAACCGTTGTCACTTTAAAATATAACTATTGTTTTTATGAGCCACGTAGCTCTCAAGTAAAGTTAGCATACAAGGTTCAACATTACACATCTAAGATGTCATAATGTAACCTTGTTTGTTACGTCTTTAAATCATTGGAGTTTGGCTCCAACGGATTGATATCTTAATTAATCTCAATTACATATCTTTCCCACCAGGGCTATCGCTTTTCTAGTCGACATACATATCTCATTTCTAAAGCAACTATAGATAAATATATATGAAATGTGTAACATAGCAAAGATGTTACCTTTTATGGTGTAAGTAATACTTACCTCGATTCGTCCCAAAGTCCTTTACCACTTCATCCGGTTGACCCATATGATTCCAAGCTCAAACCTAGCTTTTTCAATAGTCAACATTTAACTCATTAGTATTCTCTTTCATGACTATTTTAGTCATTTAGATACTAACCATTTCCATTTTGCATATTAATTGTATTTTTTATGTTCTAATTGAAACCACCACTTTGACTTATAAAGTCCAACCACAATTTACATACGAACACATATAATTGCCCTAATCACATATCATATAGGTCATATAATATGTATATTCAACTTTCATACATGTATAGAGCAAGTATAATCACAACTTCAATCTTAACTGATTTTAGAAGTTAATATTTTTTGTGTATACTTTTTCAACTATGCTGCTGTAATGGTCATTTTTGACCCATCTACGAATTTTTCTAGCATTCCATGATCAAAGATGAAAGGTAGTACACTGAAAGACCTTTCCAGGCGTATATGGCACACCTTCTAACGATTTTTCTGTGATTTTATACAATTTTTCTAGAAACAGGACAGCAGCTTAATTTTAACCAAACAGCATGCTGGAAAATTTGAGTGACCATATTAACGGGTCATTTTGACCCATTATACATCAGATTCAGCTTCTAGTGTTCAAACACGAAACATAGTATTCACAACAAGCTTTCCGATCGTATATCATACATCCCAAACGGACATACGAGTGATCTTATACAACACTTTCAAAACAGACTCACAACTAGATTCTTATCATTTTTATGGTTTTACATTATTCCATTTAACACATTACAATCACAGATTTCACAACTTATGCTCGTTCTTAGTTCATGATATCAATTAGTGTATCATTCCTACATTTAATCATGAATTCGAGCATTTCATCTAAATTAGGCATTTCGTCGAATACCTTATGTGCATAACTCAAAACAAAGATATTTCCACCTACTTTGCTTAGGTTTCTTTCCATAACTTGCATAAGATTGTGTTCTATGTCAACATGCCATATTACAAACTAACAAATACCTCATAACACTTTGCAAAAATATACAAATTTCAAGCTTTTATACTAATTACAAGAAATTCGTTTTTGGGGTTTGAAGCACCCAAAACTTGGTGATTTTGATTAATTTCTCAACATGCAAGTATTCACCGCCTCACATAAACATATTATAACCCATTAGGCACGAAATCACAGCCCTAAAACACCCAATTGAGTCAAAATTTTCGGACCCTAAATATGCAATTACATAAGGGCTACTTACTTGATAAGCACCAACACTTGGTTAATGGGAATAGCTTCCAAACTCTTGCTTAATCCCCAAAATCGCAGCCCTTAGACCTCTTGATCTCTGATTTCGATTTTTGGGCAAGAACAAGGTGGGTTTGGGGGTCTGGATATCGCATTTCACGTTCCAGCCCCATCCCCCTTCTATTTTGTCTAACCAAAATCCCTTATTTGCATATTAAGTCCCTCTAGTTGTGTTTAGGTTATTTTAAAACCCCAAACTTTATATTTACCCAACTAACCTCATAATTACATGTTTTAACCCCAACTTTCATGTAACTATCTTGTAGGAACACTAAGTTAGATGTACCCTTAACTTAGAATCCACGCTTAACGTGAATTTAACAGCATTTTTAACAATTTAAAAATTTGGGA
>JBCNJP010000015.1:16423440-16576575 GCA_039602395.1 Deinandra increscens subsp. villosa | reverse complement strand
AAATGAATAAGTAAGAAAGCGATCCAAAAATTTTGAACATGGAATCAATTAGTTTCAACACTTCATTAATTTGAACTATGAACTAAAAATATTATATCCGGCCTTACCGAGAAAAAGAAAAATTGTTCATTATTGTAAAGGTCGATGGGGAAAATAAGACTCCCCACCACCAAAATTTGAGTGAAAATATACTCAAAAAAAGAAAGAAATAAAAATTTTTGTCTTTTTTTGAGGCATTTGTATTTTAATTTTTTTTTTTTTTTTTTATTTACTTACTTTCGTTCAGTTACGTATTGCTATACTCAATTTGGGCAGAACAACATTACGAAAACCCTAATTTTGACCCGTTTACAAAACCTTTACCAAACCTTTTCCAAATCTGAAATAAACTTAGGGCTTTCTTAAAACTCATTAATTTAGGATCACCTACAAAAATTCAGACCCTAATTCCCACCCGATCACCCAATTTTAGCAAAACAAGCTCAAAAACCCTAGTTTTTACATATTTTTAAAAACCATACTTAGAGACAATATTATCAAAAACCGAAAGAGGTTATTATAGATCTTACCAAATGATGCCTAACTCCAAAATATCAGATCCCCACTAAAGGCCCTCTCAAAAAGGGGGTTGATGTTCCAGAAACTTATGCTGACTTATGTGCAACACACAACCCGAAGACATCAAACACGTCTTCGTTTTTTGTAATATGACGACAATGGTCTAGAGACAAGTTTTTGAATAGTGTCATCTGCCAATTCAATGTGTCAGTACATGACGTGATCAACAACCTTGTAGGCCTTAACATGTAGCTTGAAGAGTTTAACCTAAGAAGAATAAGTAACCTTAACGCCGTCTTGAACACGGACCTTTAGTTGTATATTTGTCCACCACTACGTCAAAAACACCCTTTAGCCACTGAGAAAAAACGTGGCTAAAACCCTTTGGCCAGGTTTTTTTTTCATTTCAATCGTGACCAAAGGTCCCGTCACCATAGGTACCATATGACCACACTTGAAGATTAGTGGCTATAGCAACTAAAAAACATGGCTAAATGTATCAATATTTTTGTTGAAATCAGGCATTCCATCTAAAATGCGTGGCTAAAAGGTAGAAACGGCCACATGAATTTTCTATAAGCGTGGCTAAAGGGTAGCAACGGTCACATGAATTTTCTATAAGCGTGGCTAAAAGGTAGCAACGACCACATGTATTTTCTATAAGCGTGGCTAAATGGTAGCAACGGCCACATGAATTTTCTATAAGCGTGGCTAAAGGGTAGCAACGACCACATAAATTTTCTATAAGCGTGGCTAAAGGTTGCTGGAATCATGAATTTCATCCAAAAAGTGTGACTAAAAGCAAGAAACGGCCACATATTGTTGAAAAAGCGTGGCAAACTAATTGTTGTAATGGTAGCAAAGGTCACACGAATTTACTATAAGTGTGACTAAAGAGTAGCAATGGTCACGCTTATATAAAAAAAGTGACAAAAGGTTACTGAAATCAGGCATTCCATCTAAAAAGCGTGGCTAAAGGTAAGCAATGGCCACATATTTATAACAAAAAAACGTGGTCATTTCTATCATATAGTCACATTAATTTATCATATGTGTGGCCATTTCTATTATATAGTCACACATTAATAACTGCAAGTGTGACCATTTCATGTAATTAGCAATTTCATTTTTAGTATTTTTGTAAAATAAAAACGATAATAAACACGACAAAACGTAAAATCTAAATGATATTAACAATAACAATTCAAGATCCATACATAGTTTTCAATTTACATGCTAAAGACATAAATTTCTAGTCAAAACTCATCTAAAAATGATACAACTACAATAAGAATTATATCAGCCCTTGCAGCCCGTTCAACACTTGTAGCCCTTGTATAAAAGATGGTAACCTAAGACAATCATATTGAAGGTAGTTACATTGTAATTTAACCACCATATGATTTTATAAGTGATTACTGATTACCTTAAAGCTATCCATTTGTGTTTTTCCTGATTGTTTGACTTTCATATTTTCACAATGTATGATATCAGCATCAGTTATATCTTTTCCTTGACCATGAGTTCTTAATTTCTTGAGAAGGTGAAGCATGCTAAATCTCATCAACTGCCATAAGAAAGCTGGGAACACAACCAAACATAGATAATACTGTTATTCATTTCTTTAATATATGTATAATAATGTTTAAAACACAAACCTATTATAAGCTTCTTGTTTCCTGAAACAATGTCAACATTTTGAAATGCAATCATAGTTAGTTGTATTCTTACATTGATTGATACATGATCTTTGGAAATGACATTGGCAACTGTTGTGAGATTGGCTCCGATGTCACTTTCTGCTTGATAACCATAGTGATATGAGGCTTTCTTTGGAATTTCATTTAGCCTTTGTATCAAAAGAGGAATGAAAAACAAACAATATAAACCATTAGTATAGGTCATATTTGTCTAATATAGAATTGTAATTGACGTGTATGGTGGTAAATTTATATAAACTAGATGGTTTCCCACCGCGGGTTGCGGCGGGTCTTTTTGTATCTTTGTTTTTGGTGACTTTATATCCATTCTAATTTTTAAACTTGCTGCAAAACATCTGCAGCTTTTTACAAAAGGTTTGCAAAATATATGTTATCCCTTCAGCTTGTTCTTTTGTAGTTATCCAATTATACAGGTAGCAATATCATGGGTCATTGGTGATACCTCATTCCAAAAATCCGAGTTTTTTGATGTTGGTTCAGTTGTATGCTTCCCCCAAGTCTATATACACCAGTGAATTTAAACTATCACTCTGACTTCTAGAAGATTGTATGGCTATACCTATCGATTGACATCTACAGGTTGCTGCCCAAAGTGCTGCTGCTCTGTGTCGAGAATGAAACTGAGAATGACACCCTACAGAAGTCGCGGTTGCAGATGAGGGACCAGTCCCATTCGAGGAAGACGCACCTAACTTTCATTTTCCACGCATAATATCAAGTAATGTTATAAGTTATAATTACTCTACAAACACTATGCTACCTTAACAACCAAGGAAGAATGTTTGATACTCAAGCCCTTTCGCTTAAAATAGATGGCAGTTGCCTACAAATTGAAAACAAACAAATAAAAACAAATATGTCAAATATTCAAGCTTCACAACTCAAAATCATAAGCACTACTTGGAAATTAGGTTTACAAATCCTCCCAAATACCAAACGAAATTCATATCAACTATAAGAAGAATATACAATGTTAGCATGTCACTTTTTTTCCAATTCACATGGTTGACCGATAAAGAATCAGTAAAAACAGGTTTATAACAGAAAGTGTAACACACACAAACTACTAAATTCAATTTTGTTAGTCTTTATTACAATATATTTGACTTAAAAAAGTCATTACCATGTAGCAATTGAGGGTGTAGTATATAATAATCTTGTGTAGTATTTAATAATCTTGTGTCACAGCATAAGGATTGAGGGTGTAGTATATAATAATATTGTGTTACAGCATTAGTAAAAGGACTGTGTATTAACTACAAACAAACCGTTATATGCATAAATGACAGCCTTATAATACTAAGTAAACATAGAGATACATATAACATTTAACACATACTAATGGTAAATACTAAAGAAATCACATGGAGATACATATAACAAGCACACAAAATACGCAAATTCTTCACAAACAAAAATGTCATAAACCAATAACAATGAAGAATAATGTATGAATCTGGTCACAAACACATCTGCTTCTTACTATTAATTGACTTACTTGACGTATTATTCCTGCTCTTTACTTCAGCAGTAATGGAAGCAGAGCCATGTAGTTCTCTCTTTCTCTTCCCAGCTGCTGCAACTAATTTTAGTGTTTTCCTCATCGATACAGACGGAGATCCTATAAAAGAAATATAATTAGTAATTATTGCCAAAACCAAACAAGGTTGTAGCTGAAATCTAATTTTAGTGGGTGGATAACAATTAAAGATTAGGCAGTATGAATCTTGTCTGTAAGAATGTTTGAATTTTTTTTATGAAGCTGTATGATTGAGTAACTATGGTACGGTTCCTCTCAAGCAGCAAGAGCTCTTCAATTGTTTTCTTTGTGAATCTGTATGATTGAGAAGCCAACTGATAATTTTTGCCTGAGCTTGCATTGCTTTAAACTCAGCCATTTTGGCTGCGAGTTTGGTATGCCTCGTCTCTTCCTGCTTCTTCATTGATTCAAAGACCTAAAACATAAAAGAGCACCAACAGTCATAACTGCAGGGCTTAAATTGCGAATATTATATAACAGCAAAAGAAGAAGTCAATCAAGAAGTGAAGAAACCCTTTTAAGTTCCTTAGAGTCGACGATTTTCTTAACAGCCGCAACACATCTTTCCAAAGCCTCTGGATCAAATCCGGAGGATGTTGTTCTCGGATTGTCGCAGCACCTATATGGCTAAATAGAAACTACAGTCACACAGTAGGTTTTTTTTATAAAGATAGTAAACAATAACAAATGGGACCAAAAAAACAGATACTAAGAACCAATGACTTTGCTATTAAAGTAAATTAAACATTTGTAAAACACATTTACTTTTACTACTTAACATATTTAGTAGCTACCAAAATCACATCGCGATGCATATAATGTGTGATATTAATCCATCCATCACCATCTAAAGCTCATTCCTGTACACTGATTGCAACACTTATTCTTTCAGTTACAAACCATGTGATTAAAGATAAAAGTTAAACTTTAATTGTTTTTCATTGATATCTCATTGTTGATAAAATTAGCATTACTTGATCGATCAAAATACTACAAATTCAAAATTACAATGTACCACTTACTATGCATTTTTTCAAAATAGTTTACAAGATTGCACGCCGAAACTATATCAAGATTGCATGCTGAAACTATTCTTATAATTATATTAATATTATCATAAAAAGAGTGATATAAAAAAAAACTTCATAGTTTACATGACCAAACCTGTTCAGATTGACATAAAGAAAAACTTCAATCTAGGAAGGGATAATAGAACTTAATAAAAAAGTATAAGTGGTTACAACATTTTTCATAGCCAGTTTGAGAAAAAAAAGTTATGAACATATAATTCTATGAATCTGATAAAACTACTACAAAACTATAAAATGGTGTGCACTAGTGGTTACCTCCATCCAGTCAATGTCCCTTATGTTTCTAGCATTTTGATTCTCAAGAAGAAAGTCCATAACTTTCCCTGGCCTGACTATCATTGTAGGAGACACATCTGCAAATTATTTAATAATTATTACATAACAAAAGGATCATTCACAACAATATACAAAACTTGACAAATCTGTCAAAATATATAGAGTGTTGAGCCTTATTTACCCATGTTCAAACTCAAACCAGATTGAGTGGCCCGGAAACTGGAATGATAACCCCTGCAACTTAAAACTCCACCCCCAATGATTATGGTGTTTTTTTTGGATCATTATGGAAGAAACATTGTCTAACAAGAAGACAACCTCTGCATATATCCATACAGAACAAAAAACATGAATGATTCAGATTAATGAATATACGAATTGTAAACTGAAAGTCAGTCAATTTTAAATATGCTTACTATTTTGCAGCATGTTGCCTCAAAACAACATCCAACACCCTTACAACTTCTCACTATCATAGACAGTCAACATAACTTGTTTAATCATGTATTCCATGTATGGAGAAAATACAAGCTTAAAAGACAACAAAGTGAAGAAAATATTATTCTCAAATAAAACAGTTTCACAAGCATACCACTGTATTTCTCTTGCCTTAGTCTTGAAGTACCCCCAACCTCCTTAGAGAGCCTTTGGCCCTCATCTACTACTGTGTTCTTGAGGTCAACCTTTTCTGTCTACGAGCAACAAACAACATTACCAAACTTTTCATATAACTTCTAAAACAACAAACAACATTACCAACCTTAGTTTTGAAGTAGCCCCAACCTCCTTATTAAAGCTATTAAGTGACTTGTCCATTTACGTTTGAATGAAACCTATTACTTAAACCTGTCATATAACTTCTAAAATAAATAGAACAATAGAAGGCTCTGCACTGTTAGAGTCACAACAAATACATGTTTAGATTCTAAGAACCTAAAAATATAGAGCCCCTTAAAGCATGACTAACTTGATCAAAAGGCATAGACAGATGCTGAAGCATAATAATTCAGTTCATGTCATTCAAAAAGGCATTAAGAGTACACTAGGGTGCTTCCTCAAACAAATCCAATCAAATCGAATCAAAATACAAACCGATTGAGATCCCTTTGTAGAAACGCATACATACAATCGATTAAGATACAGTAGAGATATTACAGAAGAAATTCATTAGATTGTGTGATACGGAACTGCTATTGATGATTATTTGGTTTAAAAAACAGATTACCTTTAATCGATTATGTTGGAACTTGGAATGGATGCAATGATGAATCGGTTGTTCTTTGATAGACATGGGAGCTCGAAAACAACATCGCAACAATTGAAACCACGCAGTCCTCCGAATCTGATGTCGTCTTCCACTACAACGAGTCCGCTCAAGGACCCTCACTCACCGATCCTCACCATCGAAATCATGTGCCTTATCCTAGGGAAGACCGACGGAGACGAAGATGCGCGGTGGTGATGTGACCGGCGACGGCTATAGAGGTGGTAGGTGGTGACGGAATAGGGTTTTCGGTGGGGGAGCAGAGAGAGATTTGGTGAAATGTGAGGTAGTGTGTGAGGTAGTGAAATGTGAAATCAGATAATGGGGTAATTGTAAGCGGGAGAGTGGAAATTGAGGAGCGGGAAATGAAAAATTTTAGCCACGGATTTTAATTGAATATGTGACTATAAAATAATTATAGCCACTAATTTTGTTTCTTTTAATAAGTGGCTAATAACACTACTTTTTGGTGACGTAAATAATTACAAGTGGATATATCTAATATGTTTTAGCCACATAAATAAAAAACTACCATGGCAATTGGTCATATTTAGTCACGTGAATTAAAAGTGAAACAAATACAGTGGTCGTTGGTCACATTTGGCCACACTTTTTTTTGAGTGACTAATAAATGTCACACTTGTTTGTAAAAGTGTGGCCAAAGGTTCTGAGAAGGTGTTTTTTCGTCACACGAATGAAAAATGTGTGGCTAAAAAGCCTGAAAAGCTAGATATTTCGTCACACGTAAAAAAAATGTGTGGCTAAAACTAGTGTGAATGACCTTTAGCCACGTTTTTTTAAAACAGTGGCTACGCGTTTTCAGGAAAACAGTGGCTAAAGCCCATTTTTGACGTAGTGCACCATGTATGCTTGTGGAAGGATTTTTGCCATAGAATTGGAACTTTCTACAACATTCAATGTTTTGCCTGGGATGGTTAAATCGATTGTTAAGTGTTTGGGGAGAGGAACGTGGCGTCATAGGGGAAGTCATTGATGCTGGCGACGCAAGGGTGGTGTTACGAATATAATAATGTTGATATAGTTGAGGGATCATTTCTGTCAATTTGTAATAGTTAGAACTTTGGGGTTAGTTGTGTCAAAATTGTATTCGTTAGGGGTTTTGTTGTAAATGTCAACTAACCGGAAATGGTTAGTTGATCAGCTATATGTTGTTAGTTGAATGGAGGAACGATATGCAATTTGAGTCCTAATTTATGTTTCTTTCTCTAACAATCAAATTCCCTCTATCATTGGTATCAATTCAATATTGATCTCACTTATCCAAACAGGTAATAAGGTAATGTAAGGGAATAATTTGTGGCTTGTGTATTAAATTATCCTTTGGCGGATTATTTTGAAGGCCTATGTGTTAGAATAGGTGAAAATAAGTTGGGTTATGGTTATATTGGGTCATTGGGCCAATTTAGACATGTTTGGGCTCATTTAGAATGAGTTTAGGTGGACTTTTATGGGCCATTAAAGTCAAATACGGGAATGTTATGTTAATTAGGGTTACCAAAGATAGATTAGCTTGTTTTCCAAGCTAATCTCCTCCTATATAAGGATAGCTTAATTAGAAAACTAGGGTTGTTACTACTATTCCAAGGTGTTTGCAATTTTGGTGATCTCGAAATTCTCTTTGAGAATTTCGACCAAGTGTGTAACCAATCGGTGATTAATAGTAAAGTGTTCTCTTCAATCGGTTTGTGTTCTTACTTGTTTTCTTATTGCTTTTACGTATTTTTCTTGATTTATCTTGAATCACTTTAGTGTTTGGATTCCGCACATTCACTAGAGGTTGTGATATCGTGTTTGGGTTATTTCGATCCTTACAATTGGTATCAGAGCCAAGAAACGCAAGTTTCGAGGCTCTCGCGATATCCGATTCAAGTTTTTATTATCTAACCGTTTGAGTTTTGTTGGTGATTTTCAGTCTTTAGCACACTCGGAAGTATTTTTGCAGGTTTGGACGCGAAACAGAAGATCTCGTGGTGATTTGGAGACTTTTCGACCCTGTTTCTAGACTTTTCGATCGTCCTCCTGATCGAAAAGCCTTTTCTGTCGCACCATTTCGATCGGAAAGTCCCCTTGTGACTTTTCGATCAGCCCATCTGTCGATCGAAAAGTCCCTCTTGTGACTTTTCGATCAGCCCATTTCGATCGAAAAGTCCCCCTTGTGACTTTTCGATCAGCCCATTTCGATCGAAAAGTCCCCCTTGTGACTTTTCGATCAGCCCATTTCGATCGGAAAGTCCCCTTGTGACTTTTCGATCAGCCCATTTCGATCGGAAAGTCCCCCTGTGACTTTTCGATCAGAGCATTTCGATCGGAAAGTCCCCCTGTGACTTTTCGATCAGCTTCTCTTCTCGATCGGAAAGTCCCCACTGAGACTTTTCGATCCGCTGACACTTTTCGATCGAGAAGTCTGCTTTTGGACCGACCCCCTGTCCGATCGAAAAGTACTTTTCGATCCAACTCTTTTCCGATCGAAAACCCACTTTTTGATCCAGAAGTTCAATCAAAGACATTCATGGCATCCTTTCTTCCAGGTAATTCTGTATCTGCCAGCAGCTCTGAGGTATGTCTTAATTCTAAATGTCAATCTATTCTCAATGAATCTCAAGAATGGCAAACTAAGTTTTTCAATGAAACATTAAATCGTGAATTTATTGATAGAGAATTGAGAGAATATAAAAGTAGGAGTAAAAACTTAAGTGAGAAACTAGAAGCTGCTAAAATTGACATAAAAAATCTTCAAAGGGACTTGAGTAACAAAACCACATATCTAAGAGTTGCTAATGAAGAAATTGACACATTGAAAACTGAACTTGAACAACTTAAAGGTCAATTAGAAACATCACAAACCAAAGTTGAGCGAAACGATAAAATTGTGTCAGAAATGATGAAGGCTAGCTCACTTTTCTACAACACAGACGCTCGTATGCGTCATCTAAAAGCCAACTCTGGTTTGGGTCTCGGTACTGAAATAAAAGATGAAAAATCCACCCATACAGTACCGATGCCCCTGATGCATGAAATGATCTCAGATTATGAGTGTTCTAAGACCAACTTGGATGCTAAAGCTGAGATTGAAAAGAAATTGGCAGCTTGTCCCATTAAAATTTCTGCTCCTTTTTCCAACCAGACTAACCCTTTTACTTCTTGTGCAGATAAAGGTAAACATGAAGGAGGTGTAGTAAATTGCAAGGAGTCCACTAAAAGTCCCTTGAAGTCTGAAGTTGAATTTCCTGTTAAAAATTCTGATTTTGAGAAACCTGAAACTTTTGTCATGTCTGAGTCAAAAACTTCTGAGTCTTCTGAGTCTAGTGTTTGTGCTAAACTTTCTGAATGTGGTGTGTTTAATGTTGGTAAATGTGATTTGAAACCTGTGAAACCCCTAAGAACTGTTAGAATTTTAAGAAGGGGTAAGGGACCACAGAATGATGTTCCCAAACCCACAGGTGATGTGAAAAAATCTGAGGGGAGTGTGAACTGTCCCACTCCAAATGTGCAAAAAGTACGGGACACAAAACCACAAGAATTTGTCCCGTACCCAGAAGTCAATTCTGCATATGACCAATTCCAACCGATACAACGAGAGTATATTCTGACCACAAAGCCCCATGGTAAAGCCCTTTGGATCCATAAAAACGCTTCAAAGCCAACTTGGATATCCACTGGGCGGAACCAACAACAGGCTCCCGTGTATCCAAAGAAACAGTCCTGCCATGTGTGTGGTCAACCAGGACACATGGCAAGAAACTGCCTGCACCGCCCGTATGAGCCTTACTATCCAAAGAAGGTCCAACAAAAGACTGTCCCATTGGGCCAAACACATGTTGGCTCAAAACCCAAGTTTGGCCCTTTAAATTCCAAGGTGCAAAAGTCCACATCACCACCCTCACAGGCAAAGATACATGCTAGAACAGCAGCAAATACTGTACCTTCAAACCAAAAGGTGCAGCAGGGCAAACCACAGCCAAATGTCCCCAAATGGAGCCCAAAGCCCAAGTCACCTAAACATGAACCATCAATTGTGAAAACAGCTTGGAGACCAAAATCTGCTGAATCCCCAAAAACAGTTTTAAAATCTGTTTTCAAAACTGTTTCAAAATCACCCATCCATCCAAATCCAGTTGGTTCAGCTAAATCAAATGGTTGGAGGAAGGATGACAGGTGGAATGTTTCAAAAGTTGTGAACTTGTCTTTCAAGCCTACTGGAGTGTACAAGAAACACTCCAAACAATTTCAAGAAATAAGAGTTCAAAATTCTAATAAGAATCCACCGAGAAAACCACAGGTGTTTGGGAAAGAAAATCACAAACCCAGAGATGTCAACAAAAAGGACATTCTCAGTCCAACCAAGGCAGCCACACCCCCAATCCCTTATGTTACCAAGGGAATGTTTTTAAAAGAAATTTCTTTCACTGACTCTTCAGGTATACCCAAAACCACAATGGCCTGGGTACTTATGGCTAATTGATCTCTCACCTTGTGCAGGAACAGTCAAGGAGGACTTCCATTAACTTATTTGTTTATGAAAGTGATTGTTCCAAGCACATGATAGGAGGCATCTCTCTACTACATGACATGAAGGTTTCAATGGAGGGTATGTCTCTATTTGAGAGGTAAATCTGAAAAGATCAGCTGAAAAGGTAACACTGTCTGAATTGTTTGTGTCTTGGCGAATCTGATGTGAAGTATGGTTGTGCATGAAACAAAACCCAAATCTAAAAAAATTCTCAAAAGATAAACTTTGAAGGTTAGCTTGGCCAGATTTAATTGATATTTAGTGATGTGTCTGTGTGTGCATAAAAAAAATAAAAAATAAAAAAAAATTAAAAAAAAAAACCATGTGTGTTGATTTTAAAAATCAAAAAGCAAGAGGAAGAATAGAAAAGATGAAATAGTAGATCCCTCGGAAAAAATTGTGCTTTTTAATTTTTAATCTTTTGTTTGTGCGTTTGAGAAGGTGGGAAGTGAAATAAACTTCCGTCTTGGAGATGGCTGACACGTGTAAGGCAGATGTGAAAGACATGATCCATGGTGATATGCTGGTAGGCTCGGCTCTTAAATCTGAAAAGGTATGCGTTACACACTTAAAGATAACGTATGGCAGTTTATTGGGTAACAGCACTTAGGTTATTTGCATTTCTATTTGACTGCATGTTCAAGTTCCCGATACACACGCTTGTCTCCAAGAGTGTGAAATTGAGCTCAAAAAGTCGGTGTCCCCTCTGCTTTGCGTGAGCAATGACCTGGGGATGCTTCACATGTATGTAAGGCTCTCCTCTGCTTTGCGTGAGCAATGACCTGGAGTTGTCCATACATACGTACTTCTAGATCATCTAAAATAAAAAAAAATAAAAAAATAATATACACCCAAAAGATGCCAAAGAGCACATCAAAAGAGACCCTCAAGAGTCCAAAACCCTTAGCCTTTGTCACTGATGAGAGCATTATCAAAAATGTTTCAAAAAATTCAATTGACTTGTATATTATCCCCCAAAATCTATGTGATCTATTCTTTCTCTTCTCAATCCAGTCTGGAGCTCAGTTTCAAACTTCTGGTTCAGGTTGTGAAAATATGTGGTAGGGAAGTTATATGCTTGATAGTGTGTTATAACATGTACCTAGGATTTGTTGAAACCCACTTGCTGTTCATAATTAATACACAATAAAAGATAATAAAGTAACAAACAGCCTGATAAAGAAAAGGGTTTGAGTTTAAAGTGGATCAGTATATTGGCAATCACCTGGACGTGTTCGAGTAACAAATGCTGAAAAGGGTTCCTCAGTCAGATTCATACGGTTTGATCCCATAGAAACCTTCTCATTTAGTAATTTGGTATGTTTGTTTTATTTTTATTCTTCTTTTGAGTTATCTTAAGTTTTTATTGTTTATTTTCAACGATGGCCAGGTTAATTTAAAGGTTTTAATAAGTTTTTATGGGTTTTGTGCAAGAAAGTATCACCGTCCAGAATCTCAGGGGGAGAAAATGTGAAGTGAGACATTGGGTTCAGGGGAAGTATTTAAAGGAAACCCATAATTAATGTTAGGGTTTGTGGTAAATTATGTTGATCTCCTGCTAACCCAGTAACCAGTCATCATTTGTTGGTTAGTGTTTGTTCCATGTTGTGCATGACAGGTTAAATGGAAAAGAAAACTCATGGACAAGAAGGTCAAGGACTCAGTTGACCAAAGCAAGAACTCTGCTGCTGATCAAGTTGAAGAACCAGCCGGAAAAGGACTTACCCTACGCTTAGGGGAAGTTTGTTGGTTGTTCAAGTAAAGCTTCCAAAGACTCAAAAGATACCATTCGCAAGTTTCAGGGAAGCTGAATGAAGAAAAGATGCAGAGCAGTTACAACAAGAAGTTCAAGAATGCCAAGATAGAGGTTTTCAAAATTTATCCTCTGAAGTCACCAGCAGGTCAAGACAGTTCAAGCTGATGCTGATTAAGAGAGAGAGCCATCAAACATCCCACATGCTGCCCAATGAAGATTGTAAAAGAAAAGAATCTTCATCAACCCATGTTCAAGCCAAAGAAGAAGACTGCAAGTCTAAAGATTGAAAGAAGAAGACATTTAATATCACAAGCCAAGGGGAAGATTGTAAGGGAATAATTTGTGGCTTGTGTATTAAATTATCCTTTGGCGGATTATTTTGAAGGCCTATGTGTTAGAATAGGTGAAAATAAGTTGGGTTATGGTTATATTGGGTCATTGGGCCAATTTAGACATGTTTGGGCTCATTTAGAATGAGTTTAGGTGGACTTTTATGGGCCATTAAAGTCAAATACGGGAATGTTATGTTAATTAGGGTTACCAAAGATAGATTAGCTTGTTTTCCAAGGTAATCTCCTCCTATATAAGGATAGCTTAATTAGAAAATTAGGGTTGTTACTACTATTCCAAGGTGTTTGCAATTTTGGTGATCTCGAAATTCTCTTTGAGAATTTCGACTAAGTGTGTAACCAATCGGTGATTAATAGTAAAGTGTTCTCTTCAATCGGTTTGTGTTCTTACTTGTTTTCTTATTGCTTTTACGTATTTTTCTTGATTTATCTTGAATCACTTTAGTGTTTGGAGTCCGCACATTCACTAGGTGGACTTTTATGGGCCATTAAAGTCAAATACGGGAATGTTATGTTAATTAGGGTTACCAAAGATAGATTAGCTTGTTTTCCAAGCTAATCTCCTCCTATATAAGGATAGCTTAATTAGAAAATTAGGGTTGTTACTACTATTCCAAGGTGTTTGCAATTTTGGTGATCTCGAAATTCTCTTTGAGAATTTCGACCAAGTGTGTAACCAATCAGTGATTAATAGTAAAGTGTTCTCTTCAATCGGTTTGTGTTCTTACTTGTTTTCTTATTGCTTTTACGTATTTTTCTTGATTTATCTTGAATCACTTTAGTGTTTGGATTCCGCACATTCACTAGAGGTTGTGATATCGTGTTTGGGTTATTTCGATCCTTACAGGTAACCTCAAAGATTATTGTGATGATTTTGATGCTCTATTGAATAAGGTGGTGATAAGTGAGTAATGGAAAATGATAGGAAACTGGGAATTGATTTTCTAATGTGTGCTTAAATGTTGAATAATGAATAAATTGGGAAATGTGGTAAAGTATGGTGAGAATGGAAAGCATTATTAATCTATGATGTGTCGGTAGGCCCAGCTAACCTAGGAGTAGCTTAAATTGCCTATGTGTTATTTGTTGTATAAATATGCTAATCAGTTGCTAGTGGGTTCCCATTTTAGGAGTGATAGGGATTCTGAATCTGATGATTAGGAGGAAAGAGACCGCTTTAGGCTAGATACTCCTATGTCCTTAGAATTTCCAATGAGCATGTAGGTAATAATTTGGTTAATGAATTAGAGTGAAGGGACAAAATACTCATGTACAAACTAAGGATAGTATCCTGTGGTAAGTGCCTCTGATGATGTTCTGGATCTCGCGGGCAGAATACTCATGTATGATTTCGGGGGTAAGACCTTGGGAAAGAATACCTCTGATGATGTCCGTTGGTAATTTTAGGTAAAAGTGACCAAATATCTAAAAAAAAAATTGAGAAAAAGAAAAAAAATGATGAAAAATGATAGCTTAGAGGAATAAATGCTCAGGAGTTGCGATTCAAATGTTTAGTTATTCTTTGGACATCCTAGTATCCGGTTTAAGGGGATTGGAGAATAAATAAATTCAAATCATTTATACCCTTTGCTTTGACTGAATATGATTCGGTAGTAGGTTGAACTAGAGTTTTCTTTAGTGGGATCCATAGGCGACTGAACTTATATCTGGTAAATTCATAAATACATGGGGGCGAAAGAAAAGGTTGGTGGTTGGGTTTAATCGGATCGAAATATCGACAATTGTAGTTAGGGTGTTATTACGTTATGGATTGTGGAATTGTATGGTGGCTGTTGAATTTTGAAATGTTAAATGTTTAGAGTCAATTTCCTGGTTGTGATTCCATTGCAGTATTTTTCGAGGACGAAAAAATAGTCAGTGTGGGGATGTTTGATGTGTTGCAAACACATCTCATTTCCGGGGTCTTTTAGTTGGTTATTTGAGTCAAGTTGAGTCGGTTTTCATTAGTTTTAAGTGTTTTTAGTTAAGTTAGTGTCTTTGGGGTCTTGTTTATGTTTTTATGAGTTTTGTAGGTTTTTAATAAAGTCCCGAGGCCATGAGAGAAGTTAAGAAGAAAAATGAAGAAGTGCTGAACAAGAGGGTCCAGGCGTATCGCCTGGAACCTAATGAATGGGAGGCGATACGCGCGAAGAGGAAAGAGTCAACGCGGGGCTTAAAGTCGGTTTGACCGACTAAATTGTCGCGACATGATCTGTAGGCGTATCGCCTAGGAAGGACATACCTCCAAGCGATACGCTTGGAGGTCCAAAACCCGCAAAAAGAGGTTTCGCATTATAAAATCGATTTTAAGGGTTTCATTCGGTACTTTTCGACTGATTGCCGTCCAGAGAGGTTCTTAGAGGCGATTTTGAGGACGAGGAACAGTAAGGAGATTGATTTGAAGGCTAGAGATCAAGCATTCGGTTTCTCATCACGTGTTCGGTTTCTATCTTCTCTTTGATTTCTTTTGTACTTGATCTTAGACCATGTTTTCCTTTCAATTTTCTGTATGTGTTGCTGATCTTGACTGGATTATGGTCCTAGGCTAAGCACTTAGTGCCGCCTAGGCCGATCGATGACTAGTTTGTGTTTTTGATTTCTTTCGGTTTATGACAAAAGTATGTTTGGATTGATTATTCTTTAAAGTTCTCTAATTTTCTGGAATTAATGCGTATGACTACATGATTTATGGTTATGATTAGTGACTGATTCTTGCTCTGCTTGTGGATGTCGTCCAGTTTGAGTAGGGTAGTTGTGATTGTGTGACTGTGTGTTTGCGATTTGACATGTTTGCTATTTAGTAATCAGAGAATCAGTTATGAGTTATTTGCGTGAATTTTGTGGGCTGCTATCCTTAGACAAGCTGGAAGGTGATAAGGGTAATGATTAGTCGGGTTGGTTAACGGGTTAGGATCAAATTATCCCACAAGGAAATCCCCTAAGTTAGTTAATTAATCTGCTAATTGTGTTAGTTGTAGAACTTTAGTGAGGCTTCGTCTATCTTAAGGTGCCCTAGAGTCTGTCGAAGGTGGTTAGGATAGGTGGGTTGGGATGAACCCGAAAGGTGAACCAATCGTTCAAGCACTAGAATTATCAGTTAGGAACAAGCCGGAAGGTGACCTGACCAATCAGTGAGCATATTCGATTCTTAGGATTTCCTATTGCGTCACACCCGGTAAATGGTCTGGGGTCCACTAGGGTGTTCTTAGAGTTGTCGTTAAGATCCTGATTCCGTCATCTTTGTCATAGCCGTTAGAAGTCACTAGCATGATTTAGGAGTCTAGGCCTAGGTGGTACTGTTTCTCTCATCTGGTTTTCTCTTAGGTTTCCTTTGCTGCTGTTAATTGGTTATTTAGTTAGTTTAGTTAAGTTAATTCCTGAAACAAAAACCAAATTCATTTTACTCAAATTTCCATTCTTAGGTCCTAGGTTAGTTTTGTTCATAGAGTGTCTCTAGGGTTCGATAATCCCGGTCTTCCTTAGCTTTACTATAATCCGACAGGTACACTTGCCTTAGGGTTCGGTTAGTTTTAGGACTTTCGGTAAAATTAGGTGTGTCTAGGTCTAGGTTAGGTCGAGGTTTTAATAGTTATTTTTAGGTATCTTCCGAACACATCAAGTTTTTGGCGCCGTTGCCGGGGACACTTGGCAATAGCAAGATTAACTTAGGTCGTCGTTAGGAAATTTTGAGTCTTTTTGGTTTTTCCGTGTCTAGAGTCTTAGGATTTCCGTTTTTGAGTCTAGATTTTTAGGTTTATTTTCTCCTTTTACTTTCTTTTTGAGTCAGTTTCCTCATTTTATGCCACACACCCGTTCACGAGGTCCTCCTGAGTTGTCACCACTTTCTGATCCCGACGCGGATATTCGTGAACGGTTTCGCCTTCTACGCACCGAGCTAGAGGCATTAATCATTTCCACCGCTCAATCCAAACCATCTTCTTCCACACAAACCACACGCGACACCAAACCCATTCCATTCCCCGATCTTTCATCTATGGCGGCACGTCGCACCGTCCACGAGCAGGCTAGCGCCGGAGTCACCGAGGCCCGGTTTGCTATTGCACAGCCTGCTATTGCCAACACCGCGAATTGGCAAGTTCCGTCCCACGTCATCAACGCTTTGACGCATTCGATCCAGTTTCATGGACGTGAGGACGAAGATGCACCGACGCATATCTCCCGTTTCATTCGTATCTGCAACACGTTCGGACTCACCGGAGTCGCGAACGACACCATCTACTTGCGTCTGTTCCCATTCTCCCTTACGTCTCGAGCCGCCGAGTGGCTTGAGACGCTTCCGCCTAATTCGATCGCTACCTGGGACGATCTCACTGCAAAATTCCGGAAGAAGTATCATCCTCCAGCCAAGGCTTCCCGTACTCGGGAGGAAATCCACTCTTTCAAGATGGACACCGATGAGCCTTATTCTGTTGCTTACAAGAGATTCAACACCCTTCTGAGTAGATGTCCGCAACACGGGTTGACGGACTGGGCGATCATAGAAAAGTTCTATAATGGACTTCCTTATTCTGTTCAGAAGGATTTCAATATTTCGGCTGGAGGGCATATGATGGAGAAGCTCACTGTTGACGAATGCAAATCATTATTTGAGAGCTTCGCACTTGCTGAACAGCAGGCACCCGGAGGTCGGAGAGCCACCTTGGCCCCGACTAGATCACTCGTTCCATCTACATCTACCCGAGGTGTAAATCACATTGGCTCAGAAACCATGTCACCTAGGGAGTTAGAAAACATTTATAAAACCTTAGAAGAAATCAAACTCCACATCAAAGCCAAATGTGAGCTGTGCAGAGGTGCTCATGACACTCGAGGCTGCTCGCTTGCTCCCGCTGAGCAGGTGGATTACATTGGAAACCGAAACCAGTTCAGTAATTCGTTCCAGTCTGGGTGGAGGAGTGGCCAAAATTCAGGATGGCGAGAGGGAGGCAATCCACCTGGTTTTCAGCCGAGGTATAATCAGAGTGGTGGAGGAAATGAGGGGCCGACTATGAAGGAGCTTACAGAGCTGGTCATGAATCAAACGCAGATTTTGCAGCAGATGAACGCGAGAGATGAGGCCACACAGAAGAAGCTAGCGGAGCATGACACGTTACTGAGAAATCAACAAGCTTCGTTCCTGGATTTGCAGCGTTCGGTGGGTGATATCGCGAAGCAGCTAAAGGAGCTCAATTCCCGTGGGGGTCAGTTTTCTGGTAGTACTTATAAGAACCCCAATGCTAATGTCAATGCGATCACTACTAGGAGCGGGAGAGTTGTCCAGAGTCCATAGCCGGCGGTAGTTGATGAGGAGCCGGTCGATGAGGAGATTGAGTTGGAGACGCCTGGCGGAAGGGTGCACGAGAGCGTGACGCCAGCAAGTACCGCACCGAACGTCGAGGCTGAGGTAGTTAGAGAGAAGCCGTTGAAATGGGAGGCGGTGAGAGAGAAGAAGAGAGTACGGTTTGTGCCTCAACCAATCACAGCAGATGATTTGAAACGTGTTCCCTATCCTGAGAGGTTGATTCAACAGAAGAATGCGCGTGAGTATAATCAGTTTTTAGAGCTTCTTAAGCAGCTTAGGGTCACTTTACCTTTTACTGATGTTATTAGACAAATGCCTAAGTATGCTAAATTTCTGAAAGATATGTTAACGAATAAGAAGAAGCTTGAAAGTTTTTCAGATGTTACTCTTGATGCTAATTGCTCTGCTGTAGTTCAGAATAGGTTGCCTGAAAAATTGACTGATCCTGGTACCTTTACCATTCCGTGCTCTTTTGGTGATTTATCTGTTGCATGTGCTTTAGCGGATTTAGGTGCTAGTATTAATGTGATGCCATATTCTGTTTTCATGCATCTAGGATTAGGTGAGTGTTTTGGTAAAAAACTGCCTAAGCAATTAGTTGATCAAATTTCGTAAGTGAGGTAGCGTGTTTGAGGTAAATAAAGCTGAGAATGTAAGTTTGGAGATTAACACGAGGATGTAACGAGGGAAAATCCAAGTATCCTTGAGTATCCTCAAGGAGCCTGGCAAAAAACCTCGGGGGCCGGTTCAAAGTACCTGCCTCCTAAAACTTTTATATGAAAGAATGTTTAGTACAAAGAATGAGCTCGTATTCTAAGTGTTGCAGAGAATTGTAATCGTAAAAGAGGTGTGTGTGTGTGCAAGCCTAGAGCTCGAATTAAATACGGATTACATCATAACAAATTGTCCTAAAAAGTAGCAACTAAGTCCACGTTTCCTTGGTAACCGTTGAAGTCCATCCAGTCCACGTTTTCCTCAGCTGACCGGGTCTTTAGGACACGTGAGTAATACTCGAGTCAACCTGTGAATAACGAACAAAGAGAGAAAAAAGCAATCGTTAGTTGATAAACATAATTCAGGATCTTTACCGTGAAATGCTCATGAGCTGATGCGAGCTGCTCAATGTCTCCCGAATTCTAGTACCAACAATTGCCCCCAAATTTTTGGCGGATGGCGCATGCAAGCCAGGTGTCAAAAATTTGAATTCTAGCCTTATCGCTAAGTAACGGAGATTTGACAGATTTAGTTGGTGCAACTTCCCAGGCGAAGTTCCCGTTAAGTTTTCTTTTATAACCCCATTTCTTCTTTCATTATTCCACACAATTTTCTACTCGGCGAAAACCCCAGAGCTTCTCCCATCTTCTCCAGGTTAGTTTCTCCTTTCTTCCTTTTCCTCTTCTCTTCCGATAATGGGAAAAAAGCTGCCACGATCACCGGCCACGGTCTCCGACCAAGTGGCCGACGATTTTACCGACCAGGGTTTGCTTCCGGCCACGGCGGAGGAAACCTGCAACTTTGACGATCGCAAGATCGCAATGCTGCAGCGATCTTCATGTTTCCCCGCCGGAACTGAGTTTCGCCCTTTTGACCCGTCACTGAAAGCCGACCATAATTCCGATGATTGGGTCTGTTTTCTTCACTACCCTTTCATGTTGGGGATGACATTTCCTTTCCCGGACCTGGTCGCCGATTTCTTTTCTATTACCAACCTTGCCTACTCCCAAGTGATGCCCATGGTGTGGCGAATCCTTTTCTGTCTTCATCATCTGAACCAAACCCGCAACTTAAACATTGGGGTCGCCGAGATTTGCAAAGTGTACCGGCTGGCCACCCATGGCAACAGCAGGTTCGTCTTGAAGATTAGAACCGGAGAAGCTCAGATGATCCCTAGGACTTCTCACAACGACCACGATTGGAAGCGTCAATTTTTCTTTGTGAAACGAAGTAGCCTTGTTGGTTGTGAGAACCTTCCTACCCAGTGGGTCATTAAGGGTAGGAAGAGTTTTAGTAACATTCTAATCCCGTATACTCTTCCATTGCATGTAACTGATATGATTGTGTTTCTGTCTTTGCAGCGCCCAAGTTTGAAGCTTTGATAAAACCAACCCGTGAATCCTCCAAGAAGCTCAAGGATCTTTTCAGCATCCCAGCAGCAGAAAGGAGCTGCCAGCCCGAGGACGTTTCAACTGCCAGAAGCATTTCCCAGCAATCTCTTAGCCCTTCAAGAACCATGTCAACAGGTACTTTCATTTAATTGTTCCCTTTTCGTTTTTGAATCGTGTTTTATTATTTCTGAAATTGATCCTTCACTGTCTATGATGAAGCTCCAGGTTCAGCCTCCAACTTCTCCTTCAAGGACCTTAAGCTGCTCATTGCTAAGAAAGAGAAAACCGAAGAAATCAGCAGCACGGCTCCTACTGACGCCTCAGCCCCCAAGTTCCAAGCTCCTAGCACTCGTTCCAAGACTTCTTCTGCCAAGAAGCGCAAAGCTCCTGACTCCACTATCAATGTGGACAGCTTCGATGATCTCCCTCCTGTTGCAGCTGCTAACAAGCTGCTCTCACTGCAGGCTGTAGTGAATATTGTAAGTTGTAGCTTAATAACAGGGAAATATGTAAAAATGAAAGTTATAACACTTCCCTTTTTGATTCTGATGTGCAGGGCATTGACAAACTGAGCCACGAGGTGATTGACCTCGAAGGTAAAGTGGAAGCCCTGGAGCAGAAGCTCGAAGCAGCTGAGCAGAAGCTTGAAGCCTCTGAGCTCAAACTTGATCAGGCCACGCTCCGTCTTGAGAAGCTGAACAAGGCCACAGCCAGCAACACTCGCCACTATGAGAAGCAGCTCAAAGAGAAAGATGCTGCAGCTGCTAAAGCCCTGAAGCAGGCCGAATTGAACGCTCAACCTTCAGCCGCCATCAGCGTGCTGGAGTGTATGATTGAGATGGCGACTGCTGCACAGGCTGATGGCTTTACTCCAGAGAGCTGGCCGGTGAAAGACTGGGAGGTGAGCCTTAAGAAGCTATTGGCTGAGAGGGGAGATGCTCCTGAAAATGCTGAGAAGGAGGCTGAGCCGGAGGTTAAGAAGGAAGCTGAGAAGGAAAAGGGCAAGGGCAAGGAGGTTGAGCAGGCGGAGGCTGCTGGTGATAAGCTGGGCGATAAAGGCAATCTTGACTAGGTCGGAGCCCGCTTTTTTAGGTTTGTTTGGTTTGGTTCTTTTGGTAAACAATGGTGGTTGTGAAACAAAACAATGAAACAATGGTAACTTAACAATGGGGCTTGGATGGAGGGACCTTGAGTTTCAAGGCGAAGTCCAAGCTCCTTGAACAATGCAGTTGGCCTCAGGTGGAGGGATCTTGGGTTCCAAGACGAAGCCTGAGGTTAACTTTTTATTTTCCTGCAAATATATGACTTAGTAGCATTTTGATCATCATGGTGTGCCGTTTATGCTTTTAATTATTTTGAAAAATGTTTGAATGAGGATCCTACAGGATGCTCAGCATAGTTTAGTTTAAAAACTCAAAAGTTTATTAAAATTTTGTCAATGTTAACAAACCATGATGCCATCTAATACTTAGTAATAAAAATACGTATTAAACGCAGTATCAATATAACCTGTTTGAGAATACTCCAACCGTAGAGGTAGTCAGGATCTCTAAGGATCCTTAGGAATCCTTAAGATAGACTTGATGAAATTCCGATTTTAAGGCATAAAATACCTTAAAAACCTTGAGCACTTGTGAATAAGTTAAACTGGGGTCAAGCCCAATCTTGTATTCTCGCAGTGTAAAACGTTTTATAAATCTTGGGTCTAAGCCAACTGGGGTCAAGCCCGAAACTTGAGAGACACAAGTGTGTCTAAGCCTTAATTAATGCGAGAGCATCAACAACCTTTGCTAACCTGAGGACAAGCTCATAGATACTTGGGACTAAGCCAACTGGGGTCAAGCCCATAACTTAGGAGACACGAAGGTGTCTAAACCTTAGTTGACACGAAAATGCCAAAAACCTTAGGATCTTTGCGAGATGACACGTCTGCCACTCATATTGAAGTGCACTCCATGGCCAACAGTGATGAAATTATCAGCCACCCTAGGATGAACTGGTCGCACCACCTCGAACCATAGGCCACCATCGTGCGCTCCTGGCGAGGGTCTTGCGCTCCTGGCGATTCCCATTAGTGAACGAGAAGGTGAAAACCTCCTAAACCTTTGATTGCATTCAGAATGCATTTGACTTAGAAGAGGTGATCAGCCTCTAACTTATGACAGGATGCTCCGAACAGCTGCAAAACACTTCAAGACTCGGTGAGGGGTGGGTGTTAGTTTGGCTAACACCCCTCCGATGCTTAAGTCAGTAATTACTTCACAAAAATAATAATATGAAATTAAAATAATGGTTAAAGTCATAACTGAGGTCTTTGAAGTTTAGACAAGGATTCCTTGATATGCTCAAAGGATCTAGAAAGCACTTACATAAAATATAACTTCAAGTGAATTGCATTCCAAGCTCTTGGGAGCAGCTCACCTTCCATAGTAGCCAACCTATATGCTCCCTTTCCAGCTTCTGAATCTATTAAATAGGGACCTTCCCATTTGGGCGCAAGTTTCCCATGTGCTGGATTGGTCGTATTTTGAAAAGCTTTTCTGAGTACCAGATCTCCTACTTGAAATCTTCTGATCCTGAGATTCCTGTTGTAAGACTTGGCTATCCTTTGCTGTTATGCTGCCATCCGGAATTTTGCGAGGTCTCTGACTTCATCTATCGTTTCAAGATCTTCAAGGAGCTCTTGCTTATTGGCTTCCAAATCCCGGCAGCTTGTTCTGGCAGTTGGCATCACCGTTTCAGTGGGTATTACAGCTTCTGAGCCAAACACTAAGGAAAATGGTGTTCGACCAGTAGCATTTTTGGAGGTCGTTCTGTCGGCCCACAATACGAAAGGTAGTTCTTCAGCCCATTTCCCTTTTTTATCTCCTAGCTTCTTCTTAAGGTTATTGATGATAATCTTATTGCTCGATTCTGCCTGGCCATTAGCTTGTGGATGTATGGGAGTTGAAGTTACCATCTTGATGCCCCATGCCTCACAAAAACTAGTTGTTCTTTTGCCAATAAACTGAGATCCATTGTCACACACTATTTCCGATGGGATTCCAAACCTTGTCAAGATATTCCTTTTGATGAAAGAAATCACTTCCTTTTCTCGAACTTGGACAAAGGCTTCGGCTTCGATCCACTTAGAAAAGTAGTCCGTCATGGCTAGCATGAAGACTTTTCCTCCAGGTGCTACAGGCAGCTTACCAACTATATCCATGCCCCATTTCATGAACGGCCACGGAGACGATATTGAATAAAGCGGCTCAGCAGGCTGATGGAGGATATTGCCGTGCCGCTGGCATGCATCACACTTCTGAACAAAGGCCATTGCATCCTTTTTCATAGTAGGCCAGTAGTATCCTATCCTCAATACCTTGGAAAAGAGTGATCTGCCCCCAGTGTGATTGCCACAATCACCTTCATGAATATCCTGAAGTACCGCATGTGCTTCAGGCTGCTCGAGGCATCTCAAGTATGGTCCTGCAAGAGATTTCTTGTATAAGATACCATTTATTATTGAATATGGAATTACCTTTGTTCGGAAGAGTCTGGAGTTCTCGTTTTTTGGGATTTCTCCTTCTTGGATAAATCTCCTGATAGGGTAAGTCCAGGATTCTTGAGGATCCTGGGAGTCTGTCATTTCTTGATCTTTATCTGTTGTAACATCATTAACTTCTTGTTCTTCAATTGCTGGTGTCAGGATGTGAGTTATGGGAATCTTGACACCTTCTGGGATCCTTAAAGATGATGCTAAATTTGCCAAAGCATCAGCTTCTGCGTTTTCTTCTCTGGGTACCTGTGATATGCTGCAATTTTCAAAAGATAATGCTAATTGTTTTACAAGGTCCAGATATTTGGTTAGCCTTTCGCCTTTCACTGCATAGGATCCATTAAATTGGTTAGTTAATAACAAGGAGTCAATAAAAACTTGAATGTGTTGGATATCCATATCTTTAGCGAGTTGTAATCCTGCAATTAAAGCTTCGTATTCAGCTTCATTGTTGGTGGCTTTGAATTCACAATGGATAGATAGAGGGATAATGTCCCCCTTTGGCGATTTCAGTAGCACACCAAGTCCTGTTCCTCTAACGTTAGATGCTCCATCTGTATATAGTATCCAGCTGCCTGAAGCTTCTTCGAGCTGCTTGACCTCAAGTTCAACTTCTGGCAGTATGTCGCTGCTGAAATCAGCCACAAAATCTGCAAGGGCTTGTGACTTGATTGCTGTTCTTGGCTCATATATGATATCATAGGCACTTAATTTAACTGCCCATTTCGCCATTCTACCTGACATTTCTGGTTTTCTCAAGACACACTTAACAGGATAGTTAGTTTTCACGTAAATAACATGAGTTTCAAAGTAATGTCTTAATTTTTGTGAATCCATGACAAGAGCTAAAATCAATTTTTCCAAATAAGAATACCTGGTTTCAGCATCTAATAGTGTTTTGCTTACATAATATACCGGATGTTGTTGTCCCTCATGATCTTTCACAAGCACAGCACTTACTGAGCTGCCTGAGACTGCTAAATAGAGGGATAGTGGTTCGCCCTTGACTGGTTGCATTAGAAGTGGAGCGGATGATAAATATTCTTTCAAGGAGCTCAGAGCTGCTTCGTGTTTCTCACCCCATTCGAACTTTTTATTCTTCTTCAATATGTCATAGAATTCTTTGCTCTTTTCAGACGATCTCGATATGAACCTGTTGAGCGCTGCCACTCTGCCAGTTAGTCTCTGAACTTCTTTGACATTTGTTGGAGACTTCAGGTTTATGATTGCTTGGATTTGCTCAGGGCTGGCCTCAATTCCCCTTTCAGTAACCATAAAGCCTAAAAACTTGCCGGCTCTTACTCCGAAATGGCACTTGGAAGGATTCAATTTCATGTTGAATTGGTCCAGGATATCAAAAGCAGCTTCAAGATCTCTAGGGTGGTCCTTCGCTTTTTTCGATTTCACCACCATATCATCGATGTATACTTCCATGGTGTCCCCCAGCTTGTCTTTAAACATCATGTTGACTAGCCTTTGGTATGTGGCACCTGCATTTCGTAAACCAAAAGGCATTGCAATATAACAATAAATACCTGTAGGGGTCATGAAGGCTGTGTCTTCCTGATCTGATGGTTCCATTTGAATTTGTTGAAAGCCCGAAGATGCGTCCATAAAAGTTAGCATCTCATGCCCAGCAGTTGCGTCCACCATAGAATCAATATGCGGTAGAGGGAATGGGTCTTTAGGGCAGGCCTTGTTTAGGTCTGTGTAATCTACACATACCCTCCACTTACCATTCTTCTTTTGGACTACCACCACATTAGCCAACCAGCGAGGATACTTAACTTCTCTGATCATTTTTGATTTGAGCAGCCTGTCAACTTCCTCTTGGATTATGATGTTTCTCTCAGGAGCGAACTTTCTTCTCTTCTGATGTATTGGCCTGAAAGATTCATCTATACCAAGTTTATGAGTAATAATATCTTTGGATATACCTGTCATGTCTTCATGTTTCCATGCAAATGTTGTGGCTCTGGACTTTAAGAGGCTCACGAGCTGCTCCTCAGTATCCTCAGGAATATTTGTTCCTACCAGCACTTTGATTTCAGGATCTTCAGGATTGAGTTGAACTTCTTTGGTCTCCAATTCCTTCGTCATCTGAATTCTTCGTGCTGGTTTCTTTAATTGCTATGCTGGCTTTGACTTGATAGTGTTCTTCATAGCAGAAGTGTAGCAGTCTTTGGCTTCTTGTTGATCACTTAGTATTCTTACAACTCCTCCAAGGTGTGGGAAGCTTCACACATTGATGATAGGTAGATGGAACTGCTTTCATGTCATGGATCCATGGCCTTCCCAAGATTACGTTGCAACAAGGAAGGGAGTCAATAACGCAGAATTTCTGCATGGAGTTGACCCCTTCAATGTAAACAGGAAGTCTGATGTCTCCAACCGTATGCTTGGTTTCTCCGCTAAATCCTACTAACACTGAGGATCTTGGAATTATCTCTTCTTCGGGAATGCTCATCTTCTTAAGCACGTCCAATTGGATAATGTTGACCGAACAGACTATCATGATAAGGGTCCTGGATGTCTTGCTTATCAGTTTCGTCAAAAGAAATGACTTTGTCTTCAGTCAATATTGCATTCTTCTTTGGTCGACTGCCTTGATCCATTTTAGCCTCCTTGGCATGTCTTTTTGCTGATGAGAAAGAGGTTCCACATATGTCAGATCCTCCGGAGATGAAGTTGATCACTTTGGCATCTGCTGGTGGTGATTGCGCTCTTTTGGGCAGCTCAGCAGCTTCTTGAGTTTTACTCTTCTTTCTGCCGAACAATTCCTTGAGATGCCCCTTGCTGAGCAGGTAACTGATTTCTTTCCGAAGTGCTATGCAATCATCTGTTAAGTGCCCAAAGTCTTCGTGGTAGGCACACCATTTAGACTTATCTTTCCATGATCCTTGTTTATCCGATTTTCTTGGCCACCTGGCTTTATCACCTAGATCCTGCAAGGCACATAACAAACCACTTGTGTCAACCGAAAAACAGTAATCAGATACCTTTGGGAAGTCTTCCTCGTCGTCATCATCTTCAACTGCATTAACCCTGGGATTATCATTCCTGTAATAGGGTTTGGTTCGTTGTTGCTTTACGGGAGAATCTGTTCTCCTGCCTAATGATTCATCGCCCCTTTTCTGGACCTTCTTGTCATCTTCTAATCTGATGAATCTCAATGCCCTTGTTCTGACTTCATCAAGGTTCCTGCAAGGAGTCATAACCAAATCATCATAAAATCGGGAATCCCCTCTAATCCCCATTTTGAAGGCTTCTACAGCAGCAGCCATATCCAGGTTAGGGATATCCAGTGCTTCTCGACCGAATCTGGCCACATAATCCCTTAGGGATTCATTGGATTTCTGAACTATCCTGTACAAGTCACCCGTGAGCTTCTCAAAGCTCCTGCTGCAAGAAAACTGGTTATTAAATAAGTTAACCAAATGAGGAAAGGATGTAATAGTATTAGGAGGGATACTGAGTAGCCATTTCAAGGCTGGTCCTGTTAGTGTTGAGCCGAATCCCTTGCATAAGCAAGCTTCTTTGATGTTTACAGGAATGGGGTTGATCTCCATCCGTTCCCTATATTGTGCCACGTGTTCCTCAGGATCTGTGGTCCCGTCGTAGAGTTTCATGTTGGGAGTTTGAAATCTTTTTGGTATCTCCACGTCACAAATGGGCCATGCAAATCTAGAAACTCTGTGGCTGCCTGCTGGCACTTCAGGAATTGGACGAATAACACCAGGAACACTTGAGATCATATCCTTTAACCTCTGAAGTTCCCTAGCAATAGTCGGGTTGATACCTGCATCCTGCACAGTTCCTTGGTTAGGGTGTACATAGAAATTATCGAAGTTGTTACCGGCCCTGGAAGTTTGGAGATGGATCTGGGGTCCATATTCAGCATCCCTAAGGATGGTCGGCTCAGTCGTGGTTCCCATTTGCATGGGGATAAAGTCTCCTTCATGCATCTCCTGAGATGAACCTGGGAATATGCCTGCAGAGACAGTAGGGTTAGAAAATAAGGATCCTTGAGGATCCTGAGCTGCTCGCAAGCGGCTCCGGTATGGTTGGAATGGCTGAGATGAAGATCCCTGTAGCATCTGTGGAGTAGGCATTGCTGACTGCTGACTCCAAGGCTCATGTAGGTTTGTTCCCGCGAATTGTTGTGGTCGAGATGCGGATTGATGCATTGAGACTGCTGGCACCCGATGGTTTAAAAACCCGGCTGGTTGCTGACTTGAGCATCTCGGCGGCTGCTGACTTCCATATTCGCTGTAGTAAGATTCTGGGGGTTGCTCAGAGTAGAATCCAGAGTATTCCAGATCCATCGTCCTGGAAGTCTTCTGATGCTGAGTGCCTGAGGATCCTGCAGTGGTAACTGTTGCAATACCTGACTTTTGAACAGTAGAGGGATTTACTTTCTGTTTCGGCTGCTCCGATATTTCCGGAGAGTTAAACCCGAATGATTTTGGGATCAAAGGGCTGATTTCCTCTACTGGTTTCTTCGATTTCTTCAATTCCATGATCTCCTTCATCATTCTCTCGTTGGTTTTGGTTTGTTCATCCGCATGGGCCTTCATTTGCCTGATCAAAATATAGAGATCGTTATTAGAAATAGTAGAGTCAGTGGACGTACCTTGAGATCCAGTAAAAGTGGGGTATTCCACTCCTTTAGCATTAGTATCAGCCACTTTCTTCATCATTGGGGGGAGACCAGCGTTGACAGTGGGCTTAGAGGATGAAACAGATTTTGAGGTGAATTTTGGTTGAGTCGACATTTTCAAGAATCGGTTATGGGAAGAAGATCAAGGCTCTTAATCGAATTCAAACACCGTTTGCCCCACGGTGGGCGCCAAATTGTTTTGGTCAAAAACTGCCTAAGCAATTAGTTGATCAAATTTCGTAAGTGAGGTAGCGTGTTTGAGGTAAATAAAGCTGAAAATGTAAGTTTGGAGATTAACACGAGGATGTAACGAGGGAAAATCCAAGTATCCTTGAGTATCCTCAAGGAGCCTGGCAAAAAACCTCGGGGGCCGGTTCAAAGTACCTGCCTCCTAAAACTTTTATATGAAAGAATGTTTAGTACAAAGAATGAGCTCGTATTCTAAGTGTTGCAGAGAATTGTAATCGTAAAAGAGGTGTGTGTGTGTGCAAGCCTAGAGCTCGAATTAAATACGGATTACATCATAACAAATTGTCCTAAAAAGTAGCAACTAAGTCCACGTTTCCTTGGTAACCGTTGAAGTCCATCCAGTCCACGTTTTCCTCAGCTGACCGGGTCTTTAGGACACGTGAGTAATACTCGAGTCAACCTGTGAATAACGAACAAAGAGAGAAAAAGCAATCGTTAGTTGATAAACATAATTCAGGATCTTTACCGTGAAATGCTCATGAGCTGATGCGAGCTGCTCAATGTCTCCCGAATTCTAGTACCAACAGTGAGTTAGAGCCGACTAGGATGACGATCTCTTTAGCAGATAGGTCGGTGGTTAGACCCAAAGGAATAGTGGAAAATGTGCTTGTGCAAGTTGATAAATTTCTGTTCCCTATAGACTTTGTGGTAGTTGATACTGCATATGATGCTAGCTGCCCGTTGATTTTAGGAAGGCCTTTCCTTAGGACTGCTCGGGCGTTAGTTGATGTTTTCGCGGGCACGATTACTTTGAGGGTAGATGATGAATCGGTTGAGTTCAAGGTTGGTAAGTCGAGTGACAAGAACAACGAGTCCGTGTACTTTCTAGGTTCTTTTATATCTTTGGTGGATAGTTGTGTTAGTTATGTCACTGTTGAGGATCTGGTCGTTGGAAATAGGTTGGAGGGTGATTCAGTAGTTGAGGATAAGTGTGGGGAGGTTCCCGGGGGGTTAGATGAGTTAATTGATAGAAATGAGGTTTTTGACCCGTTAGTAGAACCCGGTGCGGAATTAGTGGTTGGAGAGTTGTTGGTAGTTGAGGATGGATGTAGGAAAGCCACACTTGGTGACATAGGTGAATTTGAGGATAGGATTGTGCTTAGACCAAGTGTGGGGAGGTTAGTTGTGGTTTCTAGTGAGAATGACCCAAAGTTAAGGTTTCTAGAGAAGATTAGATTTCTCCCGGGGTCGGTTTAAGCATTGGAAGGTTAAAAAGTTGTTACATTTGTTAAAATTGGTTGCTTTATGGTTTAGGGAGTTAGTTGGCGGTTGGTTGGTTAGAAACCGGGAGCAATCCGGTAGTTTTTTGTTGAGAGATGTGAAATCGAAGCCTCCGGATGGTTTGGGAGGTTGTTTTTCTGTTTTGTGCTGAAATGATGAAGTTCCCGGGTTGTATATTATTGTATTGGTGTTTTAATTTTCTGCAATTTTTTTTTAGTTTTTGTGCCTTTTGCGTCTTTTGGTTTTGTGTTTTTAGTGTTTGTAGGTAATTCTGGAGATTTGGAGATTGGCAAAGGTGAATTTGCAGGTCAAAAATGCAGGTTTGTGCTGAAAAATTCGACTATAGGCATGCTTTGGAAAAAAGAGATAGAAAATTTTTAAAGGCCAAAAGTTGGAAAACTCTCTGGAAAAGTAGTTCCAGGCGTATCGCCTGGAGGTAGGAAGGTAGTAGGCGATACGCCTACAGTTGAGAGGGGTCCAAAGTTTGTAGTTCTAGGCGTATCGCCTGGGAGATGCAGGGCGGTAGGCGATACGCCTAGGGGAGGTAAGTCAGAAAAATTTTAATTTTCAAATTTTTATTTCTGTTTACCGAGTTTGTGGTGATTCGCTGCGGTCGCTGTGCTAAGTCTTTGGAGTTTCAGGTGAACACGTTTCTACTTATTTTAATTTATTTATTTTATTTCGGTTTTATTTTTTGTTCCATTCCACATTGAGGGCAATGTGTGATTCAAGTGTGGGGATGGGATACTTGCGTAATTGAGTCAGTCTTTTTATTTTTGGTGTGTTATTGAGTCATAAAAATTGAAAATTGAAATAAAAATTTGAAAAATTGTTCAAAAATGTCCAAGATTCTGGCTGCAATTAATGGAAAATGATAGGAAACTGGGAATTGATTTTCTAATGTGTGCTTAAATGTTGAATAATGAATAAATTAGGAAATGTGGTAAAGTATGGTGAGAATGGAAAGCATTATTAATCTATGATGTGTCGGTAGGCCCAACTAACCTAGGAGTAGCTTAAATTGCCTATGTGTTATTTGTTGTATAAATATGCTAATCAGTTGCTAGTGGGTTCCCATTTTAGGAGTGATAGGGATTCTGAATCTGATGATTAGGAGGAAAGAGACCGCTTTAGGCTAGATACTCCTATGTCCTTAGAATTTCCAATGAGCATGTAGGTAATAATTTGGTTAATGAATTAGAGTGAAGGGACAAAATACTCATGTACAAACTAAGGATAGTATCATGTGGTAAGTGCCTCTGATGATGTTCTGGATCTCGCGGGCAGAATACTCATGTATGATTTCGGGGGTAAGACCTTGGGAAAGAATACCTCTGATGATGTCCGTTGGTAATTTTAGGTAAAAGTGACCAGATATCTAAAAAAAAATTGAGAAAAAGAAAAAAAATGATGAAAAATGATAGCTTAGATGAATAAATGCTCAGGAGTTGCGATTCAAATGTTTAGTTATTCTTTGGACATCCTAGTATCCGGTTTAAGGGGGTTGGAGAATAAATAAATTCAAATCATTTATACCCTTTGCTTTGACTGAATATGATTCGGTAGTAGGTTGAACTAGAGTTTTCTTTAGTGGGATCCATAGGCGACTGAACTTATATCTGGTAAATTCATAAACACATGGGGGCGAAAGAAAAGGTTGGTGGTTGGGTTTAATCGGATCGAAATATCGACAATTGTAGTTAGGGTGTTATTACGTTATGGATTGTGGAATTGTATGGTGGCTGTTGAATTTTGAAATGTTAAATGTTTAGAGTCAATTTCCTGGTTGTGATTCCATTGCAGTATTTTTCGAGGACGAAAAAAGAGTCAGTGTGGGGATGTTTGATGTGTTGCAAACACATCTCATTTCCGGGGTCTTTTAGTTGGTTATTTGAGTCAAGTTGAGTCGGTTTTCATTAGTTTTAAGTGTTTTTAGTTAAGTTAGTGTCTTTGGGGTCTTGTTTATGTTTTTATGAGTTTTGTAGGTTTTTAATAAAGTCCCGAGGCCATGAGAGAAGTTAAGAAGAAAAATGAAGAAGTGCTGAACAAGAGGGTCCAGGCGTATCGCCTGGAACCTAATGAATGGGAGGCGATACGCGCGAAGAGGAAAGAGTCAACGCGGGGCTTAAAGTCGGTTTGACCGACTAAATTGTCGCGACATGATCTGTAGGCGTATCGCCTAGGAAGGACATACCTCCAAGCGATACGCTTGGAGGTCCAAAACCCGCAAAAAGAGGTTTCGCATTATAAAATCGATTTTAAGGGTTTCATTCGGTACTTTTCGACTGATTGCCGTCCAGAGAGGTTCTTAGAGGCGATTTTGAGGACGAGGAACAGTAAGGAGATTGATTTGAAGGCTAGAGATCACGCATTCGGTTTCTCATCACGTGTTCGGTTTCTATCTTCTCTTTGATTTCTTTTGTACTTGATCTTAGACCATGTTTTCCTTTCAATTTTCTGTATGTGTTGCTGATCTTGACTGGATTATGGTCCTAGGCTAAGCACTTAGTGCCGCCTAGGCCGATCGATGACTAGTTTGTGTTTTTGATTTCTTTCGGTTTATGACAAAAGTATGTTTGGATTGATTATTCTTTAAAGTTCTCTAATTTTCTGGAATTAATGCGTATGACTACATGATTTATGGTTATGATTAGTGACTGATTCTTGCTCTGCTTGTGGATGTCGTCCAGTTTGAGTAGGGTAGTTGTGATTGTGTGACTGTGTGTTTGCGATTTGACATGTTTGCTATTTAGTAATCAGAGAATCAGTTATGAGTTATTTGCGTGAATTTTGTGGGCTGCTATCCTTAGACAAGCTGGAAGGTGATAAGGGTAATGATTAGTCGGGTTGGTTAACGGGTTAGGATCAAATTATCCCACAAGGAAATCCCCTAAGTTAGTTAATTAATCTGCTAATTGTGTTCGTTGTAGAACTTTAGTGAGGCTTCGTCTATCTTAAGGTGCCCTAGAGTCTGTCGAAGGTGGTTAGGATAGGTGGGTTGGGATGAACCCGAAAGGTGAACCAATCGTTCAAGCACTAGAATTATCAGTTAGGAACAAGCCGGAAGGTGACCTGACCAATCAGTGAGCATATTCGATTCTTAGGATTTCCTATTGCGTCACACCCGGTAAATGGTCTGGGGTCCACTAGGGTGTTCTTAGAGTTGTCGTTAAGATCCTGATTCCGTCATCTTTGTCATAGCCGTTAGAAGTCACTAGCATGATTTAGGAGTCTAGGCCTAGGTGGTACTGTTTCTCTCATCTGGTTTTCTCTTAGGTTTCCTTTGCTGCTGTTAATTGGTTATTTAGTTAGTTTAGTTAAGTTAATTCCTGAAACAAAAACCAAATTCATTTTACTCAAATTTCCATTCTTAGGTCCTAGGTTAGTTTTGTTCATAGAGTGTCTCTAGGGTTCAATAATCCTGGTCTTCCTTAGCTTTACTATAATCCGACAGGTACACTTGCCTTAGGGTTCGGTTAGTTTTAGGACTTTCGGTAAAATTAGGTGTGTCTAGGTCTAGGTTAGGTCGGGGTTTTAATAGTTATTTTTAGGTATCTTCCGAACACATCAAGTTTTTTTGTGTAGGGGCTACCTGATAAATCTCAAGCAAATGTTTGGGTTGTAGATAGTGGGTGCTCCAGTCACATGACAGGTAATAAAAATCTTCTAGAAAACACAAAAAGATATGATGGAGGTCCTGTTGCTTTTGGAAGCAATGAATGTTACATTACTGCACTTTGTAATGTGTCAAATGGAAGTTTTACTCTTGACAAGGTAAGTCTTGTCTATGTTCTGAATTTCAATATGTTGAGTGTATCACAAATCTGTGATAAGAACATGAATGTTCTGTTCAATAATGAAGAATCCCTAGTACTTAAGTCTGGTTCAAAATTCCTGATGAAATGATTTTAATTAAGCTAAAAGACAGGATGGCTTGTACTTACTTGATATGGCAAGTGCTACATCTCATGATGGTAACACTTGTCTGATATCAAGAGCTTCTATTGATGAGTCTGACCTATGGCATAGAAGACTTGTACATGTTAATTAAAAAACCATGAACAAACTTGTCAATTTAGGTTTGGTTAATGGTCTACCAAAGAAACATTTTAACTGAAATGAACATTGTATTGCTTGTTTAAAAAGGGGACAGCACTAGTCCTCTCCTAAGTCCAAATCTGAAAATTCAATTTCTCAACCCTTAGAACTGTTGCATATGGATTTCTTTGGTCCTACAAGGGTAATGAGTTTGGGAAAGAAGTCTTATTGTTTTGTTATAACAGATGATTTTTCAAGGTACACATGGGTTTTCTTCTTAAGAACCAAGGATGAAACCCCCAAAATTTTAAAAGCCTTAATCATGCAACTTGAAAAACAATCAAATTTCAAGGTCAAAACAATTAGATGTAACAATGGTATTGAATTTAAAAACCATGTTTTAAATTCATTTTATGAAGAAACAGGTATATCTAGGCAGTATAGTGCAGCTAGGACTCCTCAGCAAAATGGGGTAGCTGAGAGGAGAAATAGAACACTAATTGAGTCTGCTAGATCAATGTTGGCCGAGTCTAAGCTCCCTGTAACTTTCTGGGCAGAAGCAGTGAACACTGCCTACTATGTTTAGAACAGAGTGCTTGTGGTTAAAGGTAAGAACAAGACACCTTATGAGCTTTGGAGAAAAAGAAAACCAAGTATCCACTTTCTCAAAGTTTTTGGTTGTCCTGTTACAATAGCTAAGTTTGCTGAGAAGGCAGATGATGGCTACATGGTTGGATATTCTGGTGTGTCCAAGGCATACAAGGTATAAAATTTCAGAACTAAAATTATTGAAGAGTCAATAAATGTATTTTTCAATGAAAAATCTAGAAATAAGTTTAGTTCTGAACCCTCATGGTTATTTGATATTGATTCACTAACCAATGCTTTCAACTTCACTATTGATAAGTCTTTTAGTGAGCATGTGTAGTCTCAGGGGGAGAACTTAAATGCAAAGAAGGATAGCTGCAACTATGGACCTTTATTCTCCTCTATCAGCACACAACCTTACATACCACCTGCTAAGTAAGCTGTTGCAATTCAACAAGTTGCTGATCCCACACCAGTAAACTTGGTTGAAACTGAGTCAAGTGATTCACAATCACAAGTAGATGGATATGTCTCAGATACCAGTGATGATGGGAGTGTGCAGTATTCACCAAATGTGAATCAAACTGTTGATCATGATGGTTCTCATGAGTCAAATTTCACTAACTCACTCCATAAGGAGAACATCAATTCTGCTATCAATATGAATGATTAACATGTCTCTACTGCAACTACATCAGACTTACCCCCCTTCACAAAGATTACCAGGAATTAAGCTTAGTATTCACCTACCCCCAATTATTCCACCTACTAGAAAAGTTCAAAGTCATGAATTCCCAATTTTTCAGAACACAAATGTCAGCAAATCTCATCCAATTGAGAATGTGATTGGTGAAGTGAATGCTCCTGTTCTTACAAAAAGCAAGTCAGCTGCTGATGCAAACATCTGTTTGTTTGCATACTTCCTGTCCCAAGAAGAACCAAAGAAAGTTGAGCAAGCACTGAAAGACAATCACTGGATTGAAGCTATGCAAGAGGAATTATTTCAAATCAACAAATAGAAGGTCTGGGAATTGGTTGATCTTCCTGAGGATGCTCAACCAATTGGAACTAAATGGGTTTTTAGAAACAAGAAGGATGAAAGAGTAATAGTTATCAAGAACAAAGCTAGGCTTGTTGTTCAGGGATATGCTCAAGAATAAGGAATAGACTATGATGAGGTTTTTGCTCCAGTTGCAAGATTAGAGGCAATCAGAATGTTCCTTCCCTATGCAGCTTACAAGAACTTTACAATCTATCAGATGGATGTCAAAAGTGCCTTCCTTTATGGAAAAATGAAGGAAGAAGTTTATGTCTGTCAACCACCAGGGTTTGAAGACCCACACCATCTTGACAAGGTGTGTAAACTGATCAAGGCTCTCTATGGTCTCAAGCAAGCACCAAGAACATGGTATGAGACACTCCCAAACTATCTGCTTGGCCATGGTTACAGGAGAGGAGCCATTGATAAAACTCTCTTCTTTAGAACTGTTGGAAAATATAAGTTACTTGTTCAGATCTATGTGGATGATATCATCTTTGGGTCAACCAATCCTAAGTTGTGCAAGGAGTTTGAGACCCTAATGCAAGATCAGTTTGAGATGAGTTCAATGGGCGAACTTAATTTATTTCTGGGTCTTCAAGTTAAGCAAACTGCAGAGGGAATTTTCTTGAATCAATCCAAATATATTCATGACATGCTCAAGAGGTTTGACATGCTGTCTACTTCTTCTGTAAAAATTCCTATTTCAACCTCTCACAAACTGAATTCAGATTCAGAGAGTGAACCGGTTGATCAGCACACTTACAAGGCAATGATTGGATCATTGATGTACTTAACTGCAAGTAGGCCTGATATTATGTTTAGTGTATACTTATGCTCTAGATATCAGTCTGCTCCCAAAGAATCCCACATGAAAACAGTAAAGAGAATCTTTAAATACCTCAAGGGACAACCAAATCTTGGGTTTTGGTATGCAAAGAATGATGACTTTACACTTGTGGCCAACACTGACAGTGACTATGGTGGCTGCTACTTGGATAAGAAATCCACATCATGAGGATGTCAACTTCTAGGAAATAGGCTTGTATCATGGCAGTACAAGAAACAAACCTGTGTTTCTACATCACCTGCTGAAGCTGAGTACATTGCTGCTTCAAGCTGCTGTGGTCAAGTGCTATAGATTCAAAATCAAATGCTGGATTATGGGATCACCTTTCTAGAAACTCCTATGTATGCAGATAACACTAGTGCCATCTCAATCACCAACAATCCAGTCAAGCACTCAAAGACAAAGCACATTGAAATAAGGTATCATTGTATTAGAGACTGTGCAGAAAAGAAATTGATTAAGTTATACAAAGTTCATACTGATCTTCAATTAGCTAACCTTTTCACAAAGGCAATTGATGAGGCAAGATTATTCTTTCTCATCACAGCCATTGGGATGATGAACTTTGATTAACTTTTGTTGTCAATTGTTGTTTTCTGTACATACAATTTCTGTTTCCATAAGTGCTTTTATCTACATGTCTTTTATTCCACTTCTTTAAAAACAAGAAAATCCTTTGAAAATTTCAAAGAACTGTGTTCATAACTAAAAACTGCACAAAATTTGCTAAATCTACTAAGTTATGAGATTTTCTAAGTGTTTTAGCATTCCTAAGTAAGTTCCGAGAAATTCATTCAGTTCCGAGGGAACTTACTCCTGAAGCAATTTCTTTCATAAGAGATGTTCCGAGGGAACTCTCTAAGGCTTCTAATGTGTTTCAAGTGTTTTCCAAGTAAATTTCAGGAACTAGAATTCAAAATTTCCTAGGGAACTTCCAAGGGAGGTGTTCATATGGAAAAGTGAGGAGAAGATAATCTAAGGGAAAGAGTTCCGAGGGAACTTCATTCTTTCGAGGGAACACATTTGTTCAGAAGAAAAAGTTCCGAGGGAACTTTAATGAAGACTTAATCTTTTTCAAGATTAAGTGGGACCCTGAACCCTGAACAGTTATATCACTGTTGTACAGTACAAACACACAATACGTTAACAGTGACGGTTAACTGCTGGCCCCACTAACCCCACTTTTACATGTTACCGTTAATTCCCTATCTCCTCTGTCTTTAACTGTCTCTTCCGGAGAAAACCTTTCACTTACGAGACCTAAATTCCTAAAACCCAGAAATCGCTCTCAATCTTTTCTCAATATCATCCAATTTCATCGAAATTTCTGAATCGATCACTCAATACAGAACAATGGTTGCGTCCCTGTTTCACCTAGAGCACAATCAACATGTTTACTTGGAGAAATCACAAATATCTGCTCGGTTCGACGGGAGGATCGACTTCCTGACTTCGTCAGAGTTGTATTTTTCCCTAACTGTAAGCCCAGTCATCTATGACGAGACCATCACACAGTTTTGGGACAATGCAAAGGTGAGTGCCCGTGATGAGAACGGCGAGCAAGTCATGCAGATATAAAGTTTGGTACATGGAAAAATGTGTACATCACTGAAGCAATGATCGGAAATCATTTACAATTACAAGATGACGGAGGCATCTTCAAAGTTCCTAAGGAAAAGCACCAGACAACCCTTATGGGCATCGGCTATGGTGGAAACCCCAAGAGCAAGACAGTGAAGAAATGCCATCTTCCACCTGTTTGGAGATTTCTTGCTCACACCATATTGGCATGTCTAACTCCAAGAAGATCACATGAAGAGCTTGGTGAAATTCAGGCCACTGCACTTCATGCAGTCATTAGGGGAGAATGCTTTAATTTTTCAAAAATGATTTTTGATGGGCTCAGGGAAAATTTTAAGAAACCATTTAAAATGTATCCAAGGTTCTTACAACATATCTTGGATACACAATTCCCTGAAGTTCCACGTGCTGGTACAAGCCATCACCAGAAAAACTTAATTGAGAATTTTTTTTCATATTTACTTTCTAAAACTGCTATTGACAACTGTCTTGGTGCGGAAAA
This sequence comes from Deinandra increscens subsp. villosa, assembly GCA_039602395.1. Taxonomy (NCBI): domain Eukaryota; kingdom Viridiplantae; phylum Streptophyta; class Magnoliopsida; order Asterales; family Asteraceae; genus Deinandra; species Deinandra increscens. The sequence goes on along the minus strand of JBCNJP010000015.1, from coordinate 16,537,815 downwards.
TGACCATCCACTACCAGAACCAAGACTTGTTCCTGCACAAGCTGTGCAAGAACAAGCAGGTCCTACACCTGTTATGCAAGAACCTACAGTTGAAGTTTAAGAACCTCTTGAGCACCATGCTCCAGGTGACAAAACTGATTCTGCACCATCAGTTGTTGAGCCCACATCTGAAATTGACCTTCTTTATCAAAACAAAGTTCAATCCAAAACATATCAAAGAAAGAAGGTCTAACACTCAAAAACCACCACTTCAATTTCCAATCCTACTCAATCACAAGTTGCTGAAAGGGAAACCAGGTCTACTCCACCTGTGTCTCCCACACCAAACCAACCTGAAAACCTTGAGCATGACCCATTGTCTACTTAATTTCAAAACTTAGGGTTTAGCCATGTTCAGGATGATGTTTCAATTGAAACTTCATCTTTTACCAGATTGGATGCACAACCCTCATCCTCCTTGTTTACCTCCATAAACCTAAACCAAGATTCACCTGTGAATGAAGTAGAAACTGATCCTTCTCCAAATGGCAATCTCTTCTTTTCATCCTCACCACATGAAGATGATTGGATGGATCAAGATCATGTTCCTTCTAACCCCCATTCACTCATTAAGGAGTTGAACATCGGGAGTGATGAAGATGTTCATGTAGAAAGGGTTGTTACTACAATTGGTTCCCCACTGGAGCAATTGGACAGTAGTAACATTTTTAAGACCCAATCTATGGCAACCAATTAGCCAGTTTGCACCAAGGGAACCCGCAATGGAACCTGAGGTAACAACTGTGTCTGCAGGGAATCCCAGGAGCCAAGAAAACCAGGGTGTTGAGCTTGATAAAGCTAGGCTTGAAGGCTCTTCTTCTCCCAAGGATACTGAGAAATCAGTTGAGGGCAGTGCTTTACTAGCAAAAATGACAGCCACACACGATGGCCTGCAAAATCAAATGCAGTCCCTGCTGTGAACAATCAAAGAGCAGGAGAAGGTTGGTGCCTCAAACCCTAAAACTGGTGAAGTTGTTGCTACCAAAAAGGGGGAGATAGCTAGTTCTTCAAAACAACCATATCAGAAGATTTCTGCTGAACACAAGTCTAGTGAAGACTCTTCAAGCTCTAGTGAGATCGACTTCGACCCAAAAGAGAGGTTACCTGAGCATCTGAAGAACAAACTATTTAAAACCTGTGGAGTTAAGTCCTTCAATCCAATAGAAGGTTTGCTTAATGTCCATATGGATCAACTGATGCAGGTAGCACTTGATGAAAGCAAAGCCAGTCACTTGGATTTTCTTAGATTCATGATGGCAGCATCAGGTGCTCATCCTCACAACATTGAAGAGGTGAAGAATTACTTGACAGATGTATATCTGGTCAGAGAGCAAGAGTATTTACAAACATGTCAAGATCAGTTTGAGGCTGAAGAAGATGATTTGGTTGAACAATCTATGCCAACAAATCAAGGTGATGAACAGGTTACTGAACCAACAAGTGAACTAGAAAAGGAGGTTGATTTGGTTTAAATTGAAGTCAGTGAAGTACTTCTCAACTTGAACAAACCCTCCTCATCATATGCAAAAGATACAATAGAAGAAACTCCAAAGGAAGTTACTCCGGCGGAGTCACTCTCTACTAAGGAAATTCCGAAGGAAGTTACTCCGGAAGAACCCCTCACTACTGAGGATGTTCCTAAGGAAGTTACTTCGGAAGTTGCTCCTAAGGAATTATCTAAGACTATTCCGGACCAAGTTGTCTCGGAAGACAGTCCTAAGGTAGTTACTTAGGAAGCTTGTACAAAGACTATTCCTGAGCAAGTTATCTCGGAAGTCAGTCCTGGTGCTGCAACTTCACTTCATGAATCTCCTAAGGCTACTGATGAGGACTCTCTCAGTGAGAGAACCATTTCTGGTTTCACTGACATGGAGAATGATGATCAAAGCACAGGATGCCAAGGTGATGAAATGGATCCTGCTACAAAAGCTTTGATTGATCAAATGACAAAGGAAGATGCTGAGCTTCAATAGAAACAAAAAGAAGAACAAGAACAGAAGGATCGTGCACTGTTTGAAGAACAAAAACAACTGCACATAGAGAATGGTATCTATGATTATGTCAAGAACAATGCAGATCTGATGCTCTTTATTAATGAAGCCAGGAGAACATCTGATATGTACACTGAAGAGAGAATTGTTAAGGCTGAACAGCAAGGTATTTCAGATAAGGTTGACAAGTACAGAAGGGTATTAGGAAATGATTTCAGGAGAATTCAGATGAAGAGTAATGAAGATAACAAGATCTTCTTATCAATTCAGTGAAGTGCTCAAAAGCAAGGAGTGTTTCTCCGATAAGTGGGTTGATGAAATGAAGGGAGACGACTTAATAAATTAGATGTATATGATCTTAGCCATCAGGGCTGATCAGGTCAAAGAAATGAATGTGAAGAGGTATGTTGACTATGCTCTTGAGCAGGAGAAGGCACAAGAGAAAAATGGCATCAGATTCAAAATTCTCTCTGAGGAAGATGACCTGCTGATTCACAGGTGGTACTTCAAAGAGATTATGATGGACAACCCCAAAAGAATCAACTCTTGCAGATTGCCAAGACTAAGACATGAATATGATGTCATCAGGAAGAGGCAAATTGAAACAGAAAGAGTCTCTGGTGAGAAGAAGCCACCAGGTATGTATGCTCTGTATGACTCAATGCATCCGAAGGTCTTAGCTATCTGAAACAGAAGAAGAGAAAGCCTCTTGTCTCAACTGGTCAGCTAGAAAAAGCCAAGGATCAACATTATCAAAGAAATGTTTGACACAGTCTCTGATCCTCATACCTCATCATCTCAACCCTTCACCACATCAACACAACCCACTACCACCACATTCCAATCTCCAAATCAACCAATCCCATCTCCACAAACATCACCACCTCCAAAAGAACCGAAGCCTACACATCCTGAAACAGAACCCCTATCCCAGCAACCATCAAATGTTCAACCTATCAAACTCACATTCTTTGGAAGAAAGAAGTCTGTTGCAAGAAGAAAGAAGATTGTGGTGAGTGAATCAGAAAATGAGTCTGAACCTTCTGATCCTCCTAACCCACCTGTTAACCCAATCAAGCCTACTGATACTCATCCTAAGATTATAAGGATTGAGGTGCATAAAAGGGAATACTTGCACTACTTCATCATGAGCAATGTGGAGGTGATTAAGAAGAAGAATCTAAAGTTGATAGAATGGGATAATATGCATCAGAAAGACATCATGAGCATAGTGGGAACTGGCAACTTCGTTTACAAGTTGTAAGGCTGATGTAGAGCTCATTTCAAAGCACAAAGAAGATTTAGAGCTCATAACAGTTTTTGGTAGCAACATCTTAGGGGGAGACTGTTGGGAATGTTCAGCTCGGCTGAAATTCTCTAAGTCAGAATTCCGAAGGAAGTTCCTCTGGAACTTTTCTGTACTAAGTATCCGGAACTTTTCTATACTTACCTCGGAAGTTTGACTTTGTACACAGTTTCAAGTTCCAAGACATAAAGCTCACAGGAGCGGTTTACTTTAGCCGTCATGCTTTACAATGTTCACCCGATAGATCTGCTCAACTGTTCATAGTGCCCTTGCGTGTTGGTACAACTTATGGAGTAGATACCATTAGTTTATTTAGCCTAGTTGGCTAAATGCCTAAATGGAAATAAAAGAATATCTTTTATTTCCTCCTTACACTATATATATTAATTGTATTTCTCATTGTAAATGATCTGGATCCGAATCTGTTCATCAGTTGTTACTATTGTAAACACTTGAGAAGTAATAATATTGTAGTGCTTGGAATTTACATCTTGTGTTCATCTACTTTACTTCTTGTTTACTTGTTATCTTTACGGATCAAAAGCAACTTTGTATAAAACACAAACAAGTCTGATTCCGCCTTTCTTGTTTGATACCTTCAAGTAACTTGATAGGTTAATAGGCATTAACCACGATCCAACAGGTCGGCTGTTAATTTTCTGGTTCATTGGAAAAATACTCGTCTTGAAGCCGCCACATGGGAAAATGCAGACGAGTTTTGTGCTAGATTTCCAGATTTTCCTATTTGAAGTCTTGAGGACAAGACTTGTATAAGGGAGGTGTATTGTTACAAATATAATAATGTAGATATAGTTGAGTGGATCGTTTCTGTCAATTTGTAATAGTTAGAACTTTGGGGTTAGTTGTGTCAAACTTGTATTAGTTAGGGGTTGTTGCAAATGTCAACTAACCGGAAATGGTTAGTTGATCAACTATATGTTGTTAGTTGAATGGAGGAATGGTATGCAATTTGAGTCCCAAATTTTGTTTCCTTCTCTAACAAACAAATTCCCTCGATCAGGTGGATGGTGAAATGGTCGTTGAATGCTGATTATGGATTGAAGAGTAGGTTGACAGCGAATTAGGGGAATTAGGGTTTGGTAGCTGTGATACCATAAAAGTATTTCATTGATTGAATAAATCAGTATACACGACCCCTATATATACAACCCATAAATACAAAAGACATCCTCTATGAATACAAGGAAATAAAATATTCTATAAACATAATATATCCTCTAATACCTATGTCATCTTGTGTCCTACTAATAGTCGTTGACATCATGGAGTTATAATCATTCTCCTTCCAAATGAGATGAACCAACTTTACGCTGCTGGAGGACTTGAATTATCTCCTAAAAAGAGATGAAAGATTAATAATCCATATATGGTGGTAGATATATAAAATGTGTTACAATGCACTAGATCTCGTGTTCTAATGTTGAAAATCCTTTGTAGCTAAAGATTTCTTCATATGAGTAAATACAAGTGAAATAACATGAAAACGCTAATCATATATATTGATTGATCTAGTTAATTTGTGGATTCAATACCATAAAAACATAGAAAGATCCCTGCACTGCAAAATAACATATGAGAATGAACTTAGTACCAGTTTGTCATTGTCAAGCAGGATTCCCTTAGAGTGCAAGTCGTATATATGCTTCTTCACCATTGAGGAGTAAATCTCAGGAGACTTTTCGAATTTAAGTAATTCTTTGTCATTTCTATTTAATTGAGCCTCGCGTCTTTCATAAGCCTCCTGCATATTTTTTAACAAGTTATAAGCTATATTCAAATGCACCAAACATCTAAACTTCGAAAGCCATTATAGTATTTGATTCATGTTAAGCATTAAAATTTAAAACAGAATAGGAAAGGGGTTTAAGTGATTAATATCCTCAACTATTATGAGTAAACTTTCTCAGATTATACTCTAAGAAAAGAACTGTACTTATATATTGATTAAGATTTACACACTTTCTAGGATTTATGACGCTATGAAAACTTACTTGAAATTCCAAAGCTTTTTCAAGTTCTGTTACCAGATCACGAGTTGTAGGCCGTTTTTCTCTCTTTTCATGTAAGCATTGAAATGCAATCCTTCGAAATGTAGCGATTGATTGAAGCACAATTTGTTCCTTTATGCCCTCAAACACTATCTCATCAAGTCGTGCTACACGGAAGTGTCTTTTAACCAAAACATCTAAAAACTGGCTGCCATCTCTGAAGTCCTCTGGACACGCCAATCTACCGCACAAAATTTCAAATAAAATTACACCAAAGGAGTATATGTCAGATTCTTTGGTTAAGAAATGTGTTTCCCAATACATTGGATCACAATAGCCAGGAGAGCCTACAACATCATTGATGTCATACTTAATCTCCTTATTTGTTGGAACCGTTAAGGAAAGCTCAAATCCACAAATTTTTGCTTTCCAATCATCAGTTAGTAAAATATTAGAACTTTTTATGTCTCTGTGTACTATAATCACATCTTTTCCTGCATCATTTCCTTGAAGGAACTTCAACCCCTTTGCAATATCAATACATATCTTAAGTCGTTGGGTCCATGAAAGACTAGCATCACTTATATACCTACTGAGACTTCCCTTAGAGGCAAGCTCATAAACTAGGATTGTTTCCTCCATTTCTTTACAATAGCCTACAAGACCGATGATATTCTCTTGTTTATACTTGAAAAGAACTTCAAACTCTTTCATAAAGCCATCTTCCCATGATAACTTTGTACCGTTCAAATACCTACCCCGACTAAACCGCTTGACAACAACATTCCCATGTATGCTATTGTCCTGAACTTTTCCATTGTACAGCATCCCATATCCTCCTCTCATAATGCAGTTGACATCACTGAAGTAGTTTACACCCAATTTTATGTGTTCAAGTGAAAACTTGACAGTTTTCATCTCGTCTTCCTGTGTATAATGAACATCAGATTTGCAGGTATGTTGCTTTTAATAACAAGTACATACGTGCATACCTTTTCTATGTAATTCACACCATTTCATATGTATGCATATTTAGAAAAGATATAAACAGCAGGTGTTAATTGTGGAAATATAGTTCTAAAAAATAAAATAAAAATACTTTTGTTTTGTTCACAAGTTATCCTATACAATTTAAAGCCTGTTTGAGGAGAACTATCAGTGTCCTTTTATCCTACACTTCTTGTAAAATTAAGATCAGTGAGCACATAGAGTACATACTCTGATCAATAAAGAAAATCTTGATCATAGCCCTAAAGACAATTGTTAGCAAGACCATATTTTTAAAACATGGACTTACTTGAAAGTCTAATGCTTTCTGAAGTCCATTCAAGACGACTTGAATTGTTGGACGCGCGGCTTGAGTTTTTGCTATACATAGATAAGCTATCCTTAAAAATGCATTTAAAGAATCATGCCCAGGTCTTGCTTTTCTAGTAAAACCAAGTTCAGAAGCTTCATCCATTATTTTTGGATCTAACATTTCTTTTAGTGTTCCCTTTCTGAAGCGTTTCCGAGCAATGGGTGCAAGCCCTTTCTCATTTTCCCAAGTGTAGTTAGAATCATAAGCCAACTTCCCTGAGAATATCTCAAATAAAACTACTCCAAACGAGTAAATATCAGATGCTTTTTTTAACCGACCTGTCTTAGCATATTCTGGATCCCAGTACACATTTGTGCCTGCAAGTTTTGTATTGATGGTGCTTGCCTGTGTATTTGCAGTGTTAAATTTTGAAAGCCCAAAGTCAGCAATCTTGGCCTCCCAATCTTTACCCAACAGAATATTATCGCTTTTTATATCGCGGTGTATTATCCCTTTTTTGTTGTCAAAGATTGTGTGCAGGTAATTCAGTCCACATGCAATATCAATGCACATTTTTAAACGTTGTGTCCACGTAAGATTAGTCATCTTATCAATGCTTCTCAGATACTCATCTAAACTTCCATTAGAAGCATACTCGTAGATAAGAAGCATTTCATTACCTTCAACACAAAATCCAAGAAGAGAAACAATGTTTGGATGATCACATTTACTGAGCATATCACGTTCCACAAGGAACCCATCACTTCCTTGACTGTCTTCTCTACTCTTGATGCGTTTTATAGCTACAGTTTTGGGCGTTTCAATAAGTTCATCTTTAGTCTTCATTTTGAGTTGTGCTCTATACACTTCACCATATCCACCTGACCCAATACAACATTTTTGGTCAAAATTGTTGGTGGCCAATAGTATATCTTCAAGTCGAATCTTCAGATGTTCTAGGTGTTGCACCTTCATTCTCGGATGATCCTTTGTTTGAAAAGAAGAAAGAAAACGAATCAGAATTACGATACTTTGACCTTTAAACTTTATTGATCCCAGTCTAGATCTCAAGAAATTTATACTAGATGAAATACTATTTATTGAGTTAATTAATAGTCGATTACGAGTATGATAGATGAGCTCTATCTATTACCAATCAGGAGTATGAAGAAAATATGTGAGCACATGCTATTATTGACGAGGAATATGAAGAACTAGTGTATGGCTAGCAAGACCTTATTTATAAATCATTAACTTACTTGAAAGTATAAAGCGCTGTTAAGTTGATTTATCACCACATCAATTGTTGGACGTTCGGCTTGAGTTTTTGCTAGACATTGATATGAAATTCTGGAAAATGCATGCAAAGAATTATGGTCAGGAGCTAAATGGAGTTCAGAAGCTTCACCTGTTATTTTTGGATCTAAAATTTCTTTCAGTGTTCCCTCTTCATAGTGCCTTCTTGCAATGGGACCAAGCCCGTTTTTATTTTCCTTGGTGTAATCTGAATCATAAGCCAACTTCCCTGAGAAGATCTCGAATAACACTACTCCGAAGGAGTAAACATCTGATGCTTTTGTTAACCGACCCGTCTCCGTGTATTCTGGATCCAAGTATACATTTGTGCATGCAATATCATTTGTATTGATGGTGCTCGCCTGATTGGGTGCGCGAAAATTAGATAGCCCAAAGTCCGTAATCTTGGCTTCCCAATTCTTATCCAACAGGATATTGGCACTTTTTATATTACCATGTATTATCCTTTCCTTGTCCTTCATGACTGTGTGCACGTACCTCAGTCCTTTTGCAATATCAATGCATATCTCCAGAAGTTGAGACCACGTAAGATTAATCATCTTATCAGAGCATCCCAAATAATCACGCAAACTTCCATTAGAAGCGAGCTCATAGATAAGAAGGACTTCAACATCTTCAACACAAAATCCGAGAAGAGGGACTATGTTCGGATGCTTACATTTACTGAGCTCATAAAATTCTTCAAGGAACCCTTCATTTCCCTGGCTGTCTTTTCTACTTATGATGCGTTTTATAACTACAGTGTTGGGCATTTCAAGAAGTTCATCTTTACTCTTCATCTGGAATTCTGTTTTGTACACTTCACCATACACCCCGCCTCCAATATGACAGTTCTTGTCAAAATTCTTTGTGGCTGATTTTATATCCTCGAGTGGGAACTTCAAATGTTTCGGAATCTTCAGATTGTCCAAATTTTGCACCTGCAACATTATAGGGAAAAAGAATGTTGTAATCTATATTTATGCAAGAAAAGAAGTAAACCAAATCAAAATTAAGAAATAGTGTCCTCTATACTATGTTCTGTTGATCCTTTTCTGTCACTTCAAGAAATTTTGAGCAAAAAACATATTGTTTATTGAGTAGATTACCATGATAATTACAAGATATGATTCTCAGCAACAAATCTTTGATCTAGTTGCATGATTAGTTTTCTACAATCTCTTGGTTGTGGATCCTGATTACATGATGGACATAGTTTTTTATAAGTTTAATTGTTTACATTAGTTATATTTCACTACAAAGTGATTCAAATAATAGATTATGGTAGCGTTTGGTATGCAGGAATGGAGGGTGAAATGGAATGATTCATTGCATTGGAATGAAAAATGACATGTTTGGTAACACATTGTATGAGACCATTACATAAGGAATGCGATTCTTGCCATTTTTAAAGATTTTCATTCCATAGGGGATGAGAGTTTTTTTTTCATTCCTTCAAGGAATGGATTGAAAGTTTTTCTTTCCAATTAGATTTCTTCTTAAAATTTTATGGAGAGAAATAAAAAGGGAAAAAACAGGAAAAAATATAAAGATATAAAAAATGAAAAACAATAATAAAATAAATACAAAATGAAAATAAAACAATAAATAAATAAAAATAATAAAGATAAAATTAAATTAGAAAATAAAAAATAAATAAAATAAAAAAAAAATATAGATTAAATTATTTAATAAAAATGAAAAATAAAATTTTAAAAATTACAACAACGAAAAATATAAATATAAAACAAATATATTAATTTTAAATGGAAATATGAGTAAATTATATTCAATTACTTCGCTTTTACTAACCATCAAACAATACGAAGCAATGATTTATTCCATTCCAACATGGTAACCAAACAAAGAGGACGATGGAATGGTAATGATCCATTCCATTCCCTCGCTCATTTCATTGAACGCAATTCTAACTAACACTAAATGTGAAACACACACACAGTCACACACACATATATATGCACAACAACATAATCAGTAGGATCCCACCCCAAGGAGTAGGGTCTGGGGAGGGTGAGAAGACGATAAACCTTATATTTACCCCGAGGGATACCAGGTTGCACCTAAAGAGACCCTCGACTTGAAGATCACACATACCATAAACAACAAGCCACAAAAAAACTAATATTTAAACATAGTTATCAAAAGCGCACGCCTGGGGCGCCTAGACGCAATTTCTAGGCGATGCGCACCAAAATCGCCATGGGTAGTCCAAGGTGAGATTCCGGCGAGATGCCGACGACATCATGCCATTTTCTGGCGATTTTGGTCTTGAGAAAGAAGAAAATGGAGAAAAGTAACCCTTATCTAAAAACTTACTTTTTTGAAAGTGACACCATGTTTTCCTTTCCAGAAATTTGCAGGTTGCTTTTGTTGTTGCAAAAGAATACTGAAGAAATATTGTTTTCTTTTCATTGTATTAACAAGATTTAACAACAAGGACAAACAAGTTTATTAATTATTTTGGTATAATTTTACCATTCAAATGATTGTTCAATGGTCGGATTGCATGGAAAGCCGCAAATAAAAAGCGTGTGCGCAATCACAAATGAGGAGAACGATATTCCAATGAGTGTGTGTGGCTCAGGCACCCCCTACCCCTTCCCCCAATGTATACCGCAAGCGGCATGCCTGAAAGATAAAGATTATGGACAGAAAGAAAAGAAAAAAATTAACTTCAACATATACTTACTTGAGAATGTAATGCTTTCTCAAGGGACATGATGACACTTTCCCATGTAGGACGCTGGCTTGCAGTTGCTGCCAAACATCGATAAGCAGTTTCGGAAAATGTATCCAAAGAATCTTGATTGGGCCCTCTTTTTTGGGTATAACCTTGAGGTTCTTCCATTATCCTAAGATCTACCTCATTCTTTAGTTTTCCTTCATAGAAGTATTGTCGTGCCATGGAGACAAACCCACTGACATTTGCCGCAATGTAAAATGGATCATAAGCCAGCCTCCCTGTTAGGATCTCAAATAAAATTACTCCAAGAAAGTAAATATCGTCCATCACAAATCTTTGGCCCGATTGCCCCAAAGATGAAGGACATGACTTGAATTCTGATAATCTAAAGTCGGCTATCTTCGCGGTCCACTTCTCATCCAATAAAACATTTGCGCTCAGTATTCCTTGATGTATACTTGGTTTGTTATTTATGTTGTGCAGGTGCTTCAGCCCATGTGCAATATCAAGGCAAATACGTATCCGTTTCTCCCATGTAAGTTTAGTCCTGTTACTTGTGCTTCTCAAATAACTATTGAGGGTTTCTTTAAAAGCACACTCAAAAACAAGAATCATCTCCGAATCTTCATCACAAAAGCCAAGAAGAGACACTAGGTTGGGATGTTTACAACTAGTCAACATTTCAATTTCTACAAAGAAGTCTTTTGTTATCTTCTCGTAGCCAAAGATACGTTTAATAACTACTTTCTTCTTTGTCAACACATTTTCCCTATCAAAATGGTCTATCTCTGCTTTATACACCCTTTCATACATGTTTGATGCTATGCTGTATGTAATAGCGAAATTATTTGTGGCTGACTTTATTTGTATGAGTGGAATCTTCAAGGAAGCAAAACTTTCGACCCGTAACTGTATGTGTTAAGAAGACATGTAAATCCATCAAACTTTTGATCAATGCTTCATATTTCTAAATCTTCAAATTTTTACATAAAAACCATCTAATTAATTGTTCATATGTCTATAGATTTTGTAGTACATGTGGAAAATCATAACTATTCAACCATTAAACTAAAGTTATGAAAATACTTACAAGATTTTCATGTTTCCATTGAATCTCAAAAGCTTCCTTAAGTCTTTTCACAATCTGTTTAAACACATACGGGTTTTGCTGATCAGGTTGTTCCTCCAAGCACTCGGATGCTATTTCTAAGAATATGGACCGTAACTCTGGGAGCATTTGTTTCCTTAGGTTTGGGTCAATGACATCATCCAGCTGTTCTCCCTCTCCATCATGGTCCATCGCCATTTTAGCTCGATACATATTCACATCTTCAACAGTGACTTTCCTCCCATAAAGCACTTCCAACAATATCATGCCCAAAGAGTATAGTTTTGTGTGATACCAGGACTCGTTACGAAATAGTATCTTGGCTTCCCAATCTCCATCTAACAATACTTTAAAGCTCGTGTAATCATTACGGATGCATCTCAATGCCAGTCCCGCACCAAAACATATAAGCAATCTTTGGGACCATCTGAGGGCTGGGCCACTTAGATGTTTGTGGAGACTTCCATTAACTACATGCTCCATCACTATCATCCTTTCATCTTTCTCATCACAGAAACCAATAAAAGAAACGACATTTCTATGATTGAAACATGAAATTTTCTTAATTTCTTCATAGAACGCAAACTCAGGACCTCTATACTTCCATATAACAACATCAATCCCTTCTTTGGACCACTGGGGCAGTACTCCTTTGTAAAAATCTGTCTTTAGGAGATTTTCCTCAGCGAAATTTTCGGTAGAAGTAACTATATTTTCAAGTGGAATTCGTAAGGCTGCAAGCGCTGCGTCTAAAGAGTACTCTGCGTCTTTAGATGACATGGGTTTCTTGTGTGTCAAGTAATGAAGAGAAGTACGAGGATATTCAACTAAAACACAGTGATACCAACCGGACGGAGCTGCTTGATGGATGGTAAAAGTAAAGCGTGAATTTAACCGTTACAAAACTATGAACAATATGACAACCAATTTCCGGACGCCATCTTTGACCAAGTGAAGGTTTTCAATTTCTCATTATTCAATTTCTTTGACCAAGTGATGCTGGCGTCAGAATCAAACGAAATACTTATCTACCACCACTTGCGACAACCAATTTCCGGCGACGGACGTAACTACCACCTGTCGTCGAAAACGAAGAAGGACAATTCATTTCAAAACCAAACAAAAAATAACGAAACCTAATGTTTCATAACGACGGCGGGAGAAAGAGCAACGGCGACGGTCGTAACTACCACCTGCTGTCGTAAACGAAGAAGGAAAACTCATTTTTAAACTAAATTAACGAAATCTAACCTTTCATCAACGGCGGCAACAGTGATTTAACAGATGGCGAGAGAACATTTGACCGGGAATAGATGCCGGCGTATGAAATTGAAAGTACGAAGAAGAAGAGAGCCAAGATGGTTTGTGTTTTGACTTTTGAGATGTGACATATGAAAGAGTTTAATTTCCTTTATCTTCCTTTTTCTCATTGTTATGGAGGCTTTCCATTGGCTCATAGATAAGGCGGTGAGTGGTGGTCTCTTCCACGGATTGGAGATTCCTATGGGGGGCCCTAATATTTCTCATCTTCTTTTTGCGGATGATGCTATGGTGGTGGGGCATTGGTCCGAGCAAAATGTGGTTAATCTTGTTCGGTTATTGAGGATCTTTGGGATTGTTTCCGGGCTCAAGATCAACATTAACAAATGTTCGCTCCATGGCATTAACGTCCCCGTTGATGAAATTCGTGACAAGGCCGACGCCTTCTCGTGTTCGAGTGGAGTGTTCCCTTTCAAGTATTTGGGCCTTGTTGTGGGGGCAAATATGAATTTAATAAAGAGTTGGGAGGAGGTCATCAAAATTTTCGAGAAAAGGTTATCGAGGTGGAAAGGGAAAAACCTTTCTATTGGAGGTAGAATTATTCTTGCCAAGGCGGTGCTTAAGAGTCTTCCCACATATTACTTTTCCCTCTATAAAGTTCCGGCTAAGATCCTCCAAAGGCTTGAAGGGATCCGGGCTCGGGTTATTTGGGGAGGTGGAGATATGGAGAAGAATTGTATTCATTGGGTGTGCAAAGAGGACGTGTGCAAACCGGTGGAGGCTGGGGGGCTGGGCTTGGTCCCTTACTATGTGTCGAATATGTGCCTTCTTGCCAAATGGGCTTGGCGCTTTCATAATGAGCCCGGTCGATTATGGAGAAGAGTTATTTTTGGGCTGCACTACAAGCCCAATGTGGCTCCTTTTTTGCCTATGGAAGGAGATGGGGGGCACGTGGGCTGGTATTATTAAAGTGGTGGAGGGACTGGTGGATGTGAATATAGATTTGCAATCTCTCATATCCCCCCTTCAGTCTAGTGCTGTATGGAGAGGTGATAACAGTGGCGTGTTCTCAGTGGCTAGCATCCGTAACCTTTTTCATTGGTACTCTAGGCCTTGCGGAATTGTTATGCCTTGGAACAAGCTTGTTCCGAATAAAGTCAATATCTTGTTTTGGAGAATTCTTAAGGATCGTATTGCTACAAAGGAGGCGTTGGCTAGGAGGAGAGTTTCTGTGGTGGATCCGCTTTGTACTCTATGCAAAGACGAGGTTGAATCGGTTTTCCACCTCATGATGGGTTGTAACGTGGCGGCCGGGATTTGGAACCTCGTATCCGGGTGGTGTAAGGTTCCCCCTATTTTTGCTTTTGATCTTGACGATCTCCTTAAGTTGGTCGAAGACTCACGGTTTGATAGAAAGGGTAAGATGATTTTTTACGCTATCATCCTTACCACTTGTTGGGTGATATGGAAAGGAAGAAACGAGGCTACGTTCGAGGGTAAGAAGAAGATTATTTCTTTAATGTTTAAAGATATCAAGTGTCTTAGTTTCTTATGGGTGAAAAATAGAGGCAAGTGGTTTAGTCTTACTTGGGATGTTTGGGACAAGTTTGATATGTAAGTCCCCTTCCCTTTGCTTTTGTGCTTTTGCTTTTGTGTTGTTGCTCGCTCTCGGCTTCTCGCTAGAGTGAGTGTGTTTGTTGCCTTGTGCTAATGAAATCGCCGTTCAAAAAAAAAAGATATATAATTATCTATTTTCTCTTCCCTGGCAGTTATTAGATTTACAGTTATGTGTAATGTATAAATACTTAATATCCGTATGAATGAAAAGGAGGAATTGGGAGTTCTCTGTTTTTCTCTCTGACACATTATTTTCTTTACGTTATCAGCACGATGATTCTTTACTCATGCGATTGTTGAAGACCTGATGGATTGTTGAAGATTCAATTCTCTATTCTCCTCGTTTTAGCTTCATCCGTCCAGGTTTTGATCATATTTATCTTAATTTTTTTTATATAAACAGTTCTCTATTACACACTTGAAACAATCATACTCTCAAACTCTCAAATTTAATTTTTTTTGGATTGAATCCGGTGATGTAACAGAAGAATACAGATGAATCATATAGAGTCCTCTATCTTACATTTCTTGTTTTAAAATACATGTTCTTTTACACACTTAAACCACCCGATTTTCAAAAATCGTTCCTTTTCTTTCTTAAATTTTCAATATTGGGTGTGTTGCAAAAGAACAAGATAGAAGAATCACATAGAATTATTTTTTTTTTCATTTGCGATGTAGATTTCGATCTTAGTACTTAGATTTGAATTTTTTTTAAGAACCCACTTGTAGATATGAAATACAAAACTGAAATCCATGTTCATAATCTGAAGTTTAAATCAATATTACAAATCATCGACAGTTCCTACTGTCCGAATCCAAAATCGAAATCACAACACACACAAACAAGAAAAGATTAAATTTTCTTTGAGAATTCAAAGCAAGAAGATAGAAGATTAAATTTTACCCAAATTTCATGGTAACTACCGTAATTACACACACATACACAAACCTGGAATTTATATCTCCATCATCGGTCCTCTCATATTCAACCTCGCCGGAACCGCCATGGAATTTCGACTGATGTCACATGCAATTTTACCCAAAATCGTGAAATCCAACCGGAAAGAATTGAAATTAACTCTTCAAGATTCTGGAAACGTCACAGTCCTCGGTGGTCTTCAGTGAAAACCGGGAAAGATGAATCGCAGAAGCAAAACAAATTGCGAAGCGTTATTAACCGCCACTCGAAGGAACACAAACTCTAAGTCCTTGTACATCAAACCCGTCGCCAGTCTCTCTTCGATTTTAATGAGTAGCGACGCCATTTCATTTTTTTGTGACTGCAGACCTCTTGATCCAAACCCTAATATACAATGTTGTTTTTTTTTATTATATTTCTTGTGGTTTCTAATGTTCCCACACAAGTAGGACGACCCGCGCGTTGCTGCGGAGCCGACCCGTTTAAAAAGTGCGGTTAGGGAAGCTATAACATAGATGACGTATGTTTGCTACTTCCCACCTAAATAACATGTGATAACATCCAACATGCTAATAAACAAAGTAATATACAATTAGAGACTCAATTAATATGAAGATGAGGAACATCATATATATTACCAAAAGGTTCTTCCTGGTCAGAACCTGATATGGTCTTTTACATATACTTGGAGACCATGAGATGGCCATTCACATCTACTTAGATAAATACATAGTCCTAGGATAGCATAGAGTTAGATGACACATACATTTATCCTACATAGTAAGCTTCATCCCCGAAATATTTGTTTTGATAACAAAAGACCAAGAACACATTTACTACCTTCCCCACACATCAGAATGCTCCACCTTTTGTTTTTTCTTACTCCCAGTCATGTCAGCCATATCACTCCCTACTATTTGCTGGTGAGGTGCAGAGTGCCCTGCCGTCATCGGGCTGGAAGTCGTAGCTGCCTTACTATCCCCGTGCAGCGTAATAGTGTGCCTGGCATCTATGGCAGCCTCCTGATGTTACTGTATATCCACTGTTTCTGTATCAGCAGGGCTATCAGCCCCTGCAGGTAATATATCCCACATAAGATACAGTATTATTAGCCAATGGCAGCTGCAAGTGTGATGTTGCATGTATAGAGGTGATTTGAGTAAAGTTACTGTTACCTTGTTGGTCTAACGAATCATGTGCTGCATTAGCTTCACTGGAATCTCCGACACATATGTTTACCCTGTTTGTGCGGTTCATCACTGTGGTAACAGGCATTGGCCTAACATCGTCAGATATGAACCTTAATATGTCCCCTGAGCATCTGCTGCCATGCCTCACTGTAAATAGCCACTCCGTACCAATAAGTGCTGTTATCGGATATGGTATGATGCTGTCGTTTGCAAAGCCTCCGACACTTATCATTTCATAGCATCTTATTCCTATCATTCCCAGCATACCTCTGTTAAGGATTGTAACATTGGCTTTACCGGTTGCATCCTCAACCGTGCAAATCACACTGTAACTGTTGAAAACATAATTATAAAGGAACAGAATATTAGTTAGCGGTATAAGCGTCGACACACCATGTATTTTGAAACACGTATAAAAACAATAAGAAAAAGATAGACACAACGGCATAACTTACACCTAAAGCAAGATGCAACTAAAACCAATCTACATACACAAAATAAAGTATCTAACTAAATGGAAAAAAAACAAAAAATGCATTCCCAAGTAAGCCATTTTTTAACATTAAAAGATCTTGATGGCTACGATTCGTATCAACATGTACCACTCTACAATACAAATACAATCAAATACCATAACTAATTTTCCATCTTATTTGCTTAAAACAAAGGTGGCTATTTTAAATCATTTACCTATGAATCTGAAATGAGAAGATTGACAGTTTTTTGCAAATGCCTATTTGTCATCTCTGTTGTTCTCTACCTCCTGAACCTAAATCTTAAAATAATCCAATTCATTAAAGCCAAGTACACATAATTTTCACAACATCAATCAATATGCAGGTAAACACTCACTTTTTATAGGGACTGCTTCACATTTTGATTCTGGAAAGTGAAATATTTAAAAGGCCTATTGTACCTAAACTGGATATAAAGAGAGATGAATTTGCTTTACCTATTCATGTTATGGAGAGAGATTTAGGGCTATTTATTTATATACGAAGCATTTTTAAATGAGTAAAGCTTCTTTTATCCCTAATAGAGTAAAATTGGTAGTTTTTTTGGAGATGGTGGGCTGAAAATATCCTAAATCCCTATTTGGGTAAACCTTGAGAGATTTTTGGACATCTTGGAGTGAAAATATGTCTTTGATCAGCCTTGAATAATCATCCCACTATAAACATCATAAAGTAGACTTGATAGTTGATACATTAGATGGCTGCACAAAATCCCCTTTCCCCCTTGCCAGTTTCAGTCAAATTGAAGTCAATATATGATCGTAAGTAATAAAAGCACAAAAATGTAAAGAAAATGGGGACTTACAATCGAACTGAATATGCAATCCAGTTGTCCACAAACCTCAAAAGTCGGAAAACAAATACCGCATCATAATCAATCTAATTCAAAGATAAAGAAACACAAATTAGGATCTGAAATTGCAAAATTCAGATAGAATTTACAAAACTATATAGTTCATAGACCACAATCCATAGATGCCATGGTAATTTCAGATTTTCAAAATCACGATCAAAATGACATGTTCATAGATCACAATACCTTTTAGGAGCATTTTTTTAAGATGGGCATTAGCCAAGATGACATGTTTCTAGACACATATGTGTGCACTTGGGAAGCTATCTACACAAACAAACAATGACATGAAATTCCAATGATTCATCCTCATCGTCCCTAAAATACACAAATCCATCAGATACTCCACTTTCAAAGTTATACACACTGAAAGCACATGATGAACACTTACAAACAGAACTGTGTATACTTAATTGTTCAACCACAATCAGTCAATCGCACAAATTAAATCACCCAATTACCACTCAACCATTATACTAATGCATAGATATATACAAACTAACATAAAATTTCTGCTACCATGTGTGATACATAAAAACAAACATAAATTAACTTTTTTTTTGTCAAACAAAAGATAAACAATAAGGAACAAAAAAGTTGACCCAATATGCGTAAAGATCCTAAAACAAAGAAATGATAGAAGGTAACAATAAAAGCAGTTAGACTTAGCAAATTACCTTTGAAGAACTGTAACAAAACAACCTGTGTCAACACCAAAAGGTTTCAGTTAGTATAGAAATAAAATTGCAGATTTGGGTCACTATAAAAATGCAGATTTTTACTTTCCTTACTATGGTGTGAAAGCCCAGATTGTTATTTCCTTACTATAATACAGTTGCAGATTCCAATATTACAGGTGGAGATTAATATCAGACTTAGAGCACCCTCGCTTCGCTTCAAGGCCAACAAATGTCTAAAAACATAACAGAGACAAAGGCAAAAAAAAAAAACAAACAAACAAATAAACGGAAAACAAAATCACTTTATCACCTCTTCAAGACCTCTCTTTGTGACCCGGGACTCAAGCCCGTGTCTAGCAGCTGCAATACATAAAAACAAACATAAATTATAGCCGGAATTGTTAGCGATTTCCTAAAAATTATCACACTACAGCAGATCAATTGACAATGAGAAACATTCAAATTCATAAAAGGTAAACATTCTACCTTTTGATACCGAAGTGAGGACAAATCGAATTTCAAACTCGAAGCTTTGGATCTTATATCATCGAACACACAGTAAAAAAGAGTACGGTGAAACAAACCTAAAAAATGAATTAGGGTTCGTAGCTGCAACCAAATCAAAGAACAAAATAATTACCGGTGGTAGCAAGAGATGGTAGCAGAAGATGGCGATGGTGATGGTAGCCGGCTATCACGCTCCGTTGGTGATGGTAGCAGAAGATGGCATTGTGTGTTTTATGAGAGATGAGACTTTGATGGGAGGTATGGTAGATGGAGTGAATTATACGGTAGATGGATTTACAGCCAAGCACTGTAGACGTCCACTGTAGCTAATAAATCCAATGCTTTAGGGGTTGTAAAGCGTGCATAAAAGGTAGTACAATGTGTGCATTGTTGGGTTGTACATTATGTTTTAGAAGTGGTATCATGGGTTGTATTTTGTATATATAGGGTAATTACCGGTGGTAGCAAGAGATGGTAGCAGAAGATGGCGATGGTGATGGTGATGGTAGCCGGCTATCACGCTCTGTTGGTGATGGTAGCAGAAGATGGCATTGTGTGTTTTATGAGAGATGAGACTTTGATGGGAGGTATGGTAGATGGAGTGAATTATACGGTAGATGGATTTACAGCCAAGCACTGTAGACGTCCACTGTAGCTAATAAATCCAATGCTTTAGGGGTTGTAAAGCATGCATAAAAGGTAGTACATTATGTGCATTGTTGGGTTATACATTATGTTTTAGAAGTGGTATCATGGGTTGTATTTTGTATATATAGGGTAATGACCTCATGGGTTACAACTCACTTCTCAAATATGCCACCCATTATTTATATATTTTAAGATGATCCATGTTTTTATGATTGATAACACTAATTCCATGGGCTATAGGCTTATAGCCCAATTCACCAACCCAATTACTATTCTTTAGACATATGTTCAATTTTTCAATAAGAATTTTTTTGGAGATACAACATACAATATATAGAATACACTTGAAATATAAAACTTACGGTTTAAACCAATACAGCCAGAAATTCTCTTTTCTAACCCAGTATATAGAATTTATAAGTTCTTTTACAATAATATAAAAAGAGCATTAATATATGGAACCTGAAGTTCTAATACGTGAGAACCTGAAGTTTTTTCACTGGCTTATTAATACCCAAATTTTCATTTCAGATAATATGTCGAACTTGTCAAAACTTGATTTCGCCGCCCTTGATATTTCTGGGAAAAATTATCTCCCATGGTCTCTTGATGCACAAATTCATCTCACTGCCGATAATCTGGGTGAAACGATCAATGAGGGTAATACAACTTCCCTCCAAGAGAAAGCTAAAGCTATGATTTTCCTTCGTCACCATCTCCACGAGGACTTGAAGAGGGAATACCTCACTGTCAAAGATCCTTTGGAATTGTGGAAATATATTAAGGAACGTTTTGACCACCAGAAGTTGGTCTTACTCCCCACAGCTCGCTATGACTGGATTCATCTGAGGTTACAAGATTTTAAAACAGTCAGCGAGTACAATTCTGCTCTTTTCCGCATCACGTCTGAATTAAAATTATGTGGAGAAGATATAACCGATGAAGACATGCTTGAAAAGACTTTATCAATGTTCCATGCATCAAACATGATCCTATCGCAGCAATATAGGGAACGTAAATTCACTAAATATTCTGAATTGATTTCATGTCTTTTGGTCGCTGAACAAAATAATAAGCTTTTGCTACAAAATCATCAAGCACGACCTGTTGGTTCAAGCCCATTACCTGAAGCTAATGCGGCTACATCTCAGAGCAGTCGTGGGAGAGGAGGAGGTCGCGGCCCCAGTAGAGGTCGTGGTCGTGGACGGAGAAATTCATGGCATCGTGATTCTCAAAACTTTAAACCTGAAAGTGGCGAATCAAGTCAACAGAATACGGGACGACATTCTAGGGGGCGAGGTCGCGGGAACGAAAACAGTTCTTGTTATCGTTGTGGAATGACAAACCATTGGTCTCGCACATGTCGCACCCCCAAGCATCTTGTTGAAGCTTATCAAAGAATGATCAAAGAGAAAGGAAAAAGTGTTGAAACTAATCTGATTGAAAGTGCACCTAACACCGATCGAGATATCACTATGTCAGACATTCATCTCGATGCGTGTGACTTCATCGAGAATGTTCGTGATGTTTAAAATTATATAACCTAATATGTCTTACTACGTTTGTTGTGTTTAAACTATGACTTTTGGTTGTGTTTTCAAACTCTTGTTATGTATTCAGTTTGACTTTGAAATGTTGAAACTAATATGATGGTATGTTTTCTATGCATTCTTTATTTTTTTTAAAGAAACATGTTTAATAGTTCCAGCAGAACAACTATCGGTGAGAATGTCTAGTAAATTGTGTTAGTACCAATACTATACTTAAACATAACAAAATTGTTATCTATATTGTCTCCAGCAGAGACTATATTCGGTGTTAGTAACCTCATTGAAAGCTCCAGAAGAGCATACATTATCTTATATATTTTGACGAAGTTGATTAGTTTTAACGCATGCGTATGATAATCTATGTATCATTAAAATAAAAATGAAAATAATACCAACTGCTAATCACGAATACTCCCCAGATACATCAAGTATTTTCATAAGAGAACTAATATGTCCCAACTAAAAAATATTTGGTTGTACGATCCATATACAAATAACACAACCATAAGATAGAATGGAGAAATATGTACAACATCGTATGTTGTCAGTTAAATGTAACAACATTCCCAGTCTTAGGGGGAGATAAGAGTAAAGAAAGACTGGTAATACAATGAATAATATGAAATGCATCATGAATGTCAATATAAATCTGAAGTCAATATATGTCATGTTTAGTTGATGCATGCACAAAGATAGTGACAAAATCACATATACCAGTATTTAGTATACCTGCTCAGATTGAAATAATCATATAAAGATTGAAAGATAAATCGGTTCCGATAGTGAAAGTAAAAGAGCAGAGTAAATGCAGTTGGTGTAACCCCATAAGAGGTTATACACAAAAACCTAGAAAGAGGTTATCGATTAAATCCAAGAAGGATTTAGTAAAGCCCAAGAAGGATAAAGTCCTAGAAGAGACTAATAATACTCAATGTCCTAAAAGAGGCAAGTTAAGTTTTATACAAATATCGATATGGATGAATATGAGATCTCAATAAATTATGTACGAGAAAGTACACTATGGAACCGAAACAAAACACGTGTTTAATTGAAATATTTCATATGCTATAGCAATAGATGTACTCAATGAAAAAGATTGAGTACACAAAACTATGTATAAGTACATACAAAGATGATTTGCCAAAAGTGGCAAGATGCCTTCAAAGGCCTCGCCTGACAAGCGAAACGTTTTTGAACCAGTAGTTCGAACACCCATAGACGTCAAACCAATAGATTATAAATGGGTGTCTTTTATATAAAAAGAAACGTTAATTAATGAGATTATGCGATGTACGGCCCGCATTGTACCACAAATGTTTTTTCCCAAATCCCAGTAGTTGATTGTGTGGAAACGTATCTCCTGTAGTGGATGCGATAACCTTTAATATTTAATCGGCCTCACAAATCTCGAATAGACTTCAGATGAAACTTATGGATGTCTTTACTACATATTTATACGGGACACTTAGAAATTGACATCCACATGAAAATCCTTAAAAGATTAGAAATGCCTAAAGCATTGAAAATAGTACTCCTGAGATACATGTGTTATAAAATCTCAAATAGAATATTACATGATCTCAAGAAAACTGGTCGTATTTGGTACAACCGACTCAGTAAATATAGCTCACGGGGAGAAAACATAAATTGCATTTTATTTTTCCTTTGCTACGGTTTTTTGTCCTACAGGGTTTTCCCTAGCTAGGTTTTTAATAATGCATCATCATCAAGACTTATTAAAGTATAAGTTAGTATCTTTGTGGAACTCAAGACTTGGTGATCAACAAAGCAAGCATGACAAGGTCAAAGGAGTCAACATAATCAAGAAGAATACGGACAGAAGTCAATCAACCAAAGTTCAACCACGCTATATGAAGACAATACATCATGCCTTGTTTAGATCAAAGAAGACTACGTTAAAGATCAAGTCGCGTAGTTCTTGTAGAAGATTACGCATAGTAGAGTAAACGATATATAATAAATTGAGGGGGAGTATTATACACGCTGTACTCTTTTTCCCTTAACTAAGTTTTTCCCACTGGGTTTTCTTAGTAAGGTTTTTTTAACGAGGCAGCATAACTGGTCCAGTAGTACCAGTTTATATTATGGATCCTGAAGTATCAATTTTAACATCATCCTGAAGTATGTTGTTAATAGTGTATAATGTACGATAATGTATATCTGAGGGGGAGTGTTGTAAATCAGATATATAATTATCTATTTTCTCTTCCCTGACAGTTATTAGATTTACAGTTATGTGTAATGTATAAATACTTAATATCCGTATGAATGAAAAGGAGGAATTGGGAGTTCTATGTTTTTCTCTCTGACACATTATTTTCTTTACAAACATTTAATTTCTGTTTTAATTTCAGTTTATTACTTTAACGATGTTAGTTTTAAGTGTGTGTGATAAGACCAAAATACCCCTATTTTAATCCAAGCTTTAAAAAAAACGTTTATGCTATTTCTTAATCCCTAACCACCACCGTCATTTTCAGCTTGCCAGCTACCATCATCTCCAATTGCCACCCTCACCGGGACACCACTTCATCTACCGGATTCCGATAGATCCGACAAACATCCCTCTCTTCATCATCGCCATCATCATACTGGTTTGTCTGTGTTCATAATATCCAAAAACCATATTGTATATATATACAATAGACAAAGTTGCTTATGGAATTGTGCCCAGAAAAAAAAAACCAATTTATATATATATAGATTGTTGTTCAGATAAATACCTAAGAGTGAGTGTAGCACAGGTGGTTTAGTCTCATGTTTTCCAAATTAAGGTCCCAAGTTCGAAACCATGCACAGGCGTTTTTTCTTTTTTTGAAAACCCCCTTTTTGGAGTCAACTGTGTTTTTTTTTTGAAAACCCCCATTTTGGAGTCAACTAAACGACTAATTAATCAAGTAACAAAGCTTTTAGGGTGTGAGTAACGGGAGTGCCGCAGCGTGCGGTGATGAAATAAAGTTGGTACGGCAGTTCGGCGAAACCCTTACATGTGGTGATGAGCCGCAATTTCTGGATGGAGAGCGGTGGTAAATTGCCGCTGTAGGTATTCTCTTTTTTTCTGTTCTGTTTGTTTAAGTTGGAATCCTTTAAAATCTTCAATTTGACCCTTCAAACTTATTAAATATTTAATAAATTTAATTTAATAAATTGAGGTTGATGAGACTTATCTAAATATATACTAATTTATTTAAACCTATACGAGCAAACCAATTTATTAAAACCTATACGATCCAAATTCGGTCGTACGTCGATTCACGAATACGATTTGAGAGATGGATACGAATAGAAACTTATTTTCGTTGTAATTTGTATTTTAAGTATTCTTTTATTTTAATTCTAATGTTTTGTTTTTTCTTTTAAGTAATTTAATGTTATTTGTTTATATTATATAATATTTAGTTTTTTAATTAATATGAGAAAAAATAATGAAAAATAAAAAAAATTAAAGTGTGAAGTTGAAAAAGTGAAGTGTGACCATTACACAAGAAAATAGTGAAATTGTAGTAAAGTGATGTGGCGATGAGGTGGTAGAAAAAAAAATGTGGTAAATAAAAAGTGTGTTAAACGCATTACCAACACCCTTATAACAAAAAAACTTGGCTACCAATTCATAAAATCAAATATGGAAACCAGATCCTATGTTCAAAACTTCAAAGATAGTAATCAAACAGCCTGGTGATGAGATATTTCCCCAAATATAACTACCAATTCATAAAATCAAAAAGGTTTTTTTTCGGTTTTTCCTTCTTCCTTTTTTATTTCCTTGACATGAAATTACAAGTAAAATGTTCTTCAGCTCTCTTTCACCAATAACAAATTAACAAATACCATCTACAAAATAAATATCACCTAAAGAGCTTACAATTTAAAGTTATCATAGTAAAGAGAGGTTTTAATAAATCATATTTTTTAACGGCTTAATAAATCATATTAACTATAGGAGTTACATAAAGTTTTTTTACAATAATCATTCAGCATCAGATAGTTGTCCATTCTTGATGTCTTGAGAAGATAATTATGATTGGATGTGTTGGTGGTGTGTGATTATATCGCTTTCTTGAGAAATTAGTTGGTATTTGGCTATTTGCTATAGGAAAAAGTTAAATGTTATTGGTAATTAGGTAATTAAAAAATATTTTGAATAACATGTGTTTATAGTCAACTTACTAAGTAATCTGAAGATGAATCTTGAAGGATTAAAGTGGAATGGTGAAGGCATTATGAAGCTGCAAGTAAGAGAAAAAAAAATTTGCGGAACTATATCACATAAGTGTATTATGCCTGTTTTGCATTAAAAGAAAACAATTTTTTTTTAATTTAATAGTGATTAGATTTTTTATAATTAGTCAATACGAACAATTGATTTTTGGGAGTAATTTGTTAAAGTACGGTATGAGAAATTGTTTGTAAAAATGAATATGTAAGGTTTCAAAGTGATTTTAATGACATACATAAGAATTATTTTATATTTAAGTTAGAAATTGGTTTAAAAAATAAGAGGGGTGGCTTTTATTTGGTTAATTATTATGAAGATTTATATGTTAAGATTCACTTTAGTGAAAGTTTCACACCTGACAAACCACATCATAGCACCACAGAGGTCTTTACCTGAAATGCATAAGATATAATGTTTGAACATTAAATTTACATCATAGCATCACAGAGTTAGTTAAACAAAATAAATAACAGCTTCAGTAACTGAAACATGTGTTATGCTATGCTATTATGAATATGGATCTTCATAGTTACATTGTTTGTTGGTTTAAAACATAAATGTATTTATTATTATATATATATTTTTTGGTTTTAGCACATGTAAAAAGTTAAATGGATACATGATCATTCGTTTCAGTTATATTTTATAATTAACAAATGACTTTTAGTACCGGCATTTCCAAATGCTAAATGAAAGTTCATAACTCTTATACATATTATCTTTGCCGCATTGAGAGGAGGAGATCGGTTATCAACTAAAATGCAAGGTGATTTTAATTTAATCATAGTGATGAAAAGAAGAAACCATCTTTGCCGCATTAGTCAATAATTAATCTATTTAATTTGTTTTGAACAGGAGATACAATCTTAATGGGGGAAAGGACTTGGCTCAAAAGTGGGAAGCATCTTGTAGGAACTAAAGCTTGAGAAGGCCAAACCATTTGCAATGAGAAGGTAAATCTTACATTTAATAAAACTATAATATCTTTATACTTTCCTTATGAATTATTACTGATCACATCCATTGTGTTTTCTTATTCAGTTACAGCCTAAGAAAGGAAAAGAAAAAAAAAGAATGAAGTTTGGAAAACAATTTGATGTTATCATTTACTAAACAGTTATCCTTTGATTGGTATGGATCATCATTGACATATGATTGTTCTTAATCATGCAATTTTTTTTTTCATGACCATTGTTTGGATCTATGATTGGATTTCAACTATTTTGTAATTGATTATTGTGAATATGTCAGTTGATTTTGTGTTTACTCAGAAAAAACATTTCCTTTGTGATTTGTGGTTGCAAATTTAGCTAAATTCTATGACGGGATGAAATAAAAGATATATTGTACAATCTCCAAAACATATAGTCTCTCAACTTTTTATATTTTTATAATGCTAATCTAAAATAATCAATGTCTTTGTTTTTATAACATTTACATAACCTCATATTACATTTATGATAATCTTTACTTCCGTCATTAAAAAACGAGCAAGAGGTGAAATTCCAGCATTAGCACAAGCTTATTATCTCTACAATCACACGAACATCCTTAACAGGTAAAAAATATTAAAATTTTTATAGAACACTTACTCTTATCCACAACAAATCATTAAAAAAACAGCTAAATGTGAAATCTCAGCATTAGCACAAACTTATTATAAAATTTCAAAATTTTTAGAGAACGCTACTATTTTACGTTCGATTTTAGTTTATAAAAAACATTTTCTTACTCTTATCCACAACAATGTTTTATGCTATCTTAGACTAATAAATGATATGCTTATTTACATAAAACTTTAGATACCGCAGCAACGCGCGGTCGATTTCTAGTTGATTACATAACAACAACAATCTAGGTTTGACACTTGTGTAAAAAATAGATGCAAAGGAGGTTGGAAAACACAAGAAAACAAAAATAAGAAAATCAGTTAAGGGATCGATGCGGATTGTCAGCCTCTATTAAGGTCCTTACAGTCCGCATGACCTAGATACTCGACGGGTCGGGTGAGGCACCCACCGGGTGAGATCCGCGTGTTCTCTAAGATTCCCTGCGGACCGTCGCCTGGTCCATTTGCACGCCGAAGGTCTGCAGGCAACCAATGACGGCAAAAACTATGTTTATGTCCTTATACCTAAACCTTATTACCCAACTATGACATTTTGGTCTATCCATTTGATTGTACACGACCCGTTTAATCAAACTCTTGTAATCATGATTAATAATCAATAAAGAATCGCATTTTTAGTTGTTGTTGTTATTTCATTTATCTTGGTGGTTATGTTGGTTGTATCATTTAACGTTAACACGACATTCAATGATCATTTCAGTTATTTCAATCGATCGCAATTTGGATTTAATTTGAATATACAAAATATTTAAATACATGCTATAATAATTACATAATTATATCTAAACTTTAATCGATTTTAGATATACATGAGCGGTTGTCGAACAATTGTTCGAGACACCGAGGGAACAATGAGACAAAAGCTAGTTGACGGAAACGAATCGTGAAAAAAACT
The DNA here is from genome assembly GCA_039602395.1 of Deinandra increscens subsp. villosa. Lineage (NCBI taxonomy): Eukaryota > Viridiplantae > Streptophyta > Magnoliopsida > Asterales > Asteraceae > Deinandra > Deinandra increscens. The sequence continues at coordinate 16,509,558 of JBCNJP010000015.1, read as the reverse complement.
GTCGTGCGGACTCGTCATGTATCGCGAAGGAGTGGAACGAAACGCGACACGTACCATGACGGGTAGGCTGAGCAGAAAACAATGCGGCGGCCCGCGGGGTTAGGAGCGGAAGCAGTAGGTGTTCGGCGGTGGTCCTTTGAGTAGTCAGGGTGGTGGCGACAGACAGTAGCAGTGGTTGAGCCGGAGAACGTCATAATGGATTGTCGTTCGAAACCAAGCGATCATGTGTGGTGGTGCGACGGTGGAGCAGCGGCGGAGGAAGGACAGTGGTGGCGGCAAGGGGCACCAATTGTGGTGTGTCGCAGAGACCGAGATGAGGGAGGAATTTTGAAATTATGATCAATGTTTTCTTGTGGTTTAATCAGTTATATTTATAACTGTTTAAACCCAATTTTTATCCCTTTAGTTTTTAAATTGTCTCTATCCATTCGTTTGAGTTTGGATAATGTTTAAATAAACTAACTTTATATAAATTAAATTTATCAGATAAATTAATATTTGTATTATTATTCTCGACAGAGAATTACTATTAAACTATTCTAATATTACATTTTCTGCTGGTTATTATTAAGAAATTAATAATAATGTTTATTGACTAATTATTATTTATAAATAGTATAGATAATAATAATAATCAATTTGATTTCGTAGAACATCGGTTAACAACTTAAGCGTGTTTGGTTCTCGTTGCTATCGATGTAACTCTTACAGGTCATGACCAGGTCGGGTTTTTAATATTGTCAAGTCTGGACATACAATATTCATAAAATTTTGGATCTTTAAAGATTTGACCCGTTAAATCTTAACTTTCTCAAAGTAAATCAATATCACAGGTTACTTCGAATGATTTTAGAACATGAAACTAATTGAACTTTTCGTTAAACATGTATATGTGTGTCATGTACCAAAGTCATGGACATGTACATATGCAATATTGTAAAGTTATGGCTATTTTTACAATTATCATAAGTGTGGGTAGTTGTTGTAATTATTGCAAACTTACAATATTTACAGTTTTAACCATGTAGTTTAGGAATGCTCACATTTAAACCTGAGTTTTATTTATCATAAGATATATTTTTAATATTAAATTATTTTCCCAAAAATATAATTAGTCCAAATGGTTTATTTATTTAAATGACATTTAAGCATAACATGCATGTATTAATCGGAAGGGTGAAAGCCACTAGTATTCGAGCTTCTGTCTAGGACTGGCATTGCATACAAATTCAAACCAACCGTTAGATCTGGATGCCTACTTGGGACGTCTCGAAGAGGGTGTTATAACCTATTAGGCAACACTTAAGTTTTATTACTTTCAACACTAATCAATCCAACTATTTTGTCACATTAATTAAGTCAAGGATATATCCCCCAATTTCTCATGAACATATAAACCTTAGTTATTTTTGTTTGCTTATATTCATTTGGCGCATTCGTCTCATTAGGATGATCTTCGGGGTTAACTCTTTCCTACATGTGGTGCTATCTCTCATACTCAATCCACTCACTATGTGAGTACTCATAACCCATTTCTCCTTTACTATTTTGGGGTGTAACATCTACACTATACTCAAAACTATAAACTCTATGATATACAATTACTACGCGATTCTATGTTATTATGTGTAATTCTTGGTGTGTGAAACTTGTGTGAACTTAAACTATGCTATACGATTGTCATTAGTCACTAAACACATGTGTAATCATTAACGACCCATGCATATGGTAACAATAATAGTTATTGGTTGACAACCCACCCATTATTCGAAAATGTATTCTTATTTTCGATGGCACTACTATAAAAACAGCTTTCTTGATGCGCAATTCGCATCATTCCTAGTGCTAGATGACGCGCATTTGGTTGTCAAGGAAGCCCTCGTCAAGAAGCCACACGAAGCGTAAAATGAACGTCATCCCTTTTATGACACGCAAAATTGCGTGTCATTAATGTGTGTCATAAAACGAGTGTTAAGGAAGCAGTCATAAAGGGAGATGACACGTATTTTTTGCGCGTCATGAATTTTAAAAAAATCATTTTTTTTCTTTTCTTTGTAGCATCACTAATTTCTACATTGGATTACAATTAATCTGATAATACAAAATAAAAATATACTTATAGCAAATAATGCATTTTATATATATAGTAAAAGTTACGAAGTCAACATGAGTTGTAAATTTACTTATCCATCCATTTTTCTAAAGAAGAAAAAAAACATAAACATCCACTTCATAAGGAATAGTCTTGAAACTCTACTCTTGTATCCACCTTGAAGCTGAAAAGTCCAACAACCTGCACAAAGTCAAAATCATCATTCAAAACTGAATCTGAGTGCTTGTGGAACAACTATGAAACTATGATTAGTGCATTGTTTGAAACATATTGTTTGATTTATGCCCTGGGTTTGAGTATCATTCCTAGCATAAGAGATTCAATCAATAATGGCAAGATACCCAAAATTAGTGATTCCCAGTAGTTATAATAGTTATAATAGATCTTTTGCTCCACTTAGTAGTAAATTGCAAAAACCTAGACATTACAGATTATACTACATAATTATCCAACATAAAGACTTATCAATAACATTCATTATACCACATTGTATAGCTTTTTTTGGCAATAATAGTTGATTTGTATGCAAGAAAAGCCATATATGATGGTGATAAGAAGTGAATTTACCTGATGTCACACCCCGACCGACGGCGGAAAACGTCGGGGCGCGATGATTGTCCAGATGCACACAACACTAATTTTAAGGTTTCGATATTCTTAATCATCCCATTAAAAAATACATAAAATAACCAATTCAATACAAGGCATAATACAACAAGAAGGAAACAAATTAACTTAATTAGTTGGGTCTCGCTAAGTCCACATGCAATCATATAGTGTCAACGACAAAGCAATCATCAAGTATAAGCAACCTGCAACATGTATAAAATAGGGTCAACTACGAATAGTTGGTGAGTAAACATAGGTTTAGTGTACTACATAGATTAAAACATGCGAATTAATGAGTTACTTTAGGGTCGAAAAACGTCCAACACGATATCAGAGACATGAGTGATGGCGGAAACACAACTCGTGAATGATTCAAGGAATAAACAAAAGATCAAGAATGCAATAAACAATCAAACACTTACTTGATAGTTATAGAAATCGCAGAATACAAGTGTTCTTGAACAATCAAAATCGAATTACACTTTGAAACCACAAAACCAGTTGAGAGTAATTAGAATCAACAACCAAAACAAGTAGGTGATGATTTTCAAAGAAATCATTAATATTTAAGTCATCAACCCCAACCAATTCACCAACATCATCTAGAATGTTTGGAAAATATTTCTCAAAATCAAACTCAGGTTCTGGGGTTAAAGAATTAGCAGCATTTCTCACATCACCTTTCGGACTTGAACTTGATCCACCAACATCAGGTATTTTTATTTCAGCAAATTTTTTACCCATCTTAGTCTTCATATCTGCATATAACACTGATAAATAACTGATCTGAGTTTCAACTTTAGTCTTGAAATTAGCTTGCTTCTTCGTTTCTTCCTCTTGATTAGCCAGCAATGAACTAATCAATTCAGCTTTATTAGCATTCTGTTTTTTCGATTCTTGAACTCTCAGCTGCAAATCACAAATAGCTATAGACTCAATAGTCTCTAGCTCTTTTCCTTTTCCGAAACCCAAAATACTAACAGGTTGGGTTGTAATTGGGGTTGAACTAGGGGCTTGAACAAAATGAGTAGTAGCTTCCCTAGAGGAACTACTTTCAGTTGTAATCTTGGATCAGTATTCCTTCTTCTCTTTAAGGGCCTTGGTTGTATAATAACAGCATTAGCAGTAGGATACACATCTTCAAATATAGGAATTCTAAGAGGAGGAATCCCAGATACCTCAGAAGCAGTCAAATTCTGTTCTCCCTCATGGGTTTTATCTATCTCAAAATCAGAATCAGTCACATCAACTTCTTCAATAAACAGGAGAAAGTTACCTCACATCATGTTCATTAGCAACTATAGCTTGAGCTCTTAATGGAGTTGGAGCAGGAATGTCAGAAGAGCTTTCAGCAAATATACCAAACTTATTCCCAAACGAAGAAATCCTCAATCCCTTTTTTTCCCCGGCCTAGGAGGAGGATTAATGAGATAAAACACGTCTATTCCCATTGGTTTGTGATCCAATAAGTCATCATATTTTTCTAGAGATAGATACTTATCATTCAGGATCATTTGTATAAATTGCGGCACTTCTAGGAATTTATCTTTCTTTTTGATAGCTACGGCCTGCAAATCTTTGAGCATCATTTTTGAAAAGTTAAACTTCCATCCCTTTGCAAGAGCAACAAATGCAGCAGTATGTTGCTAATTTAGTTCATAAGTGCTGCTCTTTTTGACGATAATGCTCTTCTGAAGGTAGTGAAATAACATTTTATAGAAAATAGGAATGTCTTTCTTCATAGTTCTCTGAGATGGCCCTTCATAACCCATTTCTCTTAGCACATTTAAAAACATTTGACTTTAGGAACTCAACTGGATCATCTGGAGTATCACTGAACACTAGAGCTCGACGGATATCTGCTTTGGTGATTTCAACATCAGTGTCCTCAATCCTAAGCTAAGAGTGCTGTTTTATCTTGACTCACAGTGGCCGTTGACCAAAATTCATGAACCATCCTTTTGCAAACAGGTAGATTAGCTCTTAACACAGTCCTTAAACAACTTTTATTCAAACCAGCAATCAGCGAGCCAAAGAAATCTTGATGGTCTACCGGAGGATCTACCATGAAGGCTACAATGTTGTGATCCAGTACAAACTCCAATTCACTGCACACATTTGAAAGGCACGTTTGTGTATTAATTAAACCTTCTTTGGGATCTAAATTATAAAGGATACATATCGATATCAAAACTACTGCATCACTAACTTAGATCTCAAAAGCGAAGCCAATACAATTTACACCATAAATGCGAGATGGACTCCGGTGTTCCCACTTGTAGGCTCAACCAATATACTCTGGAGACAACCGAAATTACAATAAGAGCTATATAGTTTACTACTAAAAGTTTAAGATAAGTCGATTACCAACATAATTTTTTTTATCAATGTTAACTCCTTGTAACAATGATAGAAATTGGTCTAAAGAAACAATTTTAGTGGATTGAAATACCAGAAAGAAAGATGAGATATAATCTTATCACTGTCAACCATCTGCTTACCTTCCCTGGTGTTATAAGTCCTTCCTTTTCTTTTCAGCATCATTTATCATACTATTTCTAATCCTGAATCCATATAAAGTGATTACTATTTGATAACACAATTAAAAGATTAAAGAAAATAGAAAACCAGTCAACTGGAAAATTCGATACCATAATATGAACAAAAACATCTCTTTCAAAGAGGCCCCCTGAGCTAAAGCTCTATTTGTTTGTTGTAGCATTTAGAACCTATCAGTTGTTTGAGGGTTTGGGGAAGAAGATGAAAGACGACGAATGGGAGAAGAATGAAAGAGTGAATTTGGTGCATTTACATCACTAAGCAATTGGTACACAAAAGTCAGCAACTCCGATCTGGTCAGAAAACTAAGACCTAGGGCTCGAAATTCAACGACTAGCATAGCACTTTGGTGCATCTACATCATCACGCTAACAAAAGTACGTACAAATGTACACTCAATCGCGGTCAATTTAGATAAAAACTCAATGATTTATAGCAAGATAAAACATATATAGCAAGGAAATCAATGATGATCTTGATATTTTGCAAATTGACGATGGGAAATTAGGCATTTTTTGTGTAAATCTAAAGAAACTTGGTGAAGAATGTGAAGGCTTACGTTACTGCGGAAGGACTTCAAGTTGAGTTTCCTGCACGAATGGCGAGATCAAATGAAATAAGTGTGAACCGAAAGCAATATATCGTCAATTTGTAGGCAAATCAATCTGCTGCGACAACAAAGGATTAAGAGGCCAGTTTCCCTAAATTTACTCAATCAAACCTCTAATCGCTACTAATTTAAAGATGAAGGTAAAATGGAGATTAGGGCACAATATTGAGTGTCTATGACTGCGTCTGCGAGATGGAGGCGGAGGTGAAATGGAGGAGGTGGGAATCAATTTTCGAGAAGTTGCGGAGGTTAGAGAGGGGGTTAGGTCAAAGATGAAAACAAAGAAGTGAGAATAGATTTTTTAGGGGGATAAAAATATAAAGTGATGGAATGGGATGATGCACATTTTTAAAACGTATACTCTGTGTTTTATTATGACACACACTAATGCATGTCATTTACTTTTCATAATTATAAATTATGACAGTTTTATGACACGCACATTTGCACGTCATAAAACTAGTGCGTGTCATCGTTCACGTGTTATTAAAAACCTTTTTTCCTAGTAGCGCGCCTCCACCACATCCTACTTCGGCCATATCCTCAAAGAGATGCAAGTTCAAAATATCATGCCGTATACATTCATCCCACGTCAATTTACATATAAAAGGCTAAACCAAACACTTGTTAAAAATAACATATTGACTTATTGGCTTTCCGCACCACAAAAGATAATACAAATACCTTTTTAAACTCCTTTTGAAAAACTCATAAGTCAATAAGCGTTTTTTTCCTTCTTAAAACCCCTTTTGGTCTTAAAAAATTGACTCGCGGGTGGTGTATAAAAAAATATGATAATAAAGGGCCGGGTCAGAAAAAAGTGTTGTGCAAGTTTTAAATTTATAAACACGATAACTAACAATCACTCTACACCACACAGGGCAAATGCACCAATCATTGGCGTAGTAGAGCGAATGTAAGATACCGATGTCGTCCAAGGATACAAGAGCTCTTAATACTGAATCTTCTTCAACGTCTAGCCAAATCCAAAAGTTGGTTAAATTTTATATATAAAATAAAAATAAAATAAAGATAAAAGAGTTTTGGTAAATTCAATCAAAGATAATCTCATTTGGGTTGATTCGCTTTTGATAAAGTTAGTAACCTTATTACTTATAAACCCTCCAAAAGATTGTTTACAAAAATAAAAAGGGCTCTTGATCAGTTACCCAATCATCACATCCCCAATCATCACATCCCCAATTATCGCATCTATACTTTGTATGATTTAATTTATAACATTTTGGTTATAAATTATCACTTTATCATCAAGTGTCTTTTAACAAAGATATTATGTATTTATTAAAGCGCATTAATATAGGTTAAGACTAAGTGAGACAACACAAATTAAAATGTTTCGAAGGTTTCATTTATTTATTTAGAAAGTAAACTGGCGATGAGTGAGATTTAAGACCGAAATATCACAAGTAAGTTTGATCCTTAAACTTTTAAATTTTATCATCCGACTGCTAGTGGAGATGATTTTTCTCTATAATAAGTTTAATTAGAAAGTCACTAGGTCGTCCCTATGCAAGAATCATCTCCTTTAGATTCCCTTATATATCATTTACCCTAAATTGTCAGTCTCACAATTGAGACTATTCTCTTGGACGTGTTTTTTTCTTATTTGTGGTTGTGGCGGTGGATGATGACATCGCTATTCCGTTGGACACGTTTTTTTCCTTATTTGTGGTTGTGGCGGTGGACAGTCTCACATCTTTATCTCTCTCTTCTCATACAATAACTCTTTCTCCTACAGATTCTCTTACAGATCCACCACCATGGCGGTGGCGATGATGTCGCCGGAACGATTTACACCTCTGGCTCTCTCTCTCTCTTACAGATCCACCGCCATTGTCGGTGACGATGATGTTGCCGGACGCCGATTCACGTCGAAGCGGCTGCCGTTAAGGCGTTGCTCCGTTGAATCAGCAGCGATTTACTTTGTCGTTCGTTTGATCGGTGGTGGTCTTTGCACTCTGGTGGTCTGCCATGGCTGATGATTGTGTTTTGTCATGACTTCATCTGGTAGCGATGAATCCTTCATGAATTAGGGTTTTATATCATTTACCCTAAATTGTCAGTCTCACAATTGAGACTATTCCGTTGGACGCTTTTTTTTCTTATTTGTGGTTGTGGCTGTGGATGATGAAATCTCTCAACGATTTACACCTCTGGCTCTCTCTCTCTCTTACAGATCCACCGCCATTGCCGGTGACGATGATGTTGCCGGACGCCGATTCACGTCTAGGCGGCTACCGTTAAGGCGTTGCTCCTTAAATCGGCGGCGATTTACTTTGTCGTTCGTTTGATCGGTGGTGGTCTGTGCACTCTGGTGGTCTGCCATGGCTAAAATTGAGAGAGAGAGAGAGAGATTGCTTCATCTCCGTTCTTCTCTTTTCTCTAGTAAGTGGCTTCCGAATTGGTCATTCATATCGTTAATGTTGACTAGTTGCTTTTCGTAGTTACATTATCTGATCTCTTTACCTTTTCAGTTTCTGTTTGATGCACTTTATATTTTGTTGAAATGTTGTTTACAATTATCTTTGGCCATTAATTTTTCTACCTCTAATCTTGCACATAAGTTGTTCCACGAATTGTCATAGTCTTTTATTTGTCTAATTTGCTGCTGAAACTTTTTGATTGGAGTGTTGTGTAAGGTTTTTGATTTGTTTGTGTCATTTGTTTGTTTGCAGGGTTGTGTTTTTAAGACTTTTACCTGGTGGTCAGGTGGGTTTGTTGTTGCTGCTGCTGCCTAGATACGATCCTTTTAAGTATTGTGGTGGCTGTAATGATTTGGTATTTCATATTTACATTTTGTAAGTTTTTTACTAAGTGGCTTTACTGTGCATTTGTACCCATTGACGGATGACTTACTGGGATATTGACGAATGAGTTACATTGGCTTCCTATACCCAGTTTGGCTATTTATAATTCGAGGCAGTGATGATTTTTCATGGAAGTATATGGTGAGTTTGGTCGACTCTTTGGCGAGGCAATAACTTTTTGCAGCCATAGAGTCGCCCTCATTCATGATGGCTTAAATTGTCACATCTAAATAATCTGAGGGCCTACACTTTAATACTTCATCCAAGACTAGAATTGATGCTCTTATTTCTTTTATAATTTTACTACTGTTGTTGCTTAACTCTCTTACAATTTATCTCATTTGCGTTTTTGGGATAAGGCTATTTTCCGGTGACCTAGGCTCCATCGTTTCTGTCTTGGTCTACCCATTTCGGGGTTTTTACTTGATGCTAAAATACTGGTACTTTTTGTGATGAACTGCCTTCTGTTATTAATTTCTCTTAATATTTTTTGGTTTTTAGCAATAATCTATGTCGGTGATTATATTGGTGCAAAGCCATTATATTGGTCAGGTTTCTTATATTGTTCGAGGCTATAATGATTACTGAAAAAAGTCAGATCTTGGCGTGGCAATTCACATTTGCAGCCAAATATGATTATTGTTCTAATGTCTTACAAATCTGACCGTAGCTTTTTTGCAGTGAAGAATGAAGGTCTGATACCCTCTAAAAATAACTTAAAAACTTCAATGTACTTGCAGATGGAGAAGAGAGTATATTTAAAAGGTCAAAGGAAAAAGAAGATTGAAGAATGTGATGTTGAAACGAGGTATTTTATGAATATATAATAGATGCTTGCCTCTTTTCTAAAGTTAAATATTTTGCAGGAACATAAATTATATAGTATATATGCTATGCTCCTTTTGGGATTGACTTAGGAACGAAGAATGCTAAAATGTTCTGAATTCCTCTTTTGAGGAAGTTTATGTCCGTCTGAAGCATGTAAGTAAGATTTAAAGTAAAGGAAATCCTTAATGATGTAATTGGGTATTTTTGAACTGAAGAAAATGCTTATGTTGGACGAAGCATGAAAGTAAATAGCCAGCATTAACTATGCACTCAATATTTGGTAAGCTGCCATTCTAGACTAAGTAAATAGCTCACTGTCATAGATATAAGCAGACTCATTTGCATAAGACTAAAACTTAAAAGGCTAAAAAGTAATCTTTGTTGCCAATATAAGAGCATCTTTTGTGTAATCACTTACACATAAACATAGATTTTTTAGGTGCATTTTAGATTTTGATTTTCTTAGGCTTTAGATTTTTTAGATGCATTTTAGATTTTAATTTTCTTAGGCTTTTGTATGAGAGTTTGCCCCATGAGCTCTTGAGTTTGTTATAGGTTATATTAACTTAATAGTTATTATTTTTATATGTATTTAACTTCTGTATTTGAATGGTGGTAACAATTATAGGTACTAACTTTTGTTCGTTTGTGTTTTTTTATGCAGATTGTAGTTTTCTGTACTAATTCGATCACAACATGCTTTTGGTGATGATACTTCCTGGCACACTATTTACAACTTCGATCCGATTCACACAAGGGTTCATATCATGAAGTAGCACTTTGAGCTTTATGTAAACATTCTTTATAGGCTTATTTACCCTTAACAGGTATGTTCAACTCACTGGTTTTGAATTATTTCACATATAGCAAGATCTGCTTCCAGTACTATATTATTTTTCTTAGTATTGAGGTTCAAGACGTATGTTTGGATAAACCATAAACTCTGCTGTTGGCTACTGTTGATTTTTTTCAGTTGCTGTTGTCACAGTGATTTGCATTGCTCTTCCTCTCCTTTCAAGGTATCTTTAACAATGATACTTACAATAAACATCAGCTCAAGTAAAGTTAACTGATAATAAAAGTATTAATCTATAAAAGACCAAAGAAAAAGAATAATGGATATGTATTCGTTGGCCAATAACCAATTTTGGTACCAGTTAAGTGGTTCATTCAAATATGAAATGGTAAGCACTTTGACTATTGTCAAGTGGAAACAGTAAACATTAACAATTGATCTTGAAGGGGTTCTGTATTGTCTGCCATTTCGTTATTTTCATACGAGATTTGGCTATTACAGTGCAATCTGTATTCGCTTAAATTAGGGTATATGTTTTCTAATTCCTTTCTTTGTTGTTTTCTAAATCTTTGCTTGATGTTTTCACGACAACTTATGTAATGTAATATCTGTGACTATGATATTGTACGTTGACAAAAAGTGTTAACCCACAGCAACGCGCGAAACTTTTGCTCGTTTCCATCAATTATTCATTATTGAAATCATCGATATTAATCAGAGTATTTAGTTATCGGAAAATTTCAGATAACGACAACTGATGAAGACTTTATATATACAACGGACCAATTGGAATGCATCAATCATTCACCTCGAACTTTCGTAGCAAATGTTTACAAATTTCTTTGGAATTTGGATTGTAAGATAACCCATCGGCCATCCTCATATCTACACGTCTACCAAAACTGAATCTATATATAAATTGCAAGTTTAAGATCGAAGAACGTAACAACACCCAATTTTCTCTTGAATCATATTAATCAAGAAGAAAGATGAGCAAAATGACGTACGTTTATTTCTCTCGATGGTCTCAAGTTTGTTAATTTTCTTGATAATTATGAACTGCCATTAACATAACATTTTCTTCTTGTAATCCAACAAAAAACTTGCAGGTTTAGAAGTGAAGTCCAACTAGCAAAGTTTCTTGGCAGTGTTGATATCATTCAAGAAGCTTATGGAGCACTTTCCGATTCGAATGAGACTTTTGAACTTCACACCACTCGTTCTGGAATCGATGTTTTGGCTTTCAACTGTCACCTTGATTATACACCTCGATTTCTAGACGGACAGTTCGATTTGGTTTCATCTGAGAAACTCCAAGTTTTTGACTTCATTTCCACAAAAGTCAACCCATCATTCTCCATTAGCGAGGCTGCTGTCGAGCTGGAGGTTATCGGTGACTACGTCAAAGAGCTGGAAAATGAGGTATAGCGACGTGTATGTTTACTTATATCACATCTGGATATATATTAAGATCAACTACTCAATTATTGGTTACATTTTGTTTTTCAGTTTATAAATTACCCGTTGATAATCACTGGATCCGGTCTCGGTGGATACCTCGCGATTCTTTCGACACTACGCTTACACCATGCCATAGATGTTGAAGAATCAAACGGTTCTAAGAAAACCAAAAGGCCAATTTGCATAACTTTCGGTTCCCCTCTTCTTGGCGATGCAGCTCTCCAACGTGCCATCGCCGAGCGACCAAAATGGAAATCCAGTTTCCTGAATGTGGTCGCAAAGGAGGACCCGGTTGCTAGTTTTCTCTCATCTGATACTCGATACAAGCCCCTTGGTACTTTCCTATTCTGTACAGAATCAGGTGGTCACACGGCTTTTGTAGATCAAGATTTGATCCTACTAGCTTTAGATGCCATGAAGTTATCGAATGCAAGTAACTCACAAGTTTATGATTATACAAACGTTTTAAGTTTAATGAGAAAGAAGGTAATGTACCGTGGGGTTTCTGAATTGGGTGAATTCAACTTGAACCCGTTGAGGGCGGGGATCACATTGCAGTTGAGGGAAGTTGGTGTTTTGGATGATATTTCAAATGATCAAATTGGAAAAATAGAGAATCAAGCAAAGTTGCTGAAAAGAAAAAATCCTTATGACCCTACTAAAGGTCTAAACGAAATGAAGATAAGTTTGACATATATGGAATGGTATATGAAGAGAACAAAACTCACAGGGGGTTACTATGATAGCTACAAGAATGCGAAAAGTAGAGACGAAATTGTGAGCCAACATGAAATTTTGAAGCGTCAACGTGAACTTAGTAAGTATTGGAAGAAGATTGTTGAAGAGAAGGATCGATCGAATGCCACAAAAAGAAGGTGCCAAGTTGCGGAAGCGTTGGCTCTATGGCGGGACCAACTACAGAAGGATAGTTGAGCCACTAGACATAGCCGAATACTATAAAGACCAAAAGAAGGTAAACTACATACAAAATAGACCAAACCATTATAAGTTGTTAGAGAAGTGGTCGGATGAAGACAAGAACCAATTGAAATCAAGTGTTGTCACAAGGAATAAAGCGGCCAGTCTTACGGAGGATTCTTGTTTCTGGACACATGTGGAAGAGGCATTGATTTCGTTAAGAAATTTAGGGAATGGAGGGTCTAGCAACAACGAGAAGGAATTGGAATTCGAGGCGTATCTGATGTGTTCCATAAAAAATTACTCGGTGTCACCGGATATTTTCTTGGAGGGGAGTAGTTTGATGGAGTGGTGGAACAAGTATATGGCACACAAAGGGCTTACATATACTTCTGAGTTTACGGAATACATGACCAAGAACAATGAGAGCTATAAATCATATGAATAAGGCTTATATACATGCATGGGTTGGAGTTGTAGCAAGCACTTGTGAATTTGAGGTTGCATCTGTTTGTTTTAGTTTACTTGTTTTAAGTAGTTAATTAGTGGCTAAAGTAAAGGGAGTGAGGATGCCACGCTACCCATGTTTTATAATATTTGCTTGTAATCCGTTAAGAGGATTGTTTCCCATCTTAATTTGAATGAATATGTAGAAAGTATATTTTCGAATATCATCTCTAAAGTTCTCTATAGATTCCTTCTATTTTCTACTTTCCTCAAATCTTGTGTTCGATTTGTGCGAATTGTGTTGAGGATGTTAATCATGTGTTTGGTTTGTGAGTATGCACATGCTGGAGTGTTTGAATTTGGTCAATAAAAAAAAAAGCTCTTATTCAAGCGATTTGCTTCACTGCTTGGTGGGTTATTTGAAACTTCAGGAATAAGTTGATTTGTTGAAACCTGCGAAGATCCAGGGTGGTGAGTTATTTGATTCTATTGTTTTCTATTTTTTTTAGCATTCTAATAGGAATAGAAATTGTTCTATTTCTTGGTGGTTACGTAATTTTTTTATTGGTTCTGTTTAAAATATAAGCGGAAATAGCTAGCTCTGTTTAAAATATAAGCTGAATTAGCTCGATTTAGAATTTCAATCAAGCTTAATCGAACCTGGCTCGGGTTGGTTTGGCAGGACTCCCTATTAGATATCTTGTACTCCAAGACATACATGTATTATAATTACAAGGGTTTAGAGTGTAAATATGATAGGACCCTTCTTATTATATATTGGATCTCATTCAATGGAATAGGCAATCAATTGAAATCAATCAAGCTCTATTACTCCCGAATAGCCCAATCGCTAGCTTTAAAACCCATCATGTCGTTCGATCGTGTGATGTGAAACAAGAAGTCATGTTCTTTAGATTTTCATAGATATCAATCACTCATTATTGATCAGAATACTTAGTGGTGTGAAAGGAATAAAGGTAAATGAGGACGGCTTCATAGGGGCCAAGTCTTTGGCTGTGTTTGGCGCACTAGCTGAAAAGCTAGCTGCTAGCTGATAAGTTAGCTGTTAGCTGAAAATTATAAGCTAGCTGATAAAAAATAACGTTTGCTAAAAACTAGCTGATAAACTAGCTGAAAAATATAAAATAACATAAAAGTACATGTCATAAATGTAAATAAAGATATTTATTTATAAGTTAGGGAAGGGTAAAACTGGAAATATTATAAAAGCTAGTTGAAAAGCTAGTTGAAACGCTACTCCAACTAGCTTTTCAAAAGCTAGCTTTTTGACGTTACCAAACGGGGCTTTTAAAACCATAAAAACGGGGCTTTTAAGACCATAACGTTTGGAAGAAAAACAACTTTGTTACACTACTGTACCTATTACACCAGAAACTTAGCATTTTCTCGTTTGCTAAACTCACACGACTATACATATTAGACCACTAAATTATATATTAAATTTGTTACATTCGGATAACAAACAAAAACCATAAAAACAAACAAAAGTTGATAATAATTATTATTGATGTCAAATTATGTATTTATTAAAGTCTATTGACATAGGTTTACAAACTCCCACGAATAACACAATGACACTATTATAGTAGGGTCTGGGGAGGGTGAAATGTAGGCAATCCATACTTGTACCTTTCGAAGAGAGGTTGTTTTAGAGAGACCTTCAACTCTAAGACCATATGAGAAAACAACATCAAAAATCCGGAAAGAAGAGAATATAAAAAGAAAAAACCAAAAAAAAAATATAATAATAATAAAATAACAACATAATAATCCCACTACATAAATGAATAAGGGTGGTTATATTTAAACAGTTGATTTTGATACATAGACAAATTCACCACGATCATGGGCCTCCAAATGGCTCAATTGGTTTTTCGTTTTTTTTTTTTTTTTTTGGAATTTTATAAAGGTTATTAATTATTTAATTTTATAAATATTAAAAAGATTTATTCACCGTGGCTGATAATAAAGTATTTAAACGAACATAATAATGACATAAAATAATTAATTTTGAGACTCTGAGTCTTTATCGGGACGGTCGGAACGGTCTTAATGGCTTCTCTACAGGTCTTGGGTCACCACGACCCATGGTTTTTTATTTAAAAAAAATAAAATGATTTTCAAAAATATATAAAACAATTTCCTAATGTTTGTTTGAAAGTTGTTTTAAAATAAAAAACCATGGGCCTTGGGGACCTAACACCGACAAAGAGTTGCCGAGAAGCCATCAAGACCGTCCCGGCAAGGACTTGAGTCTCAAAATTTATTATTTTAGGTCACTACTTTGTTTGTTTAAATACTTTATTATGAGATGGTGAATAAGTTTTTATTATGTTTATAAAATTAAATAATTAAAAACCTTTATAAAATTCAAAAAGAAATTAAAAAAAGTAAAAAGAAAAACCATTTGGGAGCCCACGATCGTGGTGAATATGTGTATGCATCAAAATTAATAGTTTAAATATCCAGACCCATGAATAATAAGATTAAATTAAAATTTAATTTAAAAAAATAAATAAAGAAATAAATCCTACTACATAAAGTAATTTCAAACACAAAAGAGACTAATTTGCCTTATGAACTTCACACCACTCGTTTTGGAATCCATGTTTTGGCTTTTAAATGTCCGCCTGATCATTACACAACAGGATTTCTTAAAGGAGAGTTCGATTTAGTTTCATCTGAGAAACTCCAAGTCGTTGACTTCATTTCCACAAAAGTCAACCCATCATTCTCCATTAACAAAGTTGCTGTTGGAAGGTATTCGGATGAATTTTTTGTGGGGGTAGAGGGGATGGTACGTTCAAGAAGATCCATTGAATCAAAAAGGAGGTGGTGTGCAGGGCTAAGAAGGATGGTGGCTTGGGTTTGGTCCTGCTCAACATCGCCAACTCCTGCTTCTTGGCCAAATGGGGATGGAAAAAGAAAACGACAAAACCTGCTTTATTTTGCAACCTGCGATCGAATCCAAAGAGAAAACGTCACCGTTCTTTTTGACGACCACAACAAAATATTTCTTTCGCGATGGAAACGAACACGGCAATTATAGCGCCGTAAACAGTGACTTCCAAGGGTGCTTCCAAAAGCCAGACCCTAATCGCAATCAAGCTCTCGTCTCAGTGCAACCGTATGTGAACCTCGGCTCTTATTACCACTTGTTAGGGATCAACACGAGTGAGACGCAGCGGAACACACTATCACACACGCACACGAAAGCAATAATAATCGAACACTAGAGATTTAACGTGGTTCGGTCAGTATGACCTACGTCCACGGGCTGCAACTAGGTATTTTCTTATTAGCTCAGAACAGTACAAGAGATTACAATATTTGACAAGGTATAAATAATGAAAATTAGGGCAGCACTAGGAACCATAACGGGCCCCTAATAAATAAACCGGCCCAAAGGCCTTCACACCCAACAACAGCATGCAATACTTTGTGCTGTAAGTATGAGAAAACCTGACAACCATATGTTCTAAAGCTGGTATAGATGGAGCGTCGAGAAAAGAGAACCTCAAATGGAGATATGTAATATGTTGCCCAACACCTTGGTCAGCAACCTAAAGACAACATATGTTGAGCTAAAATCATCAACCCAATATGTGGCCGGAACATTGGCTTTGAACATCATCGGTTTCAACTATATACCTATGTTTACGTTCCGCATGCCAATTTTGTTGGGACATACATGTACGGACACGAGAGTTGATGAAAAGTCCCATTGTTTTCAAAAGTTTTATTGGTCGTGTGATTTACAAACTCCGTGCCGCCATTTTTTCGTTCAAATCAAATTAGCCATAGATAATTGGCATGACTTGCATAAAAGGTTTAGGCAAAATTGAAGTTACATCAAACCCAGGGCCTAATCCACATTTGCATGAACAACCCAGATCTGGTGACCAGTGGAGGAACCGAGGATTTCGATGACAACATCTTCAGAGAAGGAAACTAGGAGAAAGAGAACAACGTGCCGTTAATAAAATAATACCAATTACTATCTTCCAATATGTTTATTATTTATCTCGATTTTTTCTTTCAAACATATCTCCAACAAATTAATTAGAATTATTTTCATCAAAACCTGACCTAGAACGAGGATAATAAACCAGTACTACTGTGAATTACAAACAAAGTTTACAAAAAAATATAAACCTCACTTAAACTAAGCTTAATTAGTTTAAGAGGATTGGAAGAACGAAAAATAAACTAATCATAATTAATTTAAGGGGTTTTAGTAAAAATATAGTATACTATGTTAATTTAGAATCAAGTTTCATGTTGTAAATATGTAAGGACTAGTATGTATATAAGGTATTTAGTATGACCATTTATTTGACAATGGACATGTCGATTCGAAGCACCGGTTTGTGTCATACTTGTGGGATGCTTGCACGATGGGGTTGGGGGGAACAAAACACATTTATACACACTTGTAAAACGTTTTAACAATTAATTTGTGAAGTATCATATAAACTTGGGATTTAACTAATCTTAAATTTTATCAATTGACCGACAACAATCTCAAGTCTCACAAAATATAATCCCAAGTTTCATCAATTAGCCGGAAATAATCTCAAGTTTCATAAAAAAAAACTAACGTTGTTAAGTTTCTGTTACTCAGGGATTGTTGCAGGAAAATATGTTGAAAATTAGGCTTGATAGTATACATTTCGCTACTTGAATTAATACCGGACAATTAATGAAATTTGAAATTATTTAAATCCAATTTGCCTTATATAAAACGAGATATTTACCACCCCGCACGTTGCTGCGGGGTTGAATTTTTATGATGATACCTCTAGTAATGGATCATTTGTAGTATAGAACATCTACAACAGTTTTGTACTATTGCTAACGAAAGTAGAAATAAGGAGTAAAAAACATAAAAGTTTAAAACTTTCGTGGTGAAAGTATTAAACTATTAAAAGTATACTAAAAAAAACGAAAGTTGAAAATTTTAAGAGAATAAAAGTCAAAGTCTAAAAGTTGTGTCGTTCAAGTATAAAAAACTATACAAAAAAGTATACTAAAACAATGAGAATATGAAAATTTAGGGGAATAAAACGTCAAAGTCTAAAAGTTGTGTCGTCGAAGTATAAAACTATGAAAAAAGTCATCGCCAAAGTTAAAAACTCTAAAAATATACTAAAAAATGAAATTAGTCTACTAAAAAAATAAAGTTAAAAAGTTAAGGCATATAAAACGTAAGAGTCTAAAAGTCTCATGGTGAAAGTATATAAAATACAAAATTATATTAAAAAAGAAAGTAGGAAAATTAAAAGTTTCGTGGCCAAAGTAGAAGACAACAAAACTTAAAACAAAAAAAAAAACCTTTAAAAGTTAGTGTGTCGTTGAAGTATAAAACTATACAAAAAAAGTATATTAAAACAATGAAAATATGAAAATTTAGGGGAATAAAACAACAAAGTCTTAAAGTTGTGTCGTCGGAGTATAAAACTATGAAAAAAATCATCGTCAAAGTCAAAAACTCTAAAACTATACTAAAAAATGAAATTAGTCTAATAAAAAAAGAAAGTTAAAAAGTTAAGGCATATAAAACATAATAGTCTAAAAGTCTCGTGGTGAAATTACAAAATATAAAAGTATATTAAAAACGAAAGTATGAAAGTTAAAAGTTTTGTGGCCAAAGTAAAAAACAACAAAACTTAAAAAAAAATTAAAAGTTAGTGTGTCGTTAAGGTATATAACTATACAAAAAAAAAATATACTAAAACAATGAAACCATGAAAATTTAGGGGAATAAAACGTCAAAGTTTAAAAGTTGTGTCGTCAGAGTATAAGACTGTGAAAAAAGTCATCGTCAACGTCAAAAACTCTAAAAGTATACTAAAAATGAAATTAGTCTAATAAAAGGAGAAAGTTAAAAAGTGAAGGCATATAAAACGTAATAGTCTAAAAGTCTCGTGGTGAAAGTATAAAATATAAAAATATACTAAAAACGAAAGTAGGAAAGTTAAAAGTTTCGTGGCCAAACTAGAAGACAACAAAAGTTAAAAAAAAAAAACTTTAAAAGTTAGTGTGTCATTGAAGTATAAAACTATACAAAAAAAAGTATACTAAAACAATGAAAATATGAAAATTTAGGGGAATAAAACGTCAAAGTCTAAAAGTTGTGTCGTCGAAGTATAAAACTATGAAAAAAGTCACCGTCAAAGTTAAAAACTCTAAAAGTATACTAAGAAATGATATTAGTCTAATAAAAAAAGTTAAAAAGTTAACGCATATAAAACGTAATAGTTTAAAATTCTCGTAGAGAAAGTATAAAATATAAAAGTATACTAAAAACGAAAGTAGGAAAGTTAAAAGTTTCGTAGCCAAGTAGAAAACAACAGAACTTAAAAAAAACTTTAAAAATTAGAGGGTAGAAAACGTAAAAGTATGAAACATATGTGGCCAAACTAGGAAAATCTAAAGTTTACTATTTCTTTAAAAAAACAAATTGTAATAGTTCAAGGGTAGAAAATATCAAAACATGAAACTTGTGTGGTCAAAGTTTGAAATCCTAAAACCCTACTATTAATCACCAAATTTGATTGTTATATAACAAGATGTTCACCCTCCCGCGCGTTGCTGCGGGGTTGAATTTGTATACTGAACGAAAGTCAAAAAGTTAAGTGGTATAAAACGTAAAAGTTTAAAAGTCTCGTGGTGAAAGTATAAAACTATAGAAGTATACTAAAAGCGAAAGTAGAAAGGTTAAAAGTTTCGTGGCGAAAGTAGAAGACAAAAAAAAAATTAAAGTTAGAGGGTTAAAAAGTTAAGGAGTATGAACGTAAAAGTCTAAAAGTCTCGTGGTGAAAGTATAAAACTATAAAAATATAAGTCTAAAAGTCTCGTGATGAAAGTATAAAATTATAAATGTATACTAAAAATGAAAGTAAAAAAGTTAAAAGTTTTCTGGCCAAAATAGAAGACAACAAAACTTAAAACAAAAAAAAAGAGTTAATTGCCATTTTCGTCCCTAAGGTTTTATTGTTTTTGCCATTTTCATCCAAAATAGTTTTTTTTCTCCTCTGCTTCCCTATGGTTTTAAAAAATTGCCATTTTCATCCAAACCGTTAACACCATCCGTATGTCCGTTAAAGTGTGTGGTTTGAGGGACTCTTTATGTAATTAATTGTAAGTCTAATCTAATTATTAATATAATACAAAGTTAAATAAAAAACCAATCTCTCCCCATTTGATTCCCAGCCATCACCCCCAGCATACATTGCCGTCCTCTTTCTCTTCTTCATCTCCCCTGCTTTCTCTAAGCCCATTAAAGAACATATATGTTCCCTTGAAGAACCAGATTTCTCCCCCAAAAAACCCTTGTTTTCCTCTTTGATCTTATTCTAGAACCGAGCACTAACATCGATTAGGTCATTTTAGGGCAAACCAGATGAAGAAGAATTAGAGAGAGATCGCGGAGATGGTCGATGTTGTGGGCGGAGCTGCGATGGGTGGACGAGGAATACGGGTCTTCGGTTTTAGGTGGGTTTTGAATTCATTCAATCGAACAATCAGATTAATCCGTGACGATGGTTCAGGGTTAGCGTCGAACAGAGGTAACATTCTTCGATCAGTATGTTCTCAAATTAAATCCAAGTAGGAGCTTAATACTTTTTGGGGTTGTTCTCCGATGAAGGTGGTTTATGGTTATTTGATGGTGATAATTTGAGGGTAGTGGTCTAAACAACAAGCGAATCAGAAGAATCAGATATGTAATCGGAGGGGCGGTGGTCTAAACGGAGAGGAAGAGCTGACGGTGGTGTTTAGAAAACGTGGCGGCGTCAGCGGTGGTATGGCTGTCGATATTTTACAGAGGAAAGGTTGATTTATTTTACATTATTTACAAAAATGAACCCTTGGTTAAAATTAAGTTAATTACATAAGTAGCCCTCATCTTAACGGACATACGGATGGTGTTAACAGTTTGGATGAAAATGGCAAAATTTTAAAATCACAAGGAAGCTGAGGAGAAAAAAAACTATTTTGGATGAAAATGGCAAAAACTATAAAACCTCAGGGATGAAAATGACAATTAACTCCAAAAAAAAATTTAAAAGTTAGAGGGTAAAAAAGTTAAGAGTATAAAACGTAAAAGTCTAAAAGTCTGTAGTGAAAGTATAAAACTATAAAAAATATACTAAAAACGAAAGTAGAAAAATTAAAAGTTTCGTGGCCAAAGTAGAAGATAACAAAACTTAAAACAAAAACAAAAAACTTTAAAAGTTGGAGGGTAGAAAACGTAAGAGTATGAAACATATGTGACTAAACTATGTAAACCAAAAGTTTACTATTTCGTTAAAAAAACAAATCATAAAAGTTTAAGGGTAGAAAACGTCATAACATCAAAGTCACATGGCCAAACTATAGAAACAAAAAGTACACATAATCTTGATAAGGACTAAAATTGTCAAAAAAAAAAACAAAAACTTGTGGCCAATTTTCAAGAAACACAAAGATAACTATTAATCTTCTAATTTCCATTGTATTATATATATATAAATAAAAGTTAATTTCAAAATTGAAATAACATCTAAATCTAAACTATATAATAAACAAAAAGTTTGTTCCTACTTTAACTAGTAAAAAAAGACACTTGTCATCACCACAAATTTTTGGATTAAATCTAAGTTTAAATAAATAATTATCCAAATACTAAATTTCCATATTAGGGTTTATTTAGTTTAAACTTTTAATAAGTAATTATCCAATAATTAATTATTAAAATACAAATTTTTATATTAAGTTGGTAATTATCCAAATACTAAATTTTAGTATTAAGGTTAATATTTTATTCAAGATAATATTTTTATTGCTTATATATTATATTTTATTAAAATAATATATTTTATTGCATATACTTTAGTATATTAATATAATACTTATAATACTTTATCCATAATAATATTTTAACTACATATTATACATGTATTATAAAATATTTTATTCCATTATCATCTATTATTATAATAGGAAAGTTTTTGGACACATTTCATTCCCACATTCAACCTCATAATAATTTTTCCTTTTAAATCATCCCCTCTTATTTTTAGTTTTTGTATTTCCATGGCAATAAATAAAAAATATTTATTGTATGGATAATCACAAGCCTAATTAATCAATTATTTTTTATTTTCATGACAATAAGTAAAATATATTTATTGTAGGGATAATCAACCACCATAATTAATCAATTTTTTGTATTTCCAAGGTAATAAATAAAATATATTTATTGTAGAGATAATCACTAACATAATTAAATAATTATTTAAAAACAAACTTTTTTCTTTTAAAAAGAAAAGTTTTAGATATATAATCCGACTTTTTATTTATTGCATCCTAAATTATTTAATAACTAATTATTTAATTACTAAATTAAATATATAATATAATTTACTAAATTACAGTTTAAAAAGTTCTATAACATTTTTATCGCAGCCGTGCGATGCACTACATAAATAAAACTCTAAATTAATTTTGCTATTAATTGTTCATTCAGTTCCTTTTTGTATTTAATAACATAATAGATAATAACGATTTTGTCACTTTAAACTCTTTACTTTTTAGATAATTAACAATTTTATCTATCTTTCATAAATTATAATATAGTATAGTATTGATAAAGACTAGTCGTCAATGTCTATAGGGTATAGTGGCGGTTTTAAAAAAAATGTTAACTTAATGGGATTTTCTAACATGTGCCCTAAGGGCACATGTAAGAAGCATTAAATATGTAGTATATTCTATTGGAATTGTCAATTCACATTAATTACATTAATTTTATACTCTTATACCAAATTTGCCCTTTTATTATTCCCTCCTAAACTTTCCCTCCAATACTTATTACACCAAGATATGAGAGAGTATAAAATTAAAGAATGATGATTGCAAAATTAAATATATGCATGATTAATTTTTCCGAATATAAAATGATCCCAATGATTAATCCTTGTTCACATATACTTTCCCTTGTATAAATATGAATATGATTTTGAGTATTGTATAGTAGCGTGTAATCATAATAATATTTTGGAGATCAGGAGATCCTAACACGGTAAATGGATTACCTAATTATTGATAGCAATGGTGAATATACTTTCCCTTTTAATATTCACACATATTTTTTACCGCCAATTATTTCAATATATATATGTAAGCTTCATTCATGTTGAAGAATGACCATATATTTACCACCAAACATTTGAGATGCTTGATCACATTTTTATCGATCTTAATGAACTTCCCATTGAAGAAAACTTGATAAATTCTCAACATGAAAAAGATGCTATCGAAGAAGAGGAACCATTCGTTGGTCAATGCTTTCTAAGTGAAGAAGAGGCTCTTGTTTTTTATCAAAACTATGCAAGAAAGAATGGGTTTTCCGTTCGAAAAGGGAGGTTTGTGAACAAGAAAGGAGAAAGGAGAAGACGTGATTTCTTTTGTCATCGCGAAGGAGCAACGGAGTCTAAAAAAGACTACACAAAAAAAACAAGAAACAGAGGCTATACAAGATGTGATTGCAAGGCCCACATGCGTATAACATTGAGAAGAATTAACGAAATTTTTCCGGAAGAATGGCAAGTCACGAAATTTGTTGCGGAGCATAATCATGTTTTGTTGTCTACTCAAGAGGTTCGTTTTTTACCATCTTATCGTAATATTACATTAGAAGATGAGAAACGTATAATGTTATTAAAAGAAGGGGGCTTATGCGTTAGACAAATTATGCGGGTGATGGAGCTTGAAAGGAATGTGAGACATGGACAACTTTCTTTTCTTAAAAAAGATGTCCATAACCTTCTTATTAAAAACCATAAACTACACTCACATAATGATGCAAGGGAGCTTTTGGAGTACTGTAAAAGTGCTAAAAGTGAAAATTCTAATTTTCAGTATGCATTTACAGTAGATAGCGAAAATAGGCTAGAGCATATTTTTTGGTGTCATGCTCATTGTTTTGCTTTGTACCAAAAATACGGAGATGTTGTGGTATTTGATACTACATATAAGGTGAATTCATATGACATGCCATTTGGCATATTTGTCGGCATAGACAATCATGGAAGAACTATATTGTTCGGGTGTGCACTTCTACGTAACGAGAAACTATACACATTCGAATGGCTCTTTAAGGTAACTATATTTTTGTTTGATTTTATAAACTTATTGGTATTAGTATGTGACTTAAACTTTCTTAAACTTACTTTGTTTTCAGAATTTTACTACATTAATGAAAAAATCTCCGGAAACGATATTGACCGATCAAGATCCATGGATGAAACAAGCAATTGAAACGGAAATGCCTTATACTAAACATGCATTTTGCATATGGCATATTACCACTAAGTTTAGTAGTTGGTTTACTTCAGTGTTAAGGAGTGAATATTCAAGCTGGTGCACTGAGTTTTACAAATTATATAAGTTAGAATCGGTTGAAGAATTTGAGCAACAATGGCCATTAGTAATTGCAAAATACAATCTCAAAGAGAATAAGCATGTCACAGCGTTGTACCAAATTAAAACGTTTTGGGTTCCAAGTTATCTTCATGGCTTTTTCTTTGGTGGCATGACGACTACCGGAAGATCTGAGAGTATCAACTCATTTATTAAAAAGTTTATATCCTCTAGAACATGTTTAAGCGATTTTATTAGACAAGTGAGTACATTTTTTACTACATTTTTTTTAGTTAAACATTTTTTATTGATCTTTTTACTCATATTTTTATAGGTTGATCTTGCCATTGAAGATGTTGGGCAGAAACAAATGCATGATAGTATGCTGGCAAAATATCAAGAGTGCCATTTGAGATCATTATCACCGTTGGAAAAACAAGGTTACCAAGTATTAACTCCATTTGCATTCAAAAAGTTTCAAGATCAATTTGCTCTAGCGATTCAATATTCTGCTTCTAATGAAAACGAAACAAGTTTTATTGTAAAACATTACACAGCGAATCGACTGCATAAGGTGATTTGGGATGGTAAGATGGCTAAATGCACTTGCAAAAACTTCGAATTTGTCGGGATACTTTGTCGTCATGTATTGAGTGTTCTTCTCCATACGGGTTGCTTTGAAATTCCTTCTAGTTATTGGCTATCACGGTGGAGTAGAGAAGAGGCGGAGCTTAATGAAGTATCTCAGTTACACCAAGCAGGAACTTTCGATGCTTCATCATCTTGTGCTAAAAATAGTGATCCTATAACCAACGCAATTGAGTTGGCTAAATGCCCTGTTATGTCAAAAACAAAGGGACGACCTAAGCAAAAGCGATTGAAAACTGGAAAGGAATTAGCGAAACAAGTAAAGCGTTGCAGATTGTGTAAGTCTTCTGGTCACAACTTCAGCACATGTCCAGAGCGACGGCCAGCTGATGATGCTAATAATGCTCAACAAATGGCTAAAAAAGGAAGACTGGATATGCAATGTCAAGTAAATTGTAGTCCCATATTTCATTATAAATGTTAGAGTAATCCTTTGTTCGTGATTAAATGAATTTTTCAATTTGCTTATTATTTGGAATATGGATACTCCATTTTAGTTGGAGGTTGATGACGCAATTAGACCCTCGTACTAATCATTCTTTTTATTATTTGAATATATTTATTATTCCCTATACAAGTCAAAGATAAAAAATAGGAGTATAGAACAAAAAAAGGAAATTAAGAAGGATATGTCATATAGAAAGATACGAGATAGATAATGGAAATGATATAATAAGTTTAGGAGGGAATAATAAAAGGGCAAATTTGGTATAAGAGTATAAAATTAATGTAATTAATGTGAATTGACAATTCCAATAGAATATACTACATATTTAATGCTTCTTACATGTGCCCTTAGGGCACATGTTAGAAAATCCCTAACTTAATTAATACACACTCCTTTGGGGAAGTCGTCACTTAATTTACAAGAAACATCTTCTTTAGATTACCATCAATTTCAACGAAAAACCAATTGAAATGCATCAAACAATCACCACCAACTTTCATAGCAAATGCTTCCAGTTTCTTTTACATTATAAGATAAACTATCAAAAATTACTCTATAAATTACCATTTGCAGAAGAACAACACCCACATTCTTTTTTTAACAAATTAATCAAGAAGAAAGATAAGCAAAATGATGTACGTTTATTTCCATCTGTCTTATAGATTCTTCAATAAATGGGTTTCAAAAGTTTGTTGATTTTCTTGATTATGTGTTTACTGCCATTAACATAATACTTGTTGTGATCCAAAAAAAAACTTGCAGGTTCAGAAGTGAAGTCGAATTGAACTAGCAAAGTTTGTTGATATCATTCCAGAAGCTTATCAAGCAATTTCAGAGATGAATTTGACTTATGAACTTCACACTAGTCGTTCTGAAACCGATGTTTTGGCTTTCAAATGTTCCCATGATTATACAACTCGATTTCTTAACGGAGAGTTCGATTTAGTTTCATCTGAGAAACTCCAGATCCTTGACTTCATTTCCACAAAACACAACCCATCATTCTCCATTAACGAAGCTGCAGTTGAGCTGTTCGAGGATCTCGGTGAAGACCTCAAAGACCTGGAAAAAAAGGTATATCAACATTTATTTTTACTTATATCAGATTTGGATTTCAAGAGCAAGTGAAATACCACTCAATTATTGGTTAAAATTTTGTTTTCAGTATATAAACACCCCATTGATCATCACCGGATTTGGTCTCGGTGGCTACGTTGCCATTCTTTCCGCTCTACACCTGCACCATGTCATAGATGTGGTAGAATCATACGTCTCTAAGAAAATCAAAAGGCCGATTTGCATAACTTTCGGTTCCCCTCTTCTTGGTGATGCCGCTCTCCAACGTGCTATCGCCCAAAGACCCAAATGGAAATCCAGTTTTTTAAATGTGGTTGCAAAGAATGATCCTGTTGCTAGTTTGTTCTCATCCAATACTCAATACAAGCCCCTTGGTACTTTCCTATTTTGTACAGATTTAGGCAGTCATGCGGCTTTTGTAGATCAAGATTCGATCCTGCTAGTTCTAGATGCCATGAAGCTATCAAATGCAGATAACTTACAAGTTTATGATTATACAAACGTTTTAAGTTTAATGAGAAAGAAGGTTATGTATTGTGGGCTTGCTGATCAATTGGGCGAATTCAACTTGAATCCGTTGAGGGCGGGAATCACATTGCAGTTGTGGGAAGTTGGTGTTTTGGATGATATTTCAAATGATCAAATTGGAGAAATGGGAAAGAAACAAACAGATATGATTAGAAGGGAGAATGCAACAAATGCGTATGATCCCACAAAGAACAATTGGCTCTATGGCGGGTCGAACTTCAGAAGGATAGTCGAGCCACTAGACATAGCTGAATACTACAAGAGCAAAAAAAAAGTAAACGGAGACTGAACTGGAGCGATTTGGGGCTTATGTGATGCGTGAGATCACAAATTACCGCGTGTTACGGGGTATTTTCTTGGAGGGGAGAAGTTTTATAGATTGGTGGAACAAGTATAAGACACACAAAGGACCTACATATGCTTAATAAGTTTGCTCAATACATGAATAATGGGAGCTACAAATCATATCACCAAGGCCAGATTGAGCATGATGATAATGACCTCATGTTTAAAAATAATTCGTTGTTTGATTATTAGAATAAGTTAATAAACCACCTATTTGAGTTTTGCATTTGAAATTTACTTTTTTGTTTGTAATCTAAAGTTATTTAGTAACCAGTACAAGTTAAAGCTGCTTCTTCGTCTCTAGTGTTGGATAGTGGATTTATATATACAATGTTGGCGTCAAAACCAACCGATATGGCAGTTAAAATAACCGCCAAAGTAATAATAGGAAATTTGTCACAACGCATCACTTATTTATATCCTCCTTCAGCCTGTATGGTTTGATAGAGGTTGAATAAACTTACTTCTTCCCCGGAGGCAAAGGTAGGCAACAAAGGCCTATCACTAATTCTCAGGTGACAACTGAAGAACCATCTTACCATATCCATAAACTCCTCTTTAACTAGCTAGTAAGGAAAAGTGCCTCCTAGAAGATCTATATAAATGACTAAGTATAACTTGATCTGGAAGAGTTAAACCGAAAACAACTTATTCGGATGAAGTATAAAGACTGAATTTGATCCGGATGACCAAGTTGTTTCGGAAGCTCAAGTTATCCCGGAAAAGTACTTGATTCGGATGAATCTTGTATTCCTCCGGAAGGAGAGTTCATCTGGAATTGACTATACACTTCTACTTGTTTTGGACACTGACAAATATACTTTTGTCAGCCTGATCTCCAACAATGTTGTCTCCGCCGCATCACAAGCCGTTTAATTGTACTCTTTGACATTTTTATCCAATGTAAAACGTTATTAGTGTCCGGGTATTATATTTTATTAGATAGATGGTCAAGATCATCTTTAAGGAAATCAAAGGCTCTCCTTGATTTCCACTAGGCACTATATATATTGTCTAACCACTTGTCGCAACGTGTGGTTTCCGTTCTTGTAATATTTGAAAAGCAATGAGTAAAATAGCATATTTTAGATTCTTTAAACTTTGATCACAAAAGTTTTGACTTTTTGAATTTTCTACATATAGGTTTAGAAATTTATTATTTTAAAGTTTGAACCACTAATATAATAACTTTAACTTTTCGAAATTAGATACCAACTACAAGGATGTTGAGTTTAGTTATTTTCGAGTTTGATCACATAACTTCTAATTTTGAGAGTGGAGACCCTAAATATATTTGATTAGTGTAGTTCATTACAAATGTTAAATCATAAAGGTTTAAGCAATTTTGTTTGCATTTAGCCATTTTGAGTTTATTTGGTTATAAGTTTTATTTATGCCGCCATAACGCACGACAGGTAAACATTCCTGGTATATACTAAACGAGTTGTTTGACCCACCCCGCGCGTTGCCGCGGGGTTGGAATTGTAGACTAATAAACATGAGGCTAAAGATGTCTAACAATATATACACTAAATAATTATACTACTGTCATAATATTATTGCGTGCGGCGGGCCGCCTTCGTTGTTTGTCTTCAAAACTGAATGAATGATTTTCTACAATGCCTTTAAACCATGAAATATTTGTGTTTAGTCACAATTTGAAGATTTGCAAATATCATTAAGAAAAAGTTAAAATTTTCGAAAATATTTTAAAAAGAAATCTGTTTTAGTCAAGGAAAAGAAATGACTAATCTTAAAAATAAGAAAAACGAATGGTTTTTCCACATGGACCTTCATGTAATTTTTTACAACTAACATCTTCATCTCTGAAACCCGAATGAATCAATTTTTAGATTTTTTCTTCAAATGGGTTTCCAAGATTTCAAAAAAAGACCAACAGTGGTTCAAGACTTGAAGGAATAACCGGCCCAGGGAGATGATTTGCTTGATAGTTGATATCTTCGGCCTATAAAATGTGACTAATGATTCTTGCTGCAAATCTTCTCCAAATTACATTAAAAAAAAAGCAACATGAACATTCTATTGATCTCGAAATAATCGTAAGACCGAAACATTAGTTGAAATAAGATATATGATCGAAACAGGCTCAGATCTATCAAGAATTATCATCATTGCCATAGATGAAAGCGTCCAAAAACACAAATCCATTTGTAAAACATGAAGTAGGCTCAGATCTGTGAAGAACGATCATCATAGCCCAAGTTATTGATATAAGAACAGCCCGAGTCAACCGGGTTGACTCAATACTAAGTTAACTCAGAATAATCCCAAATCAGTCCCAATTTTACCATCAAAACACATCCATCAAAATTTGAAAGCCAAAACCATCATCACCATCATCATTTAAAATTGTTCCGGCGGCCGGAAGGCATGGCCGCCGCCGGAAATCGCTAAAACCGTCGCAAAACGACTACCAAGACAATGACCGAAACAGGCTCAGATCTATTAAGAATGATCATCACTGCCATAAATGAAAGCGTCCAAAAACATAAATCCATTTATAAAACATGAAGTAGGCTCAGATCTGTGAAGAACGATCATCATAGCCCAAGTTATTGATATAAGAACAGCCCGAGTCAACCGGGTTGACTCAACACCAAGTTAACTCAGAATAATCCCAAATCAGTCCCAATTTTACCATCAAAACACATCCATCAAAATTTGAAAGCCAAAACCATCATCAGTTCATGACCATCATCATTTAAAGCTGTTCCGGCGGCCGGAAGCCATGGCGGCCGCCGTAAATCCCTAAAACCGCCGCAAAACGACCACCAAGATAATCATCTATAGTCTCCGATCTACACATGCATGTTAAAATCGGTGTATAAGGAGCAAAAAAAAAGACGTCGTTAACTCAACGCCGACGCAACGACATCATCGGAACATCGACGGCAGGAACGACGACCTTCTAAGGTCATCAGAAAGACCGGGCTCAAACCGACAACGGCGACAACACTTTGAAAAAGCAAACAACCCAGATCCGACAAAGTGAAATCGCAGGAAAATATACCATCCAAATTAACCTCCAAATCGAAGTGAAAAGTCTACATCATGAAAGGATGGAAAACCAGATCGTCATCGCCAAAGAGGCTCTGATCATAAATCAGTCATAAGCCGACGACAACTAAGATGAACACCGGCACGCCACCGATAACATCATCAATCTCACAAATCACCAAAAGTAAATCTTATTCGCCGACAACACCATGGGCCGTCAACAGATCTGAAACAACCTCCCCAAAAAACCGAAAACTTGCCATCAACGATTCGAAAATTCTCCACCATCCTACAGGTTCGTCACTTCAACGTTACAACAGCCTTCGAAGAAAGGCAACCGGAGTTACAAACGGAGCAACTGATTGTTGCATCAACGTTAGGAAATCCGAAGGTCGTAAACGGAGCGACAAAACTAAGATAGAGAGTGATGTTAGGAGATAGAGAGCAAAATCGGAGACGGCCAGATCGGAGATGGGGAGATCGGAGACAGCGAGAGAGAAATACAGTCGGTCGGTGGCGGTGATGAGAGAGAGAGAGAGAGCATATATGCTTGTGTAAGAAATTTGAGAGAAGTAATAATGATCTTGCTTTTCCACCGCCCATCTCATCAAATAAGAAAGAAACATGTAGCTTAGCCAGCAAGCACAATCCAAAACACGTGTATCAAATGGTCCAACTAAAAAAAACGTATGGCAAAACTTTAGGGACTGAAATTGTCAAAACCACAAAGTCTTGTGGCCAGACTATGAGAAACTAAAAGTTTCCTATTCACCTTCAATTTCCTTTGTATATTTATATAATGTGAACCAGTGTGATTTCATTCGCACCTATTCGGTATTAACCGTCATAACCCTTTCCTAAAAAGTAATCAAAGATATTACAAATATTGACTAGCTTACATACTAAAAGTAATACATATCAAGATCAAGTAGAAATACCACTCTCTAATTATCGGTTGAATTTTGTTTTTTAACATGTAAATACCCGATGATCATCACGTTAAACCCTTTTGTATAGCAAAACTAACCCATTTAAAAACTACATTCATAAATCTAGGTGTCATGACATTACTATGCATGACACGTTGGACTTTGTCAAGTAGCTCAATAGCCTCAGGTGTCTTCTATCTCCTTGAAATTTGCTAGTTGAAATTAAAAAGAACGAACATGAAGCATCATCACTAGATCGGGTCTTGGTGGATATCTCGCCGTTCTTTTTTAACCAAAAGCCCGATTTGCATAACTTTCGAATCAAGCCGAAGCAGCCTCTAGCTCGGCTCGGCTTGACTCATGAACAACCCTATGGGGTCAGGTGTAAAAGTCAGACAGAAGGAAATGGTCATGGACTTAAATTATAACCCAGCTAGTGATCGTAATTTACCCTTGCTATTAGGCGAGTTAGAACTTGTTTTTTAATCTTGTGTTTCTTTGTACTATCTTTCTATCTCTTTAAATTCTTTTCAAGACACCACACCCATATCTACCCCCCACTCATTAATTTTTTTAAGAATTAATATAGCTGTTAAAATAAATTAAAAAATCTACCCCACACTCACACAACTTGCTGGTCGTCGCCCCCCTATTTAAGTCATCGCTATACAAGAATCATGTTCCTTAGATCTAATTTCAAAACACTCACTATTGAAATCATCAATATACTAATCAGAATATTTTATTGCAAACAAATAGATAAAGACATTTGCGACGACTTTATATATAGTGGACCAAGTCTTCACAAAAAACCAATTGAAATCCATCAATCAATCACTATGAACTTTCGTAGCAAACGTTTACAAATTTCTTCGCATTGTAAGAGAACCCACGTCCCTCGTACGTATCTACCAAAAACGAATCTATAAACTGCCATTTCAAGAAGAACAACACCCAACTTTCATTTGAAGTTTAATAAATCAAGAAGAAAGATATATGAGCAAAATGATGTACGTTTATTTCCGTCTGTCTTGAAAATGGATCCATGGTTTCAAGTTTGTTAATTTTCTTGATTAGTTATGTACAGACATTAACATAATATTTTCTTCTTGTGATCCAATGAAAAACTTGCAGGTTTAGAAGTGAAGTCGAACTAGCAAAGTTTCTTGGCAGCCTTGATATCATTCCAGAAGCTTATGGAGCAATTTCAGAGACTAATTTGGCTTATGAACTTCACACCACTAGTTCGGGAATCGATGTTTTGGCTTTCAAATGCCCTCCTGACTACACACCTCGATTTCTTGACGGAGAGTTCGATTTAGTTTCATCTGAGAAACTCCAAGTCGTTGACTTCATTTCCACAAAAGTCAACCCATCATTCTCCATTAACAAAGCTGCTGTTGAGCTGTTCGAGGGCCTGGGTGATGACCTCAAAGAGCTGGAAAATAAGGTATATCAACTTTTATGTTTACTTATAGCAGATTTGGATATTAAGATCAACTAGTGAGATACCATTCCATAACTATTGGTTACATTTTGTTTTCCAGCATATAAATACCCCGTTGATCATCACTGGATCGGGTCTTGGTGGATACCTTGCCATTCTTTCAACGCTACGCTTACACCATGCCATAGATGTTGAAGAATCAAATAACGGTTCTAAGAAAACCAAAAGGCCGATTTGCATCACTTTCGGTTCCCCTCTTCTTGGTGATGCAGCTCTCCAACGTGCCATTGCCCAAAGACCAAAATGGAAATCCAGTTTTTTTAATGTGGTTGCAAAGAAGGATCCTGTTGCTAGTGTATTCTCATCTAGTACTCCATACAAGCCCCTTGGTAGTTTCCTATTTTGTATAGAATCAGGTGGTCACACGGCTTTTGAAGATCAAGATTCGATCCTACTAGTTCTAGATGCCATGAAGTTATCAAATGCAGGTAACTTACAAGTTTATGATTATACAAACGTTTTAAGTTCAATGAGAAAGAAGGTAATGTACCGTGGGGTTTCTGAATTGGGCGAGTTCAACTTGAATCCGTTGAGGGCGGGAATCACATTGCAGTTGAGGGAAGTTGGTGTTTTGGATGATATTTCAAATGATCAAATTGGAGAAATGGAAAAGAAACAAACAGATATGATTAGAAGGAAGAATGCAACGAATGCGTATGATCCCACAAAGAAGCTAAACGATATGAAGATAAGTTTGACATATATGGAATGGTACATGAAAACTAGAAAACCGGAGGGGGGTTACTATGATAGTTACAAGAATGCAAAAAGCAAAGATGAAATCCAAAAGAAACAAGAAATGATGAAGCATCATCGTACTCTTAACCAGTATTGGAATAAGTTTGTTCACGAGAAGGATATATCACCACAAAAAGAAGGCGCCAAGTTGCGTAAGCGTTGGCTCTACGGTGGGAACACCTATAGAAGGATAGTCGAGCCACTAGACATAGCCGAATACTACCACAAGGGTAACACAAACTATATAGAGAATAGAGGGGAACACTATAAGTTATTAGAGAAGTGGTCGAATGAAGATAATTCAAGTCAAGAAAAACGGAATAAGGCAGCTAGTCTTACTGAGGATTCTTGTTTCTGGGCACATGTGGAGGAGGCATCAATCAAGTTAAAGGACTTAGAGAACGGGGGGTCGAGCAACACCGAAACAGAACTGAAGCAATTTGAGGCTCATGTGATGCTTGAGATCACAAACTACCGGATGTCAGCGGATATTTTCTTGGAGGGGAGTAGTTTTATGGAGTGGTGGAAGAAGTATAAGGCACATAAAGGACCTGCATATGCTTCTGAGTTTGTGCTTTACATGAATAGTGGGAGTTATAAATCATATAAGTAAGACTGATATGCATCGGGTTGTTTATACTCATGCATGCATGGGTCTCGGGTTACACAAGCATGGGTTGGAGTTCTAGCAAGCACTTGGGAATTTAGAATTGCTTTGTTTGTTCTATTTTACTTGTTTTATGTAGTTAGTTGCTCAGATAAAAGGAGTGTTGGGATGTCAAACTACACATGTTATTGACTTGTTCTTTAATGTTTTCTTGTAATCCTTTAAGAGCATCGTTTCTAATCTTTGAATGAATATATAGAAAGTTTTCTTTGAATATCCACTTTAAAGTTCTCTCTAGATTCCTCATACTTTCTTTTAGCCATTTGATTACTGATCGACCCTCATGCATTGATGGTAACATATATGACATGATCCATGGATAGCCCGTCACAAGTCCATCTGGAATCCCTTCAATTATCTATTTCCTTCCATCTCATATCAAGATGAAGATTGTAGGTTGTTGTCATGTCTAGTGCATAAGTAGAATTCAGAGGGATAACTCGAGGTTTGTTGAGGTATTACAGATATATAAGCCTATCACTGAAGTTGGTTTTCCTCCTAATAAAGCCACTTGAATTATGTGTGACAATGAAGCATCAATTAAGATCTTAGAAAATCCAGTTCAACGTGATCTTACAAAACATGTGGAGGTAGACTGGTATGTAACATTTGCAAACTACCCGGTTGTGAAACCCGACCCATTTTGAAATTTCGTGTTTTTCTGATTTGCGGATTATTGAGTACCGGAAGAATTTTCGGGTATTTATAACCCTAATTAATGGTTCTAAATGATTTATAATCGTATTTCAAAAATAAAATACTTACTTACAATCAATTGGATTCTTCGAATTGAAAATAAAGCAATTTCCGGTTTTTACGCGATTTCGGTACACGATTCATCGTTTACGGGGAATCTCGTATTTTTGTTTCGTATGTCAATTTCAACATATTAATGATCCTAATAATCACATATCATGTCACGAGTCATCGCACAATTGATCGGATCACAAAACGTTGGTGAATTGTCCCCAAAATTGATACGTAAGACAAAACCGACAAAAAACGTGTTATTTAACCTAATTTGTGCATCTATATGAGTTACCTTACGTATTTATATTCATTTTGAGTGCATTAAGTATGGTTAAAATGATGGGATGATGAATTTGGTAATTTGGGTGAAAACTAGACTCGAGAACATTAAAAAAACGAATAACCGAGCACGCAAATAAGGAATCAGTAAAATGTTTGTTTGGGTAACTTCCAGGAGTATCACCTAGAACTCATATATGTCCTAGGCGATACGCTAGCTTTAAATATTTTAGCAAAACCCTAAAAATGGGTATTTAAGCCCCCTAAACTCTTTCTAGCCTCCATGCTCCTCTTTCTAATGATCCTAAGGCCCTCAAAACCGCTGGTCTCATCAAAGATCAAGATCCTTGAAGATTTAGAGCTCCAAATTAGTGAAATCAAGCATTGGAAATTGTCGATTTACCCATATTTGGTGTGTTTTCTCTAGTTCCACTTCTTTCTTATTGATTCCTTATCATGATATGATCAAGATCAGATTTTTATTATCAATTTGGTCTTGATCTAAGCCATTCATGATAGATCTAGTGATTTCATGCTTCATGCAAAAAGATTGAATTTTTATGGATTTTTATTGATTTTTATGATAAATCTTTGTTCGATCTTGGTAGATCTTGGTTAGGATTGTTAAATCTTACATTTTTTTTGCATGAATCATTATGAAGGATTACTATGATTGATAGATCTAGGGTTCTTTAGATCAAAGTTTGATTTTTATGCTTAAAGTATGATTTTTTCTTGATTTCTACGATTGGATCTCTATGTAAAACACTGTAGGTCCAGAAAAACTCCCGAAACACGATATTGATATCACAAACGAGTGCGGAATCCTCGTAGGTGATTGATTCAAGAAGAAAGATGAAGAGAATGCAAGAATACGATGATATAAACAATAAAAACTTGATCTTTGCACACAAGAAACCTTGTCGGGTACAAAACAATAAATCGTAAACTTGAACTCTCTCTCTAGTTTATGATTACGATCATGAACACCAATGCTCCACTAGAAATCGTAAACTGGTAACCTTTGAATAGTAAACTCATGGGGTTTATATACCCATCCCATGAGTTTACTATTGGGCTCTAAAACCCTAATCATAAACCCAAGCCCATGCCCATATCCAATAGTAAACTAGCCTAAACATAAAAATAAAACTAGCCTACTAATCTAATGAAACCCACTAAGCCCAGCCCAACATATTTAATATTACAAGCCTCATAATCTAGCCTCTACAATCTTCCCCTAGGCTTGTGATATTAAATGTCTTCGATCTTTGAAAATCTCCTTCTTGACTGGCTGGCAAAGATGCTGATGAAGATTCTTTCCGCATAAATCTTCATTGGGTTTCATAACGGGCACTAGGGACTTCCTCTTGATCAGCATCAGCTTGAACTTCTTTAAATGAACAATCAATGAAATGGAGGACTCTCATTGACTTGTTTCTGTTGAAAGAACTGGTTTTTTTTTTTTTTCTTCGGTAACTGTCTTCAATCTTCATAAATTAGAGGGTTGAAATTTTGAAAACCCCTAACTTTGAAGAATTTGATTGTTGAACTTGGATCTTCATGTTCTCTGACTGCTCTCTGCATCACTTTCTTCAACGAGACTTGAAGTCTTCTGCTTCCCCTAAGCTTGTGAACATCTTCTATGATAATCTTTTAGAAGCTTGTAAAGAAACCAACAACTTCCCCTGAACAGTTGCTCCAACAACTTCCCCTGAACAGTTGCTTTTCCAGATGGAAGTCTTGTCCGGCTGGTTCTTTAACTTTGAGCAGCAGCAGCATCAGCAGCATCTTTCTATCATCAACCTGTCTGACACACATTTGAAAAAATATACTCCACCAGACAGCTGATGACTGGTCTTTGGGTTAGAAGTTAATTATCATCTGTTCAGTTGATTCAAATTAACATAATTTTAACCAAAAACCCTAATATAGATTACGGGTTTTCTATAAAACTACCAAAAACCCAAGACCTCTAAAGACTTCCCCTTAGCTGATAACTTTCCCTCAGCTAAGGACTTCCCCTGAGATAATACATATTATCCTCGAGTTCCCTTCGGATACTATGTATTATGGAAGTCTTTTCGGATAATACTTATTATCCTCCCTCCTTCCCCAAAAAATTTGTCAAGATCTGACGGAGGAAAACTTTTCCATTAGATAATAAGTATCATCCTCGAGTTCCCTTCGGATAATACTTATTATCCCATACTCCTTCCCCTAAAAATTTGGCAAGATCTGTCGGGGGCATATTGTCATGCATTAAAACCCATGAAAAACACATTTTGACTTCTCAAATCAACCTGGCCAAGACGAAAACACACCAAAAAGAACTTAACGACTCACACACGAAAGATAAAAAACAAACAAATACTTACCAATATCAAACATGAGAAAGTTTACAAGGGATCAAACCGTATGGATCTGACTGAGGAGCCCTTTTCAGCTTCAGTTACTCAACTAGTCCAGGTGATTGCCGGTATGTTTGTCCGCTTTAAACTCAAACCCGTTTAATCCCAACCGAATGCGTCATATTTGATATAGTACAATATTACCATCATGTTTAATTGTCCCCACACCCAAGCGTACACAGCAAAACCTACCTAACCTCAGAGTTTATTGAGGATTCACAAACCCCCAACTTGAGGAACCATGCAACACCGTTATGACTACCACTTATTTCATTAACCATCAGTTGGTGATCAGGTCGGCCGCTAAGCACGTAAAGAAGACCAACTGAGTGATTATTTATTCTCTTTTCTTTTTCAATTTCTTTTTCCTTTCTTTTTCTTTTTCTTTTCTTTTTCATTTTCTTTTACTCTGTGGTGTTGTCAAGATAGCATAAACATGGCGTGTGAGAGAGTGAATACTAGGTAGTTACCACTCTCAACCCATTTTTGCCGGGACTCAGTCTTTTAAACCATGCAACCTGGGATGGGAAACTAAACATATATATCTTTTAAGTTCACTGCACTTTCATTGGAGGTCATAAGTTTAGGTCGAGCCTACCGAGCATATCACCGTGGAGCTTGCCTTTCACTTCCGCCTTACGCGTGTCAGCCATCTCCAACCCGTGCATTCAATTTACTTCCCCTAAACTTCTCAAAAACAAGACACAAACAATTAAAAATTGAAAAGCACACTATTTTTGAGGGGTCAACATTTTCATCTTCTTTACATTTCTTCCCCTTGTTTTTTGATTTTTAATGTCACAATCTTGTGAACATCATTTTTTTTTAAACAATAAAAATAAAACACACAAACACACTTAAAAGAACAAAACACAAAATTTTGAAGATATCTGGCCAAGCTAACTTTCAAAGTATTGATTTGAAAAATTTTAGAAAATTGGGTTTCATGACATGCACACTTCATTGCATTTGAAGTCAAACACATAATCAATCAAGTGAAAATTTTAAGAAAACGATTTGACCCAAAACACTCTTTGCTGCCTCATCATTCAAACAACCAAGTTAAGAACAGTACCTTTCATGCTGAATTTTACCTTTTACCTCTCAAAGAGACATACCTTCCATTGTATAGATTCATGACATGTCATGAAGATACGTCTCCTAAAATGTGCCTGGAACAATCACTTATCAACAAACAAATTAATAATAAAAATGTTAGTGATAATCCTCCTTGACTGTTCCTGCACATAGTGAGAGATTAGTTAGCTAATAGTACCCAGGCCATTGTTTTTCTGGGTACTCCTGAGGAATCAGTGAATGAAATTTCTTTTAAAAACATTCCTTTTGAAAAATCAGGAAGTTGGGATGATTCGGTTATAGCTGCATTAGCCTTTGGTTTCCAAGTTCCAGGTGATTTAACATTTGTTTTAGTCACTTTTGGAGTTGTGACTTTAGGTATTTCAACCTTCTTCGTTTTAGATTCATTTTTCAAAACAGTTTTAGTTACCTTGGGAGGGGTAACTATGGGTTTTTCAAGATTTGGTTGTTTTGAAAATGATTTCTTCACCTGTTTTTGGAAATTTTGGTAACTTGGAAAACTGTTGTTTTGATTTAAAGATTTTCTTTCAGCTTTGGCAGCACCCCAATGTTGATCAGAGGGTTTAACCTTGGGAGTAACAGTCTTCATTGCCTTAGGTTTTTGCACCATCATCGGCTTAGACTTCACAGACTCCTGAGATGAAACCCTTTGAGTGTTCGGATAATAGGGTTCATAGGGGCGATACAGACAGTTTCTAGCAATATGACCAGCGATGCCACAATTAAAGCAAGTCTGCTTCTTTAGATAGAAGTCAGACGTGTACCCATTTGACTTTGGCGGCTGATATGGAGCTGGTTTGCTCTGTGTCTGCTTCTTTGGTCCATTTGATGATTCAAGATTGACTCTTGGCTGGTTCCTCGATGCCTGTGTCGAACCTGTCTTTTCTGTCTTTGTGCTTCCTTGATTCTTTGATGTTGAAGCACCATTCTTGCAATTACAGCAGCAACTGCATGATCCAACTGAAGAAATGGGAGACACAGCTACTCCCGTGAGTTTTTCATTCTTCACTCCAGCTGTTGGCTTCATACTTGGATTCTTGATGGTAATCTTCGGCTTCTCAACTTTAGCTTCACCTATCACTCCATCAGTTATTCCCTTGAACTTGGAGGTGAACGATGGTAAGTCATACCCAACATCTGGTTCTTGGTCAAACATCGATCCAGATGTCATAAAGATCTTCCCCTCAGGCCGTGTCGTCAAGATCACTTTTTCCCTTTTTACTTCGTCAATTACTTTGAAGCATGGGGTTTCAATTTTAGGGTATGGTTTCAACTCTACCCCAGCTTCATCAGACTTGGAGCTATGACATCTGTTATACTCCTGGCACTCAGCATCATCTCTTGATACATCCTCTATTCTCCCTTCACCATATGTCTGATGGGTTTCAGGCACTACAAGCATACTTAAACTCTTAAGGGTGCATGCAACCTAAAACCAGGATCTATGTTTTCTCTATTGAACCTACAACTAAGAACAAATAATAAACCCTAGTCTATTGCAAAAATAAATACCCAAGTAAATAAAATAGACAGATTTACATACCTTTTAGTTGTTATAGCAAACAACTAACACAATCCCCTTGAACGTTGGGAAGCTAGCACCTCAAGCGTCGTGCCTCTGATGGGATCACACCCAAGAACTCCAAAGGGAGAATATTAAACTAGAAGTGGTTAGTCCAAAATCGAATTTGGTTAAACCACAAAGGAGGGAGAAAGAGAATGGGGAATACTCAACCCTTTGGTGCAAATTGGAATGAGATCTCAAGGCCCCTATTTATAGGTTTGAGTAACCTCCTCATTTAACAATTCCACCAATGTGGGATCATGATAAATTTCGAAATCCTCCTAGACAAAGAAGGGATTTCGAAAATTCCAATATGGGATAAACCCATTCCTAATATAAATCAACTATTGATTTATTATTTATCTCCTTTAATTAACAAACTGTTAATTATCCTCCCAAATAGTTTTGTCTAGTTAATTATTAGACTATAATAATTAACAACACTATTACTTCTTCCCTTTTAATTAATTCTCCATTTGCTGAGTCTCGAGGGCAACCCAAAAGGACTGTGCTGCTATCAATTATAGTTATAGGCTTAGACACCTAATCCAACAGTCTCCCACTTGGATAAGTCTAATAACTATTATTGCCTTTGTAACTTCTTAATTAATCAGCAAATTGTAGCTTCCAACAAACGCTGCCAAACTCTGACCTAGTCAGTTATGTGTCCTAAGATAAGAGATCATATAATCCTTCATTCTACAAGATATCATTCGAACATGAGACATGGAATATAATCAATCTCATTGTTCAGTACTTTGTTTCTCGATTTCCGATTTGTAAAGACTTAAGAACTCCCAATTGAACACATCAATTGAGCTCTGACCGGGCCCGGCACTATAAGTCAACATCAAATCACCGAGGGGCCCAAAGATATCGTTTTTCCCGTTAGGGCAAAAGGAACGAATAAACTTTGACTTATATGCTTGCACCATCTACTCATCAAATCATGCACAACAATACGTTTTATAACACCGAGTTACCAATGCGTTTACATATCATCAATGCACAACTGACTTGTAAACCACAACTCATATATCTCAGTTTTCAGATTATAAGATATTATCGTCTCAGAATCACTCGTGATGAATTCCATGAAGTAATTCTCTGAGCGTGGGTTTATCCAATACTTAAATTCTCCATTTCAAAGTACTCATGAAT
Source organism: Deinandra increscens subsp. villosa (assembly GCA_039602395.1). NCBI lineage: Eukaryota > Viridiplantae > Streptophyta > Magnoliopsida > Asterales > Asteraceae > Deinandra > Deinandra increscens. The sequence continues at coordinate 16,467,794 of JBCNJP010000015.1, read as the reverse complement.
ATTGCAGCAATTCTATTGCCATGTCTAACACTCTTCAGACAATCTACAATCTCATTCATGACAGTCTTAATTCATACTTACTTCCAAAAGTATGACCGACTGTGGAGTTTTGAATAATCTAATCATTCAGGAAGTAAAACATGCAAAATGAAACACAAATAATAAACAATTGACAAAAGGTAGTAAACAAACTCATAAATAATTCTCCATTATTTAATCACCAAAAGTCAATTACATTTACTTTGTTATAAGTTTCAATCTAACTACCAAAAATAACATCATTCTTCAGACCAATGCCCCTAGCATGCTGATGGTGTCGAATCCTACTCAGACCCTTCGTAAGTGGATCTGCAGGATTCTCCTCTGATGATATCCTCTTCACGACGAGGTACCCTTCTTCTACTTTATGTCTGATGAAATGATACTTTCTGTCGATATGCCTTGAATTGCGATCACTTCTTGCATCCTTTGCCAAAGCAACTGCACTTTCATTATCACAGAAAAGTTCAATCGGCTCCTTAATGGTTGGCACAACTCCAAGATCTCCGATGAAGTTCTTTAACCAGATAGCCTCCTTTGACGCTTCGCTCGCTGCTATGTACTCTGATTCACAAGTAGAATCAGCCACCGTTTCTTGCTTGGAACTCTTCCAAGTCACTGCTCCTCCATTCAAGGTAAAGACCCAGCCAGATTGAGATCGTAAGTTGTCTCTGTCTGTCTGAAAGCTGGCGTCACTATACCCAGTCACTTTCAATGTATCACTGCCACCAAGTACTAGGACCCAGTCCTTAGTCCTTCGCAGATACTTAAGAATATTCTTTACCGCAACCCAATGAGCTTTACCTGGATTTCCCTGATAACGACTAACCATGCTCAAGGCAAAAGACACATCAGGACGAGTACATGTCATAGCATACATAATAGATCCAACGGCGGAAGCATATGGAACTCTACTCATTTCCGCTATTTCTTCATCTGTACTCGGGCTCTGAGTCTTACTCAGTTTGGTATTGCTCTGGATGGGTAAATCTCCTTTCTTTGAATTTTCCATACAGAATCGCTTCATTACTTTGTCCAAGTATGTACTTTGATTCAGTCCAATTAGCCTTTTACTTCTATCCCTTGAAATCTTTATCCCCAGAATATATGCAGCCTCTCCTAGATCCTTCATAGCGAAACACTTTCCAAGCCAGGACTTAACCTCCTGCAAGGTTGGAATGTCATTTCCTATAAGGAGTATGTCATCAACATACAACACTAGGAAGGTTACTACACTCCCACTAGCTTTGACATATACACAGGACTCATCCTCACTTCTAGAGAATCCAAACTCTTTGATTTTCTCATCGAAGCAAAGATTCCAACTGCGAGATGCTTGTTTTAATCCATAGATGGATTTCTCAAGCTTGCACACTCTATTAGGAAACTTTGCATCTACAAAACCTTCTGGCTGACTCATGTAAACATCCTCAGCCAGCTTCCCATTTAGGAAGGCAGTTTTGACATCCATCTGCCAGATTTCATAGTCATGAAACGCAGCTATGGCCAGCATTATCCTAATAGACTTTATCTTAGCTACTGGTGAGAAGGTCTCATCATAGTCAACCCCTGGGGTTTGAGTAAATCCCTTTGCCACCAGTCGTGCTTTGAATGTGCTTACATTACCATGCATATCGGTCTTCTTTTTGAAGATCCATTTACAACCAACTGTCTTCCGACCAGGCTGTTCATCAATCAAGTTCCAAACTTGATTGTCATACATGGACTGTATCTCGCTATCCATTGCCTCTTTCCATTTCGCAGCCTCAGGGCCCGTCATGGCTTCCTTGTAGTTAGCTGGCTCATCCAAATTTACCAGTGTGTTATCACTGATAAACGTGTCACTCTCTGCAGTTATATGGAAACCATAGAACTCAGGTCGGACGCTAACTCTTTCAGAACGCCTAAGAGGTAATGAATTGTCAACTGGTTCAACTGGAATCTCTTCCTCTGGTTGAACCCTAGCGGTCTCAGAAGTTCCTTCATCGGTTGACTCTTGAATCTCTTCAAGATCAACATGGCTCCCACTGTCTTCTTTGCATATGAACTCTTTCTCGCGAAAGACTCCTCTTCGTGCTATAAAAACCACGTTCTCACTTGGTCTGTAGAACAAATATCCAAAGGACTTCTGTGGATAACCGATGAAAACACACTTCTCACTTCGAGGTTCAAGCTTGTCGTGAGTCTCTCGTCTAACGAAAACCTCACAACCCCAAACCTTGACATGTGCTAGTGAGGGAACTTTTCCCGTCCACATTTCGTGAGGTGTTTTGGCAACTTTCTTTGTTGGGACAAGATTAAGGATATGGGCGGCAGTCTCTAAGGCATACCCCCAGAATGTGATTGGAAGTGAAGCTCGACCCATCATGGAACGAACCATGTCTAACAAGGTTCGATTGCGTCTCTCAGCTACACCATTAAGTTGTGGTGTCCTAGGAGGTGTCAATTGTGAAACTATTCCACATTCCTTAAGATAGTCAAGGAACTCGATACTAAGATACTCTCCGCCTCTATCCGACCTGAGCATCTTTATCTTCCTGCCTAGTTGATTCTCGACTTCTTGCTTGAACTCTTTGAACCTTTCAAAAGTTTCTGACTTATGCTTGATTAGGTAGACATATCCATATCTACTATAATCATCAGTGAAAGTCACATAGAATCGATTAGCATCTCTTGTGACTGATCTGAAGGGCCCACACACATCCGTGTGTATGAGATCCAACAAACCTTCACCTCTTTCACAAGATCCAGTGAAAGGTGATTTTGTCATCTTACCCAGAAGACAAGATTCACACGTATCTTCTGACCTCAAGTCAAAAGACTCTAACACCCCATACTTTTGGAGCTGTTCCATGCGTTTCTTGCTAATGTGTCCAAGACGACAATGCCACAAACATGCTTTGTCTATACCATTAGACGAATCAATTTGAAATACATTATTGCCTAAGTTGTCTACACATGTCACAGTTTCATACACACCATTACAAGGTAAAGCTTCAAAATAGAAAACACCATTCTTATAAGCAGAAATGGAACCATTCTCATTATTAAAAGAAAAAACAAAACCTTGTTTAAACAATGCATGAAAAGAAATAATGTTTCGTGTCATTTCTGACGAGTAGCAACAATTCAATAACTCTAAAGTAAAACCATTACTAAGCACTAGACTATAAACTCCAATCTTGGTAACAGGTGAAGATCGCCTATTCCCCATGATCAGGTTCATCCTTCCATGCTCCATATCTTCACTTTTTCTTAGTCCCTGCACAACAGAGCAAATGTGAAAACCACATCCTGTATCAAGAACCCAAGAATCAGAAGATGATGAGTTATCAGAACAAATAGTGTATGTACCTGCAGCCGATGGCTTCACCTTTCCATCCTTAATGTCCTGCAGATACTTTGGGCAGCTTCTTTTCCAATGACCCTTCTCATTGCAGTAAAAACAAGTAGCCTCTTTGGGATCAGAGACAGGGGCAATATCAGAACTTTGCTTTGGCTGAGACTTTCCCTTCCAGTTCTGTTTAGGAGGACCTTTCCTCTTTTTGCCTTTTCCCTGACCAATAGCTAGAACAGGAGTATTAGCAGGAGCGGGAACGACACTCTTCCCCTTCATCCCAGCTTCAGTTGTTCTTAGAAGATTGTGCAATTGAGCCAAAGAGGTCTCACTGTTGTTCAAATGATAAGTCAAAATGAACTGATCATAACAACTAGGCAAGGAGTTCAGGACTATGTCAATAGCCAAATCCTGATCTATTTGCACATTCAGCTTCTCAAGGCGTTCCACGTAACGTTGCATCTTCTGAGCGCTAACTGACTCCCCTTCTTTCATCTTGCTAGATATGAGGGACCTCACTATCTCGAACTTCTCTTGACGAGCTCGCTTATGGAACTTTTCCTTAAGGTCCTTATTCATCTCGTAAGGCCAGTAATCCTCATAGTACCTTTGCAATTCAGGGATCATAGTGGCAACCATGACGCAAGCAACCTTTGATGCATCCTTCTTGTGTTGCTCGTACGCGGCTAATTCATCAACAGTGGCGGTCTCTTCGTCTACTTCTACAAGTTCTTCTTCGAGGACATACTCCTTGTCTTCAAAGCGAAGGGCCATCTTTATGTTGCGCATCCAGTCACTATAATTGGCACCATCCAATATGATTTTGGAGCAGATATTCAGTAAGGAGAAGTTGTGGGTGGAGGAGGAGGAGGAAGCAGCAGTATCCATTGGAGTAGTCATTTCTAAAAGTAGAGGGTAGATAAGTTAGATAAGAATAATTAGGAGTACAACTTATAAAATTCACAACTTAGAAAAGGGATGCCGTAATCTAATCGCAAATTATATAATGTAGGATTATTCTTTTGAGATTCATTGAAACTATTCAATGGCATGTTTAATCTCGGAATATGCTCTTCCATTTGTGACTGGGATACCGAGGATCACAAACAAGATGTGACACCCGAGAATTTCAAGGTTAACTTCCGTTAGACAAACCCGTTAGTTACGTTATAAGTAGCTAATGCGTAACTAGGCCGAATACGTCCACGACCTTTGGTTGATCACCGAACCCGTCCATATGTGTTATGTGTTCATCATTGATTATCTTTATGTGCAATGTGATTTAAATACATGACTTATCATTGTGTATAGCTTGATTAATTGTAAATACTTGATTATGTGAAAATTGCCCAAATTTGGTAGTCAGCGAAACTACCGAGCGAAACTACAGATTCGCCCGGTAGCAGGCTAGACTGATCAATGTACCCGAGATCAGAGCCAGTTTCGCCGGCCAGCGAAACTGCCAGCGAAACTAGCCTCTGATATAAATAAACTTAATGAACCCTAGTAGCCTCATTTGCCTCATTTCACAACCAACACACACATACACTTCTCTGGAACCTGGTCAGCCGAGAATACCATCAAGAGACCAAGATCTTAGCCTCTAGACCATCATCTCATCTCATCTATCGACCCTCGATCAACCGTGAGTCTCCAAAACCCATTTACATGCATTTTCTACATGTTTCTTCATAAAGCATGCTCAATCTTTCATGAACTTGTTAGATCTTCTGTATTTATGATTAGGGATGCTAGATCTGTGATAAAGTCTCCAACTTTGCGTATGAAATCCAACCATGATAGAAATTTATGCCATTTTAGTCATTTTAGGGTTTTATATGTATTTTTGGTGATTTGATGACAAAATGCATGTTAAACGTGTTAAAGTTGCTTGATTTATGTTAGTAAATGCCCATGGATGCTAGATAATGAATTGCATGTATGATCAGAAGCTGTTAGGTTGATTTTTAGGCAAATCCGTATGTTTTTCGCGACCAGCGAAACTGTGTGTTCTCTGGGCGAAACTAAGTAGCGAAATTACATCTCCTTCCAGCGACACTGACCAGCGAAACTATAGTGTCGCCGGGTAACCTGACCAGACCAGCTCTAGCGAAACTATCGAGCGAAATACCTGAACGAAAGTTCAAACCAGTTTCCCTGCGAAACTAGGCTAGCGAAACTGCGTCAGCAGTTTCGGGCGAAACTAGCCTAGCGAAACTGTGTTACCGGGCATTGCCTAGCGAAAGTGCTGCCCGTGCACCTAGCGAAACTGCCTAGCGAAACTATGCTAGCGAAACTAAGACCTGACCTAATAACCAAACTTGTGAAATTTGCTTATGTGTTATGCCATGACTTACATGATTATACCATGATGAAACATGCTCGATATCTGATTTATATGAACCCTTGTTTATGATCAACCATTGGTGTCGTGTGTCGGTATGTCGAGTCATAGTTGCAACGTGCTATGTTATGGGCCATAGTGACGTTAAGTAAAGATTAGACACGAAACTAATACTTAAGACCTAAACGTGTTCTAGGTCTTCGTTAAACAACAAATATTTGGATTACTTGAAGTGTAGCAGTGCAACCAAAGGTGAGTGTCACTAACCCGCTTACCGTGAGTCCGTTGGGCCACACCGAATAACTTAACAAAAAACAATGCTGATTAAACTCGAGAGTGCTAGGCACCTCACTGATAAACTTGAGAACTCGGGATGCTCGGCACCCACTTGATAAACTGAAGTGTTTTATGGGAAGCACTTGTGAACTCTGAATAAACGATTTCTGAAACGAAAACTGTTTTAATATGGCTAGTGTAGGTTAAAGTCTAAACCATATGATATCACATGTTTTCTAAGGATGCCTTATAACTTAAAAGTCCTCAACTAAAATTGTGCCATTAATTGTAAAGCGAGGGGATGTTGGGTAGATCTACTGGAGTTTGACAAACTCCGCCCCGTGGCACGGGGAGTGCACGGAGGAACAATATTAGCCTATTTGACCGTGGTCCCGAGAGGACACGGGGGAGGCAGAAACCGCGATGACTTGGTCCGCACCGTACGGGATGGCTCGGCCCCCACAAAATAAGTCAGCTTTGGTACAAACTTCCTTAGAGCATGGAACAACGGATTAGCTACCCGCGATATCGGTTGAGTCCTTTAACTTTACGGAACTAGTACATACCCGATGACGTGGTCACGGACAAAACATTTATAAACTGAGAATTAATTACGAGCATTGCTTTTCACAAATAAACATTTTGTAAGTACATCTTGACATGAATTATGATTATGAGACCGGGCCAATGCATGACAAGCCCACTGTGAACTCACCAACCGTTAGGTTGACACTTGCGTGGTTTAAACTTTTGCAGATCGCTAAGGAGTATCCGGAGCGGGTTGGCATGGCACGTGAAGACCTTTATCTTAATTGAACTATTTGGGAATCTAAAACAACATTTATGTAAAGCACGTGGTTAGTGCTAAAGACAATTATTTTTCCGCTGCGTATGTAATTTAAGACTTTGATTTATAACTTGTGTTTGAACTAACCCTGATTCGTTTAGTATTTGTAACTATGGTTGTGGATCCTGGTCTAGTCGCGCCCCTTAACGGTATAAACTCCGTTAGTGGTAATTTGGGGGTGTGACAGATTGGTATCAGAGCCATAAGTTGCAGAGAACTGGAATCATTTTTGAAAACGATTTGGAAACTGCAACTTGAAAACCTTGGTTACAAAACGAATAAACGATTTCCCAAAGACAAAATTTTTGCGTGCCAACCTGGGATACTCGCTCTGCTGTGTAAGTAAAGGCTTAATACGTATGTATATATATATATATGAGTATATATGTATAGACCGTGTCTAAGTAGTCTAACGGAAGGACCTTAGGAAATTTTCACACACGAATACGAAATGCGACCGCGAATACGCACACTACTCTGGGGAAAGCGACAACGAAACAATGCTACACGCTACGTCCTGATTTCTACTACGACGACTACGCCGACGGTGACTTTATGGGAAGCCGACCTTCGACGATAGCATTTACAACGTTCTTCGACGACGCCTCGATTTTGCACAAAATTTTCTGGACTAATAGTGGGATAACGGGAACTGGCTAATATGCATATTATGGGATATGTATAAAAATATAACTGTGACTGAACACTGGCTACTTTAAACTGTTCAGCAAGATGTCTGGAAGAGGAAATGGAAGAGGTGGCATAAACATGACGCCTGCACAGCTGCAAGCGATGATTGCTGAGCATGTGCAAGCCGCGGTGGCAGCCGTCCAAGCTGCATATGCCGCACAGGGTAACTATTATGCCGGTTAAGGCACCAAGCAATTATATCATGACCTGTTTAATTTTAAAATCCGAACTATTTATGCATCAGGAAACCAACACCACTGCACGTTCAAGTCCTTCATGGACTGTAAGCCGATGACATTTTCCGGCGAAGAAGGAGCTGTAGGACTCCTTAGGTGGATTGAAAAGTCCGAAAAGGTTTTCTCCATATGTAACTGCCCGGCTGAAAGCAAGGTGAAGTTTGCTACGGGTACTTTTGAAGGAGCCGCACTCTCCTGGTGGAACGCTGAAATTCAGATGGTTGGGCTAGAAGCGGCTGATAACATGCAGTGGGCAGCATTTAAGGAGCTGATCATGGAAGAATACTGTCCACGTGATCAAGTCAAGAAGCTTGAGGGTGAATTCCTGAATTTGAAGATGTCTGGGTCTGAAGTCGAACAGTACACTGCTCGATATCATGAGTATGAAGTCCTATGCCCCTCAATGGTCGACGCTGAGTTCAAACGCATTGAGCGTTATCTGGAAGGCCTCGCGCCTCAAATCAAAGGATTGGTGACTGCCAGCAACCCTGCGACCGTACAGCAAGCCATTCGTCTGGCTCATAAACTCACTGATCAAGAGGTCGAGAAAGGTACTTTGCCTGCGAAAGCCACCGAGAAGACTGCCTTGAGTGGCAAAAGAAAAGATGAAGATGAAGCTCCGGAGAACTCGATGAATGTTCAAAGTGTTGGAAACAGCACTGGGAGGTCCTATAACTCCCAAAGTCAAAGCAAGAGATCAGGGAACAACAGTAGCAACTACCGCCAGGGTGGCAATGGTCAAGGCAACTACAAGGGTAACCTGCCCTTGTGCAACAGATGTGGGAAGCATCATGCTGGTGTTTGTAGGAAGAACCAGAGCTGTGAAAGGTGTGGTAAGGGAGGCCACGAAGCTAAAGACTGTTGGGCAATTTTACCCGAGCAACAAAACCGCCCCAGAAGGAACAACAACAACAACTATGGGAATAATCGGGGTAATGGAAACAACGGTCAGAACCAGAACAACAACAATGGGGGAGCCCGTGGCTGCTTTGAGTGTGGTGCTCAGGGTCACATTAAGAGAGACTGCCCTCAACTGAGAAGACAAGGTAATGGCAACCAGGGAAATAACGGTGGGAATGGTAACGGTGGAGGTAATGGTAATGGGAATGGCAATGGTAATGGTGGAAACGGAAATGGTGGAAATGGTAGGGGTCGAGCTTTCGTCATGGGCCAGGGTGAAGCTCGCAATGACGCCAACGTGATAAACGGTAAATTTATTCTGAACGGTTTCTTTGCTACTGTTTTATTTGATTCTGGTGCTGAGAAAAGTTTTATTTCCACTAAATTTGCTAAATTGATTAACGCTAAACCGATCGACTTAGATGCTAAATATGTGGTAGAGCTAGCTAATGGTAAACTTCATGATACGACCCGGATAGTTAAGGATTGTAAGCTGGAACTAGCTGGCCATACCCTAGGAATTGACCTTATGCCTTTCCCAATTGGTAGTTTCGACGTCATAGTAGGAATGGATTGGTTATCCGAAAACCGAGCTGAAATTTTATGTAAGGAAAAAGTGGTTCGTATTCCACTCGAAGACGGCAAAGTGTTAACGGTTCAAGGTGAGAAAGGTGGAACAGTCACCGGCATTATTTCATTCCTTAAAGCTCAGAAATGCCTCCGTAAGGGTCACTTCGCGATTCTTGCGAACGTCACTGACACGACACATCCCGAGCGCAAAATTGATGATTACCCGATAGTTCGCGACTTTCAAGACGTATTTCCTGAAGATCTGCCTGGTCTGCCTCCATTTCGACAAGTTGAGTTTGGGATTGATTTGGCTCCAGGTGCCGCTCCGATCGCACGCGCTCCGTACCGATTGGCTGTAAGCGAACTCAACGAACTCTCCGCGCAACTTCAAGAGCTACTCGACAAGGGGTTTATTCGTCCAAGTTCGTCTCCATGGGGAGCTCCGGTACTGTTTGTTAAGAAGAAGGATGGAACGTTCCGCATGTGCATTGACTACCGAGAGCTTAACAAAGTTACGATCAAGAATCGGTATCCACTTCCTCGCATCGACGATCTCTTCGACCAACTACAGGGTTCAAGCTACTTTTCAAAGATTGATCTACGGTCTGGATATCACCAGCTTCGCGTTCGTGATGAGGATGTACCCAAGACTGCTTTCAGAACTCGGTATGGTCACTACGAGTTCCTGGTTATGCCGTTTGGGCTAACCAATGCGCCGGCTGTGTTTATGGATCTGATGAATCGAGTGTGCAAGCCGTACCTCGACAAGTTTGTAATAGTCTTCATCGACGATATTTTGATCTACTCTAAGTCAAAGGAGGAACATGAGGAGCATCTGCGACTTATACTGGAATTGCTCCGCAAGGAACAGCTTTATGCTAAGTTTTCGAAGTGCGACTTTTGGATCCGCGAAGTCCAGTTTCTTGGACACATTGTAAATGAAGAAGGAATTCATGTCGATCCAGCCAAAGTGGAAGCAATTAAGAACTGGTCTACCCCAAGAGCGCCAACAGAAATCCGACAATTTTTAGGGCTTGCCGGATATTATCGAAGGTTTATTAAGGGTTTCTCTCAGCTGGCTCAACCCTTAACGGCCTTAACGCACAAAGGAGTGCAATACAGATGGGGTGAGAAGGAAGAGCGCGCGTTCCAAACGCTCAAAGATATGCTATGTTCGGCTCCAATTCTTGCGTTACCCGATGGAGTTGACGATTTTGTGGTTTACTGCGATGCATCAATCCAAGGACTCGGTTGCGTGTTGATGCAACGAGATAAAGTGATTGCCTATGGGTCCAGGCAACTAAAGGATACTGAAAAGAACTATACAACGCATGATTTGGAAATGGGAGCCGTTGTTCATGCACTTAAGATTTGGAGACATTACCTATATGGAACAAAGTGCACAATATTCACTGACCATAAAAGTTTACAACACATCTTTGATCAGAAAGATCTCAACATGCGGCAAAGAAGGTGGGTTGAATTACTGAATGATTATGATTTGGCTATCAAGTACCATCCTGGAAAAGCAAATGTAGTGGCAGATGCCCTGAGCAGAAAAGAATACGAAAAGCCTCGTCGGGTACGAGCGCTTCAACTTACAATACATTCAGGATTACCGGATCGGATCCGTGACTGCCAACGAGAAGCTTTGAAAGCCGAAAACTTCGCAGCTGAAGCACTGCGTGGTGTAGATGGCCATTCTGAAGTTAAGTCTGATGGACTCACATATTATAATGAGAGAATCTGGGTTCCTTTATTTGGAAATCTCCGTGAGCTCGTAATGGACGAGGCTCACAAGTCAAGATATTCGGTGCACCCCGGATCAGACAAAATGTATCAGGACTTGAAAAATCTTTATTGGTGGCCGAATATGAAAGCCGACATTGCTCGATATGTGTCCAAATGCTTAACCTGCTCAAGAGTCAAGATTGAATATCAAAAGCCTTCTGGTTTACTCCAACAACCAAAGATCCCGGAATGGAAATGGGAGGACATCTCTATGGATTTTGTAACGGGACTACCTCATCGATCAAATCAACCGGATGCGATTTGGGTTGTCATCGATCGACTAACCAAATCGGCACATTTCATTCCGATGAAGGAAAGCGATAATATGGATAAACTGACAAAGCTGTACATCGACAAAATTGTGAAGCTTCACGGTGTGCCTAAGACTATCATTTCTGATCGAGATCCTCGATTTACCTCCCGGTTATGGCAATCAATGCAGGAAGCATTGGGAACCCGACTAGACATGAGTACAGCCTATCACCCACAAACAGATGGTCAGTCGGAGCGAACCATTCAAACCTTGGAAGATATGCTCCGAGCTTGTGTTCTGGACTTCGGAAAAGATTGGGAGACTCACCTTCCACTGGTGGAGTTCTCTTACAACAATAGCTATCATTCAAGCATCCGTGCAGCCCCTTTTGAAGCACTTTATGGCCGAAAATGTAGATCGCCCGTATGTTGGGCCGAAACGGGTGAGAAGGGACTCACTAGACCAGAAGTTATCCACGATATGACCGAACGGATTATTCAAATCAGGCAACGCCTGGCTGCAGCGCGTGATCGACAAAAGAGCTATGCCGACAAACGCCGAAAACCTCTGAAGTTCGAGGTGGGTGACAAAGTATTGTTGAAGGTATCCCCCTGGAAGGGAGTGATACGCTTCGGGAAGCGTGGAAAGTTAAATCCTCGCTACATCGGTCCGTTTGAAATAATTGGGGAAGTAGGCCCGGTGGCCTATCGATTGCAACTCCCTGCTGAACTCGATGGAGTTCATAACGTGTTTCACGTTTCCAACCTAAAGAAATGTCTAGCTGAAGACATCGAAATAATCCCTCTGGAGGAATTGGAAATCGATGAACATCTGAGATTCATCGAGCAACCGGTAGAAATCATGGGACGCGAGGAGAAGGCCCTCAAACGTAGCAAGATTCCGATCGTCAAAGTGCGATGGAACTCAAGGCGTGGACCTGAATATACTTGGGAGCGAGAGGATCAAATGAAGAAAAAGTATCCTCACCTATTCGAGCAAGCGTCCACGGAAACTCAAGGTATAATTTAATTTTGGGGACCAAAATTCCTTAACGGGAGGAGGATGTGACAACCCTAAAACTTTTTGCTTTCTTTCCCCAGCGACGATAGCAACGACGACAGCTAATGCTGCGAACGCTACGACACAAGAATAATTTTCGGGACGAAAATTCCAATTTCAGGGGAATGATGTGACACCCGAGAATTTCAAGGTTAACTTCCGTTAGACAAACCCGTTAGTTACGTTATAAGTAGCTAATGCGTAACTAGGCCGAATACGTCCACGACCTTTGGTTGATCACCGAACCCGTCCATATGTGTTATGTGTTCATCATTGATTATCTTTATGTGCAATGTGATTTAAATACATGACTTATCATTGTGTATAGCTTGATTAATTGTAAATACTTGATTATGTGAAAATTGCCCAAATTTGGTAGTCAGCGAAACTACCGAGCGAAACTACAGATTCGCCCGGTAGCAGGCTAGACTGATCAATGTACCCGAGATCAGAGCCAGTTTCGCCGGCCAGCGAAACTGCCAGCGAAACTAGCCTCTGATATAAATAAACTTAATGAACCCTAGTAGCCTCATTTGCCTCATTTCACAACCAACACACACATACACTTCTCTGGAACCTGGTCAGCCGAGAATACCATCAAGAGACCAAGATCTTAGCCTCTAGACCATCATCTCATCTCATCTATCGACCCTCGATCAACCGTGAGTCTCCAAAACCCATTTACATGCATTTTCTACATGTTTCTTCATAAAGCATGCTCAATCTTTCATGAACTTGTTAGATCTTCTGTATTTATGATTAGGGATGCTAGATCTGTGATAAAGTCTCCAACTTTGCGTATGAAATCCAACCATGATAGAAATTTATGCCATTTTAGTCATTTTAGGGTTTTATATGTATTTTTGGTGATTTGATGACAAAATGCATGTTAAACGTGTTAAAGTTGCTTGATTTATGTTAGTAAATGCCCATGGATGCTAGATAATGAATTGCATGTATGATCAGAAGCTGTTAGGTTGATTTTTAGGCAAATCCGTATGTTTTTCGCGACCAGCGAAACTGTGTGTTCTCTGGGCGAAACTAAGTAGCGAAATTACATCTCCTTCCAGCGACACTGACCAGCGAAACTATAGTGTCGCCGGGTAACCTGACCAGACCAGCTCTAGCGAAACTATCGAGCGAAATACCTGAACGAAAGTTCAAACCAGTTTCCCTGCGAAACTAGGCTAGCGAAACTGCGTCAGCAGTTTCGGGCGAAACTAGCCTAGCGAAACTGTGTTACCGGGCATTGCCTAGCGAAAGTGCTGCCCGTGCACCTAGCGAAACTGCCTAGCGAAACTATGCTAGCGAAACTAAGACCTGACCTAATAACCAAACTTGTGAAATTTGCTTATGTGTTATGCCATGACTTACATGATTATACCATGATGAAACATGCTCGATATCTGATTTATATGAACCCTTGTTTATGATCAACCATTGGTGTCGTGTGTCGGTATGTCGAGTCATAGTTGCAACGTGCTATGTTATGGGCCATAGTGACGTTAAGTAAAGATTAGACACGAAACTAATACTTAAGACCTAAACGTGTTCTAGGTCTTCGTTAAACAACAAATATTTGGATTACTTGAAGTGTAGCAGTGCAACCAAAGGTGAGTGTCACTAACCCGCTTACCGTGAGTCCGTTGGGCCACACCGAATAACTTAACGAAAAACAATGCTGATTAAACTCGAGAGTGCTAGGCACCTCACTGATAAACTTGAGAACTCGGGATGCTCGGCACCCACTTGATAAACTGAAGTGTTTTATGGGAAGCACTTGTGAACTCTGAATAAACGATTTCTGAAACGAAAACTGTTTTAATATGGCTAGTGTAGGTTAAAGTCTAAACCATATGATATCACATGTTTTCTAAGGATGCCTTATAACTTAAAAGTCCTCAACTAAAATTGTGCCATTAATTGTAAAGCGAGGGGATGTTGGGTAGATCTACTGGAGTTTGACAAACTCCGCCCCGTGGCACGGGGAGTGCACGGAGGAACAATATCAGCCTATTTGACCGTGGTCCCGAGAGGACACGGGGGAGGCAGAAACCGCGATGACTTGGTCCGCACCGTACGGGATGGCTCGGCCCCCACAAAATAAGTCAGCTTTGGTACAAACTTCCTTAGAGCATGGAACAACGGATTAGCTACCCGCGATATCGGTTGAGTCCTTTAACTTTACGGAACTAGTACATACCCGATGACGTGGTCACGGACAAAACATTTATAAACTGAGAATTAATTACCAGCATTGCTTTTCACAAATAAACATTTTGTAAGTACATCTTGACATGAATTATGATTATGAGACCGGGCCAATGCATGACAAGCCCACTGTGAACTCACCAACCGTTAGGTTGACACTTGCGTGGTTTAAACTTTTGCAGATCGCTAAGGAGTATCCGGAGCGGGTTGGCATGGCACGTGAAGACCTTTATCTTAATTGAACTATTTGGGAATCTAAAACAACATTTATGTAAAGCACGTGGTTAGTGCTAAAGACAATTATTTTTCCGCTGCGTATGTAATTTAAGACTTTGATTTATAACTTGTGTTTGAACTAACCCTGATTCGTTTAGTATTTATAACTATGGTTGTGGATCCTGGTCTAGTCGCGCCCCTTAACGGTATAAACTCCGTTAGTGGTAATTTGGGGGTGTGACACAAGATGTGAATAACCATGCAAATCTGCTTGGCAACCTCAATGTCATTTATCATCTCAATTGATGTGCTGGTTAACCACACACGCTCCATCAACAATGATAATTCTTGAGATACCCATTACCACTCTTTATTAGTCCCTATTAGTGTGCTGGTTAACCACGCACGCTCCACTAATGACTTATAAAGTGTAATGTGCAATTTCATGGGTTAGCATACAATTTCACATTTTTCCTAAAAGTAACTAGGAATAGTAAATATAGGTTTAGTTACTTTCAATATCATTATACTTTTAATGTTATTAATTTAGCCCTATCAGACCCGTTCGGCTAACGACCCTCCACTAGTCAAGGGAGCGGTGGGTGAGGAATGTACACCCATTCGACTACCATTTTATAGGCAATCTCCTTATACCCCCCTTACAGAACAGCTTCGTGAATGAGGCCTACTATTGGTCGACTGACTTTATTCTTATACATATAGTAATTATTAATCTTTTACATATAGTATAAGGTGTATTTTAAAACTTTTTCAAAATACTAGGTTTATTAGGAAATAAACCCATGGATCAAATTCGTATATATATATATACTATATATAATTTACGAATTTATATATATATATATATATCAAATACAATTAATTATCTATTAATAAGTATATACATATATATATCTTATAGGATAACTATTAATTTAATTAACTTATCCTAAGGCATTCGAAATTATAGGAGCAAGATTAGGTTTACTATAACCCTAATTACTAAAATCGAATTTTCAAGCCTCCTAGCCAAAATCGAAATTTCCAATCCTCCTATCACAATTTATTCTAGTCAGAGCTAATTCAATAGAAAACAAGCCTTATGCTCTGATACCACTGATGGGTTTCAGGCACTACAAGCATACTTAAACTCTTAAGGGTGCATGCAACCTAAAACCAGGATCTATGTTTTCTCTATTGAACCTACAACTAAGAACAAATAATAAACCCTAGTCTATTGCAAAAATAAATACCCAAGTAAATAAAATAGACAGATTTACATACCTTTTAGTTGTTATAGCAAACAACTAACACAATCCCCTTGAACGTTGGGAAGCTAGCACCACAAGCGTCGTGCCTCTGATGGGATCACACCCAAGAACTCCAAAGGGAGAATATTAAACTAGAAGTGGTTAGTCCAAAATCGAATTTGGTTAAACCACAAAGGAGGGAGAAAGAGAATGGGGAATACTCAACCCTTTGGTGCAAATTGGAATGAGATCTCAAGGCCCCTATTTATAGGTTTGAGTAACCTCCTCATTTAACAATTCCACCAATGTGGGATCATGATAAATTTCGAAATCCTCCTAGACAAAGAAGGGATTTCGAAAATTCCAATATGGGATAAACCCATTCCTAATATAAATCAACTATTGATTTATTATTTATCTCCTTTAATTAACAAACTGTTAATTATCCTCCCAAATAGTTTTGTCTAGTTAATTATTAGACTATAATAATTAACAACACTATTACTTTTTCCCTTTTAATTAATTCTCCATTTGCTGAGTCTCGAGGGCAACCCAAAAGGACTGTGCTGCTATCAATTATAGTTATAGGCTTAGACACCTAATCCAACAATGTCATGGTTGCCTCGTTGTCTATTTCCTCTTGGGTCAATGGTGTAGTTCCAACCAAGACACTATCAATAGGAGGAGCAGCTTCTTTATAATCAGACTTGGTTCGTTCAACTTGATCCTCACTAAGGAGCATTCCTATAATGTCTCTGGGAACTGGTGGAGGAATAATGCTGTTTGCAGACAGAGATTTATCAGACTTTTCTGACCCACACCCAGTTTTATCTTTCCCAACTTGGCCGGTCACAACGGCATGTGACAATTCCTTTCCAGCATCGAGCATTCTTTTGCTTCTCATTTGATTAATATCTAGTTTCACTTGCAACTCATTGTTTTTATGCTTAAGGTCATCTATCTGCTTACTAAGCTCAGCTATTTCTAACTTAGCGTTGTCATACAGATAAGCGTTCTCAGTTGCAAGGTTCTTATATTTCACTATGTCTAATTTTTGAGCTTTAACCTTCTCTTCGTTCTTTTGCCATCTACCCTTAAATGAGCTCTTCTCGCATTTTGTTTTAAACAATTCTGACTGAAGATTTTTACACATTTGTCTAAGTTCAGGAATTATCCGAGCACAAGTAGGATTGGGGCATATCTCAGCATCTTCGTCCTCAAATATATTCTTTTCTTCAACCACTGAACTCATTTTCTTTCTTTAGGTATGCAGCTCCTGAAAATCTTGAAAAATCTGCAAAAACGGCAAAATCGGCAAAAGTACTATTCAAAGAATAGTGTCAAAAACTTAAAACGAAAAACGGAGGCCTTCGGAGTGGAATTTGGGGGTCCAACCCTGTTTACGATCCTAATCCCTGTTTACGATCGTAATCACCTTCAGTCATAAACACCAGTCATAAACCCAGAATCGGAATCTCAATCATAAACACCGATAGTAAACTCTGATAGTAAACTCCGATAGTAAACACCGATAGTAAACTCCGATAGTAAACTCCGATAGTAAACTCTGATAGTAAACTCCGATAGTAAACTCCGATAGTAAACTCCGATAGTAAACTCCGATAGTAAACTCCAATAGTAAACTCCGATAGTAAACTTAGTTTATGATTGTGTTGGATCTTAAACCTTCAAATCTTGATCATAAACATTCAAATCTTCAAGCCTTGATCATAAACCTTCAAATCTTCAAGCCTTGATCATAAACCTTCAAATCTTCAAGCCTTGATCATAAACCTTCAAATCTTCAAGCCTTGATCATAAACCTTCAAACCTTCAAGCCTTGATCATAAACCTTCACACCTTCAAATCTTCAAATCTTCAAATCTTCAAATCTTCAAATCTTCAAATCTTCAAATCTTTAAATCTTCAAATCTTCAAATCTTCAAATCTTCAAATCTTCAAATCTTCAAATCTTCAAATCTTCAAATCTTCAATTTTTTTTTTTTTTGGAAAAAGCTTGAATCCAATATCGTGAGAACCTCGAATCTGTGATTCTTGGCTCTGATACCAATTATAGGTCCAGAAAAACTTCCGAAACACGATATTGATATCACAAACGAGTGCGGAATCCTCGTAGGTGATTGATTCAAGAAGAAAGATGAAGAGAATGCAAGAATACGATGATATAAACAATAAAAACTTGATCTTTGCACACAAGAAACCTTGTCGGGTACAAAACAAGAAATCGTAAACTTGAACTCTCTCTCTAGTTTATGATTACGATCATGAACACCAATGCTCCACTAGAAATCATAAACTGGTAACCTTTGAATAGTAAACTCATGGGGTTTATATACCCATCCCATGAGTTTACTATTGGGCTCTAAAACCCTAATCATAAACCCAAGCCCATGCCCATATCCAATAGTAAACTAGCCTAAACATAAAAATAAAACTAGCCTACTAATCTAATGAAACCCACTAAGCCCAGCCCAACATATTTAATATTACAAGCCTCATAATCTAGCCTCTACAAACACAGATACGGATCTTACTAATGCATGATCATGATCGATTCGATAATACACGAGGTAAATAACGTTTCGTTGATTGATAACAAGCTCACAGGTTACAGAGAGAAAACATAGAGTAAAACACCTAAGTTCACACACAGTTAACAACACAACTCTCTCAGCTACCCTGAAACACAAGAGCTTAAACTATTTATATGATTTTGCCTGGCATACCAGTTAACCTAAATACCAGATGGTCTGTGGCTGCGTACCATCTGGTCCGTCCACTGGTACGCTGGGACCAGAACTTACAAAACGATTAATACAATGACAAAACGCCTAGACCTAGCATTAGACATAATAACATGTTCTAACAAACTCCCCCTTGTCTTATGCTAGTCTTTAGAAGCTTTTGTATTAGTCTTCTTCCAATATTGTCTTCGGTTATTTCCAGCATGAATCCCAAATGCATAAGAAACTCTGATCATTCTTTGAAATTGCAAGGCTTACTCAGCATCCTCAGCCTTATACAGTATTTTGTTGTGATAGAGCTTGTCAATATCTGCTTCAGAAAGGTTAATCAACCACATCGGATCAAAGATCCTAACCACCTTGTTCTCTTCTTTGACAACAATCACTGCTTCTCCAGTATACTCATCATAGTACCACCATCTCAGAGTCTTTATGAGATTCTGCTCAAGCTTCTTCAACGGTATCTTCTTCAGTTGAACAGGCTTCTTGTACTTTAATACCACAACTGCTTTTCCCGTTCTTGGATGAATATATGTTGGATGATCAGTGTACTTCGGCCTTTGAGGATTTAAGAATCTGAATCTCTTTTGACATTCTTCATGCAACTTATTTTTGAAGAATTCAGCCGACGGATGTTCACCATAATTCAAGAATGGTTTTCTAGATAACTCCCTCACATCGCAGACTGACAAAGTATCAAATCTTTTCGCCTTCTTCAAGTAGATAATACCAAATTCTTTCTTTACAGCATAACACTTGAGCTGCGAGTCGAACATCCAACTAATTATATTTCCAGTGGCTACACTTCTGTTTTCAAAGAATTTCTTCTGATCAACAGTTTTTGTAGGTTTTACCACCGGTATCTTCTTAGACCTTTGTTCTTTCATCCACTCATCAAACAACCTTCTTTCCTTTGTTCCTCTGAGAAACTATCAGATTTAGCAGATTCAAGTTGTTTCTTAGATTCTTTCTTCTTCAACTTCTTCTCAACTTCTTCTCAACTTCTTCCTCATCATCTCTAGCAAAGAAATTGAATCCTCCAGATTGATCATTATCAGTGAAATTTCCATAAATTTTTGGATCATCTGGATATTCTTCTGCAGTCATGTCTTCAACCTCCACATGTTCCTCTTCATACTCAAACTCATCATCTGAATCTTCTTCTTTGTGAGGCTCAGCAAAAGGAACTTTATCAACATCTTCAATATTCAGAGCATATATTGCAGCAAGTTGCTCTTTCGAATATTGATGTAAATACTCTCCTTCTTCAATAGCAACCCTAGTAATCGGAGTTACATCATATACATCTTTTCCTGATGACTCCCCCTGAGATGCAGCAGACAGATGTTCCAGTTGCGCCAGCAACACCAGAACCATCTCCACCAACACCTCCTTCCGGGTCATCAGTATCATTCAAATACCTGGATACATCATCATCTTCTCTACAAGCTTCATCAGGATTTGGCCTCATCTCCCCCTGAGCAGGTAAAGCTTTGAGCAAACGGTTTAACTGCTCACCCAGAGAGAGAGAAATTTGTTGTAGCCGAGCAATCTCACGATCCTTTGCCCGATCACGAGTAATTAACTCTTTAACAGTATCCTTTAATCCTTGAATTTCATTGGCTTGCTGACGATTTGTAGACTCTAATTCATCAAGTCTAGTTTGATGCAGAGCAAGCTTTAAGTCAACAGAAGAGATTGTTGACGTTGTAGGAGTAGCAGTGGTTGAAGCAGAAGCAGAACTCGAAGAATTTCTGACAATCAACATTCGAACAGGTGGAACACCAGAACTTTGAACATTTGCTAGTGGTTGTGGTTGGTTGACTTGGAATGGAAGACTGTGTTGCAACTTTTTACTTCTTGCTAGGCGGACTGCTACAAGCTTTTCTAGCATCAGCAAGGAACGAGCCCTGTTTCACCATCATCTTTGGCCTAGACATATGCTTCACTCGCTTGCCAGTAGATACCATCGGGGCTTTTTCCTTTATCAGCAGTCACTGTCTTTCTTGTTGATTCCTCCACAGATGGAGTATAAGATGGATCATCATCATCTTCTCTATCAGCAGATCGCTTCGACAAATGCTCATACTTAGAGATATCTTCATTTCTTGATGTCATATAAGCAAGATGAACTTTTGAACCTTTCTTGACCATAATACCTACTGGAATTATGTAATATTTTCACATAATCACCAGAATCAGAACTAGTATCAGACGAACTAGCACCATCATCGTCATCAGAAACAGCCTTTGAACCAGCCACACCATCTTCTCTTTCAGAAACAATTGGATCATGTTGAACTTGCTATGTTTGATGTTGTTGTTGTTGCACAGGCTCAGACACAACAGGTTGTCGTTCTACAGGTTGTTGAACTGGCACATCTTGGTCTTCATCTTCATTTTCATCTTCCTCAACAGGATTACCATTCTCATCATATTCCAGTTCATCATCAGAACTATCAGGATGTTTTGCAGCACCATCAGCCGGAGCCACATAGTTGGTTTTGCCAAATGGCCAATTAATCCTTTTACCGGAGGAGCCACATTTGCTCCTTTCCTCTTTTGATATACCGGCAGTTTACCAACCGCAACTTCATTCATATGCTTCAATTGTAAGACATAAGCTAGATTCTTCGGAAGATTCGGATGCAGATCATTTAAGATCATTTGAAGAAATCTTGGATACATGACACTCTTGTTTTGCTTTGACAGAATATTCTCTTTCATGTAAGTCAAATATCCATCCAGAGAAGTTAAATTCTCGGTTCATCACCAACGCTGTGAAGAAAGATAAAATCTTCATGTCAAATTCTTCATGACCCCTTAGACGATTACCAAAACACCGGATTATCACATGAATCAAATATTTATACGGAGGACTCAGATTCGCTTTAAGAAACCAAGAAGCATATATATTCCCATCATACTTCACCCTCCTCAGCAGTGCAACCATATCTATCTCATCAAATTCTTTTGGAAACGTCGGTTGATTATTGAATCTTAAAACTCTTCTAACATCATCTTCAGACACAACAATATCCGTCTGATTAATCCTTGCACGAATCACAGAAGGCACAACCGAACAATCCACTTGTGCAGAAGTCCAGAACATGGTGAGAAGATCTTTGTACGGTGTACATTCATGTGTAGCAGCATAATCGACTCTAATTTGACTTGAAACGCTCAAACGTTGAACTTTTTGAAAAATTAGCCAACGTACCACGTCACGTACCACTTTGGTCAGACGGACCAATCTGGTACGGGCGTACCAGAAATGTTGACCACGTACCAGAAAAGTCAAACGTACCAGACACGTACCACTTTTGGACCACGTACCAGATCTGGTACGTGCGTACCACATGGTACGGCGGAAGAACAGTTACCGAACAGTCATTCGCGATTTTGAATCTCAAATCCGTGTTTGTTTTGAAATCGACCAACGAGGTTTCGTTCTATATCAAAAACCGACTAAGTACATGTGCTCAAAACTGATTGAGATACTCGTTAACCCCTTTAACCAACCCAGAGTTCGGTTTTGCGAGAAACCAAGACTTTAAATCTAAAAATCAAGAGATTAAGATCACTAAAATGAAATCTAAGACCATGAGAAGATGCGCATTCCTTGTACCTACAGGTAGCAACAAAAAATTCGAGCAGAGGTTCGTTATCGAGTGAGAAATCGAAGAAAAACGATCACGGGCAATTTTAGGGTTCGCAGAGTGTTTTGAAAGTGGTACGCAGGTTATGCAGCGTACGTACCACATTCGCCCTTTTATTTGCGAAGTGGTCCGCCCGGCGTACCACATGGTACGTCCGAACCACATTTCTGTAAAATTACCATCTTTACCCTTAAACTTTTAAATTTTGACATTTTTCACCCAAAAATTCAAGATTTTTCAAATTGAAACATGATGAGTTGATTCAAGCTTCGATTGTGGTTCTATCAACAAAAGTTTTGCCGTTTCTGTATTCAGTTGATCAAAAATCAAGCAGAAATAATTTTTTTCTAATTTTATCAACTTTATATCAAAACACACTAAAATCTTTTTGATTTTTTGAATTTTTGCTAAAACACACCAAAAATCTTTTTGAGATTTTCTAAAACAATGAATCAACAGAAAACAGAAATATAAATGCAATAATTTATGTTTTTGTGAGAAAGATCGCAACATGAGATCATACCAGTGAGATGCACTTAACACATTTCAATTTCAATCTAATCAGCATGCAAGCCAAATAGTCCACGAATGCAATATTTTCATGTTTATTGCAGTCACATCAAATCAATTTTTACTGCTTTCTGATATGAATTAGTTATATTTTTCAAGCACAGAAATCATGGTACCCACAAATTCAAGTAATTGAGAATCTAACTTATGATATTTTTGATTTTCCTTTTATTCACCACAGAATATTTACAGATATAAATTGTTCAAAGTGTTTCATGCAAAAAGAAATCAGAACCCTAAACAAACAACAATCAGGTCGGCCTTGTGAGCACGCAGAGAAAGTCCGATTGTTTAGGAAAATAAGAAAGCAAAACAAGTTGAAATTGTATAACTCAACAACAATCAGGTCGGTACTCCCGTACACGCAGAGAAAGTCCGATGAGTTATACGAAACACCAAAGAAAATAAAACAGAACGTTAAACGAACAACAATCAGGTCGATCTTTCGATACGCAGAGAAAGTCCGATCGTTTGACAAAATAAAGAAAATCAAACAAGTTTAAATCTTTCAAAAGAAAGCATGCATACACTAGAACACTTATTTTTTCTATTTTTGTATTTTTCATCTAATATCAAGATTACACAACCACAAGAATCATGTTACACCACAGATTTCAGGCCAACATTATGTTTATATCATACTAGCAAGTATCAGATATTGATTGACACATTCAATGAAACAAACAAGAACCTACAGTCTTTCAATCTATTTTATCCATGGTCAGTAACATTCACTGATGTACTATCATTTCTTACGAGGTTGGATCATATTTCTCAATTTTTAATTTTTCCAATTTTTTTAATGCTTTTTCATTTTTTAATACAATAAAACACACTATTTTTGTATTTTTCCATAATCTCCCCTAAAAAGCAAAAACAAAGGAAACATTAAAAGAAAGTAAAAGCGATCAACTGAACCAGTTTACGTGGCATTTAACCGAGTAACCCCATTGATTTGCAATAAAAATTGAAAACGGGATTTATCAAACGCTTTAGTGAATAAATCAGCTCTTTGAAAATTTTCTGCAAATCAATTAGTTTCTTCTCATAGCAATCACGGATAAAGTGATATTTTATGTCAATGTGCTTAGTTTTGGATTGTTGAACAGGATTTTTCGTGATTGAAATAGCAGTCGAGTTATCAATATAAATGGGAGTAGTTAGAAAATTCAAACCATAATCGCGTAACTGTTGTTGTATCCACACAACCTGTGAACAACAACTGGAAGCAGCCACATACTCTGCCTCCGCAGTAGACGTTGCAACCGAAGTTTATTTCTTGCATTGCCATGACACGAGCCTCTCCCCCAAAAACTGACATCCAGCGGTAGTAGACTTGAAATTGATTTTACAGACACCATATAAAATTGTACTCTTAATCCAGTATATAACTCGCGGATCGAATATGATTTAAGAGCAGTTTCACTCAAATCGGTTTCACTATTAGTTTTAATAAAGGTTTCGGATCCTAAACCGGATCTTTTTCACCTCTTAGACAAGAGAATTCAAAATGTTACGAGGTTTTGTTTGCTTAGTTTAGAAGGTTAACTAAAATAATCATAACATATTAGTTTTGGGTTTGTGAAATAATGAGTTAACTAATACCCATTTATCATTTACCCCATAGCCCATACTCACAACTTGCTGGTCGTCGCCCTCCAAATTCACGAACTCATTATTGAAATCATCAATTAATATTTAATTGTCGGAATAGATGAAGAAAATTGCGACGACTTTATATATAGTCGACCAAGACTTGGTTTGGTCTTCACAAAAAATAGTTAAATACTTAAATGTATCAAACTAGTTTTCTATCTGTGCGTTGTTACGGTGATAACGCGGATACATGAAACAATCGTATTGCTATGACGTCACACAAATAAAACTGAAATACAAATAATCGTGTAACCTCGTTAAAATCACAAGCGAAATGCTCAAATTTTGAGTCTAGAACCTTGACACATGACCGTTTCTATCACACCACCACCAGGGACAACTCTTATGTTAAGTTAAGTTCTCTTTTTAACATAGATATAGGATCTCTTCTTTTTAATTGGGTCAAATCTCATTCTCCATCTCCATCTCCATCTCCATCCATATGATTTATATCTTTATTATTAAATTTTCATACTTTTTCACTCACATCCACAACTAAATAATATATTTTATACATTTATCATTACATTTTCTCTCTCTTTCACTCACAACCAAATCTTATATTTTATATAATTAA
The DNA here is from genome assembly GCA_039602395.1 of Deinandra increscens subsp. villosa. Lineage (NCBI taxonomy): Eukaryota > Viridiplantae > Streptophyta > Magnoliopsida > Asterales > Asteraceae > Deinandra > Deinandra increscens. The sequence goes on along the minus strand of JBCNJP010000015.1, from coordinate 16,442,548 downwards.
TTGTTTTTTTTTTGTCAGATATGCAGATTTACCTAACTTTTTTTCTCTCGTCCACTTACAACCACTCACAACAAAACATGAAATTTTAAAGTTTACACTCACAGAATTTGTGAAGAATCACAGAATTTGTGAAGAATGGGATGTGAATGCCTTTAAAGACTTGGTGTGGAGAAGTGACTGAAATGTACCTTACACTAGTGATAACGTCAAAGTAAAGTAAAAAAAAAAAAAACACCTAGGGGTTAATACGTGATTTTTTTTACTTATAGGAATAAATCGTGGGACCCAATATACTAATTCATCATGGCCAGTACTCTTATTAAAATCATCACTAGTATCAGAATATTTAACAGCCGGGAATAGATTAAGACATTTGAGACGACTTTATATATAGTGGACCAAGACTTATTTTGTGTTCACAAAAACCTTTTGAAATGCATCAAACAGTAACCACCAACGCTCTTAGCAAATACTTATAAATTAATTTCTTCTGCATTATAAGATAATCTACCAAAAACGAATCTATAAATTGCGATTTGAAGAAGAACAACACCCAATTTTCTCTTGAAGCAAATCAATCAAGAAGAAAGATGAGCAGGATGACGTACGTTGATTTCCTTCTGTGATCCTATATAAATGGGTTTCAAGTTAATTTGTTAATTTTCTTGATTAGTTATGTACTACCATATATTAACATAATATTTTTTTCTTGTGATCCTACAAAAAACTTGCAGGTTTAGAAGTGAAGTCGAAGTAGGAAAGTTTCTTGGCAGCCTTGATATCATTCCAGATGCTTATCAAGCAATTTCAAACACAAAGAGAGGCATATGAACTTCACACGATGGCCACTCGTTCTGGAATTGATGTTTTGGCTTTTAACGATTCCGCTGATTATACGGCTGGATTTCTAGGAGAGTTCCATTTAGTTTCATACAAGGAACTCCAAGTCGTTGACTTCATTCCCACAAAAGTCAACCCTTCATTCTCCACCAACAAAGCTGTTGTTCAGCTATTCGAGGATCTCGATAACTACCTCAAAAAGCTGGAACATAAGGTATATTAATGTGTGTGTTTACTTACAGGGCTTGTTTGGATTGCTTTCCAAAACTGCTTATTGACTTATTGAAAAGTTAATAAGCACTTTTAAATGTTTGGCAACTCAACAAGCACTTTTACTTTTGCTTTTCAAAAAGTTAATGAGTCAGTTTTTAATAAGCTAAGTTTTTCTGGCTTTTCAAAACTGCTTATAGTTTTTTCAGTGGTGAATTACCATAATACCATTATTTTAACATTGTACTCAACTCTTTTTTAGTCATTTTACATATAAAAGCTAAGCTAAACACTTTTTAAAAAACAACTTATTGACTTTTTCCATCATTAAAGCTTATTCAAACACTTTTTTAAAAACTTCTTTTTAAAAAGTTATAAACCATTTTCTCTAAAAACACTTTTTACCTTAAATAAGCAATGCCAAACGACCCCATAGTAGATATGGATACTAAGATCAAGTGAAATGAACAACTTAATTATTGGTAAAAATTTGTTTTCCAGTATATAAATACCCCGTTGATCATCACTGGATCGGGTCTCGGTGGATACCTTGCCATTCTTTCCACACTACGCCTGCAACATGCAATAGATGTGGAAGAATCAATTAACGGTTCTAAAAAAACTAAAAGGCCGATTTGCATAACTTTCGGTTCCCCTCTTGTTGGTGATGCATCTTTCCAATGTGCCATCGCCGAACGACCAAAATGGAAATCCAGTTTTCTAAATGTGGTCGCAAGGAAGGATCCAGTTGCTAGTTTTTTCTCATCCATTGATGATACTCCATACAAGCCCCTTGGTACGTTCCTATTTTGTACAGAATCAGGTGGTCATGCGGCTTTTGAAGATCAAGATTTGATCATGGCAATTCTAGATGTCATGAGGTTATCAAATGCAGATAACTCACAAGTTTGTGATTATACAGACGTTTTAAGTTCAATGAGAAAAAAGGTAATGTACCGCGGGGTTCCTGGAGTCGGTGAATTAGACTTGAATTTATTAAGGGCGGGAATCACATTGCAGTTAAAAAAAGTTGATCTTTTGAAAAGTATTTCAGATGATCAAATTGTGAAAATGGAAAAGGAACAAATAGATATATTTAGAAAGAAGAATTTAGCAAATGCTTATGATCCTACCAAGAAGCTAAATGATAGTAAGATAAGTTTGACATATATGGAATGGTACATGAAGACTAGGAAACGAGAAGGGGGCTACTATGATAGCTACAAGAATCCAAAAAGCAGAGAAGAAATCGAGAAGAAACAAGAAATGGTGAGGCATAAACGTACTCTTAACCAATATTGGGAGAAGTTTATTGACGAGAAGGATAAAATGCCACAAAAAGAAGGCGCCAAGTTGCGTAAGCGTTGGCTCTACAGTGGGAACAACTACAGAAGAATAGTCGAGCCGCTAGATATAGTCGAATACTACCTGACGGCCGGCAATACAAACTATACGGAAAAAAGATCAAACCATTATAAGTTGTTAGAGAAGTGGTCGAAAGAAGACAAGGAGGTTTTGAAAACAAGCGAAGAAAAAAGGAGTAAGGCCGCTAGTCTTACTGAGGATTCTTGTTTCTGGGCACATGTGGAAGAGGCATTGATTAAGTTAAAGGAGTTAAAGAATGGAGGGTCTAATAGCAACACCGAGAGCAGAACTGGAGCTATTTGAGGCTTATGTGATGCTTGAGATCACAAACTACCGGGTGTCACCTGATATTTTCTTGGAGGGGAATAGCTTTATGGATTGGTGGCAGAAGTATGAGACACACAAAGGACCTACATATACTTCTGAGTTTGTGCGTTACATGAACAATGAGAGCTATAAATTATATAAGTAAGTGAGGCTGATATGTATCAGGTTGTCTATACTCATTCATGCAAGGGCTTGGAGTTCTGGCAAGAACTTGAGAATTTGGAGTTGTTTTCGTTTGTTTTAATTTATAAAGGGAGTCATGGGATGCCACATTACCCATGTTCTCTACTTGTTCTTTAATGTTGGTTTGTTATTTTTTTAAGAGTGTCGTTTCCCATCTTTGAATGAATATGGAGAGAGTTTATTTTCGAATATCTTCTCTAAAGCCCTCTCTAGATTCCTCATGTTTTCCTTTAGCCATTTGATAGCTCGATCGACACACATTAGTGGTAACACATCGATCGTGATCCATTGATAACCCGTCAGATGTGGAGATTTGATGGAAAAGCTGGATATTTTATTGATGCGCCTCTATATTATATATGTTCTACATATCATTCATGTCTCGGTTTTGATTGTTTTTTATGGTAGATTCATAGGTTTTGGTACCTTATAAGTTCCTATTTGAAATTACATGCCTCATAACTTCGGAATGGAGAAAACAATTAAAAATAAGAAACCCAACATTCTGAAGTAGGAGCCACGGTCTTGGGTGGGAGCCCACACCCAGAGATGAAGACACATGCTCGTTGGTGAAGAAGTTTTTCAAAAACCAAAACATACAGCCTTTTATGTGCTCTAGATTATACATGTTTTGTACATCATTTTAGTCCTGATTGTGGCTGTTTTTCTGTGAATGTGTACGATTAAATGTTTATCTTGTTTTCTTTTGTGAATTTCAGGTAATTTACCTTTGAATGAGCAAAACAAGCAAATAGACGGGGGAAAAACGAGAAATTTCTGACAATGTGCCTCATAAGGCACGCCATCATGCCTTAGCAGCCAACATAAAGACAAAATTACCCTGAAGTACGTCCCCGTGCCCCACTAGACATAACTCAATGATTCTAGGTGCCTAATCTTTGTGGCTTGCATGCCAATCTTTATTATTTTATTTTTTTTAGTTCGATCATTTTTTAAAGCATTTCATTAATTTTATTTTTACAGCTTTGTCTTTAAGTATCTAATTTTTTATTGCTACATTTAATTACGCCTCTTATTTTAACGTCGCTACGTTGTCTTTTTATATTTATTTTTATTTACATTTATTTTTAACAATGACATTGTTTTAGGTACCCCGTTTTCCACCGGCAACACGCGTCTAAGGGAGGAGGATATGGTAGTGGCTTCACCATCACTGCTTCCCTCCTTCCACGGCTTCACATTTGAAGAAACCACAGTTTCCCCAAGCCGCTACTAGTTGCGAGAAATCCAAGGAAATGCGAGTGTTGACCATTTTCTTTTTTAATTTTATTTTCAAACCCCAAGCATTCTACTTCAAATTTATAACCATACCCTTCGTTCTAATACTATTCCACTTTAAACTCGTTTTTTTTCTCTCTCCTTACGTGATGCAAGATAATTAGATGCATCTCCAACCTTTATTTCTACCGTACCCTCCGTCAAGTCAACTAGTTAAAAACAAGAAACACATAAAGTGCTGCGAACAGCCCAGCCCAGCCCAGCCCATTTAGTTTTAGTTAATCTACAAAAAATCAGATAAGCAACCGCGTGTTAACGTGTGCCGTGTGGGACCGGACTCTTCATCCCCCCTCCACGAAACGAACAACCTAGAAGTGGAACTCTAGAAGCTTTCAAGCAGACGTAGTGGTTTAAAATTTAAAAAAAAAAAAAAAAAGACGTACTGGCTTACGCCCCAAGCCAATCCAAAGCTATATAATCAATCATCTTCCTGAAACTTATAATCCATCAATTTCACTTTCTTCAAATCATAAATTGTTCCCCAAGCTAATCTCAATCCCAACATCCAGACCAGAGAATCACCATGGGAGGAGGAACCGAAGCTTTTCCAGATCTCGGCAAACACTGCCAGCTTTCCGATTGCAAACAGCTCGATTTCCTTCCATTCAAATGCGACGGCTGCCACAAGGTAAATTCACAAACCACAACATTCTCCAATCAATCCCCCCTTTCAATTTCCACAATCTCAATTCCAATTCGTTGCAGGTTTTTTGCGTCGAACACCGATCGTACAAGTCTCACGAATGCCCAAACTCCGATCACAACAGCAGAAAAGTTTTGGTCTGCGAGACGTGCTCGATGTCGATCGAGATTCCGCGAAACAGCAAAGGAGGAGAAGACGAGATCGCTTTGATGTTCGACCAGCATGAGAGATCTGGAGATTGTGATCCGAAGAAGAAGAAGAAACCGACGTGTGGTGTTAGGAGGTGTAAGGAGATTTTAACTTTTTCGAATACGAGTTCCTGCAAGTCCTGCGAGATCAAGTTCTGTTTGAAGCACCGGTTTCAGTCCGATCATGGATGTAAAAGTAACCGTGTGCCGGCTGTGGCGGCGGCCGGCCGTGGTGGTGGCGGAGTAAGGCCGTTTCTGGTGGCTTTGGCGGCAAGAAACGGTCAGGATTGTACGAAGAAGACGAATGGGTCTGCTTCGGCTTCTAAGCCTTCTACGTCTGTTAAAGCTTATTGAGATTGTTGATAATTATTTCATGATTGCTTTCTCAAAATTGTTGTGTGACTTTTTATTTTTATGTAAAATTTAACATTTTAATTTATATTTCTACGAGTTACGACCTTGTTAGCTTGATTTATAAGCTAATGGATTCCGTAGTAAAAGTTCATTCATCATTTTGTTAAGGGTACATCGGTTCATCATTTTAAAAATAAAGTAGCATGAAGCTAGAAAGTATAAGTACACCAAACCACCAACAAGAAAAACAAGCAAGTTACATATGAAACGTAAAACGTAAATTTACTTCAATCGCATCATTCTACCCCCAACTTTGGATCTATTTTTTATCCATAGATGCGATATTGTCTTGATTTCACCCAATAATTGATTAGCTATTATGTTTTTATTGTTGTATACTTGATCATTGCGAGCTCTTCAAATGCACAAACACGTCACTGACATTATGACAAAAATGATCTTCTTTCTTTTTTCCACTCCATTTGTCATTTTGTGGAAGTTAGCAATATCCGTCATAGAAAATGTAAAAACTGGTGTAGTCTTGATCCATCTTGATATTAAAAACTACAACTTAGATGATGACCAACGACAAACGGTAAATAGATGCTCATGTGTTTCTTGGTCGTCCACACATAAGGGGCATAATGTTGACTGAACCGTGATACCCCTATTTGCCAAAGCGTAGAGAGTTGTAATCCTTCCTTGTAAGGCCCTCCACATGAAAATATTAGTTTTGATTGGGATCCAATTGTTCCACAAGAAGCTTGTTTGATCCACTTCTAGTTCAACGCTCTTTAAAAGTTTGCGTACATGGCTGGAGTAAATTTGGCTCAGATTTCTTCTAACAGATGGAAGATCAATGCCTAACTCAAATAGTGAGTTTTTTAAGGTTGAATTGTTTAATTAAATGGGTTGTGTTAAGGTCGACATGCTTAACTTGTTTAGTTAAACATGTCAACCCGTTATCTTGTTTAATGAAAAAGATTGACCGGCTAACCCATTTATTACCCATTCAACACGTTATCTTTACATCCCACCAACTTGATTAATACGTTTACATTTTGATTATCACGTAACAATACATTTAATGCATTGCATAAATAAGTTACCTTATTGGCATGTAGTCTCCATGTTTCACGGAAGTTACCTTATTACTTTCCTACTAATTTCTCTTGGTTGTATATTTTTTCTATTTGACTATTGATTGACTAGATCATCAATCAATCACGGAGAACTAAATCCTATTACATATTATCTAACACTCTTACATATTATCTAAGGATTAGTTTGTTAATCAAAATTAATCTTAATAAATATCAAGTACGTATGTCGAGAGTGCACATTTGTATAAATTTATTCTGATTTGGAGCCATTTTACTACAGGGTCCAGGCACCGACCCCAATAGTTGTGGTCCAAATAGTAAAGCTCTTGACTAGGATAGAAATCTAGTTATCAACCAAAAATCTGACTCAATCCATGCGAGTCAAGTATCCAAATACACTAAAAGTGAGAGGTTTTGAGTTCAAGTCCCACCTATGACAAAAAAAATAAATGGGAGTCCACGTTATGCCAAGGGGTGAGTCTCACCTATGGTGAGTTTCCTCCTGATTGGAAATGAAGATGATCGGGTGGGTGGGTAATGCCTCCGTCAATGATCCAAATACCGTTAAAAAAAACCATTCGAAAAATGAATATAATCCGTTTAGGGGCGGTTTCCAAAAGTTCAAAATTAAAAAAAAAAAGAGTTAATTGCAAATTTCGTTCCTGTGGTTTGAGCCAAATTGTAGAAATAAAACTTTTTTGCATCAGATACTCTGTGGTTTGGTTTATTACAAATTTAGTACAAACACTAACTCCGTTACTGAAGTTCTATTAAGTCCAGGGATATTTTGGTCATTTCATCTAAGGTAAAAGCAATTGCTTGGTACAATCTATTAATGCATATAGTTAATATAAAAACTTATTTTAAAGATGGAGGGCTATTTGTGTAAATTACATAAACTAATTAAAAATTAAAAAAAAAACATATAGATAGCCTTTGAACTCTCATTCCCTTCCTAGACAACAACCAGATACCACCACCAACTGACCATCGTCACCGCCACTAGATCACGGTAACCATACCTCCACCACCATCCACGGCCATCGTGCCGTAACCACCACCACAAAACAACCAGTCCCCTATCTTTGCCGATCCTCCTTCCACCAATCTACGACCAGGTCTCGTTGGTTTCTGAGAAGATCTAATCGCTTCAGCAAGATAAGAGGATCTCGCTGGTTTATGGCGTCGCCACAACCACCACTGCCACCACCACCACTGCCACCACCATTGACTTTCATGTTTCATCATTTCCAGAATCCCCCAACCACCACCATCGACGTTTTGATCACGACAGATCCAACCTCGAAAAATGTTGATTCTCATACAAACATACCCCAGAAATGACGATTTGTGTTGAATCCCCAATCGATTCGAGTTAGAGATGATGCAGAAAGGAGAATGTTGAATGCCTATCGGTATTTGGGCTTGCTTGCCGGAGGATTTACAACCGATGCTCCTGCATCAAAATCACCCATCGATTTGGGTTATCTCCAGCCCTAGTTCATCGATTGGGGTTTCTCCAATCTCCATCACTTTTATAGAGACTTTCTATGGTTGTGTTAAGAGCCAGAGGGTGCGAGAATGAGATACAATTTTGTGATGTTCGTGGTTGTGTTGAGAGCCAGAGGGACACCCGATGGTGGTAGCTGTGATGGAAGACGGTCACCGTGGTACACATTGGTGACCCATCGGTTTCGGAATGGGATGGGGTTGTTAGGTTTAACTAAAAAAATATGGACCCCACATTATTATAATTAATTATTATTATTATTACTCTTATTATTTTTATTTTTTTCTTAGAAGAAAATTATACCTTGCATTAAGGACTTGTACCAGCATCAATTGTTTATACCTTAGATAAAAAGACCAAAATATCCTCTGGACTTAATAGAATTTCACTAACAGTGTTAGTCTTTTGTACTGAATTTATAATAAACCCAAACCACTGAGTATCTGATGTAAAAAAGTTTCATTTTGGAGGTTTTTGCAATTTGGCTCAAACCACAGAGACAAAATTTGCAATTAACTCAAAAAAAAAAACCCCATTAAAAATTTGAATATAATCCGTTTAGGGGCGGTTTCCCAAAAATTCGAATTGATGCTCTTTTTTATCAAACATATCTGATACGACATTCATATCAAGTAGTTATATTCTTTGTTCTTGATAACCGAGTTTTCTCTTACCAAATATCAATTGTACCATCGAAATGATTTTGATACGGACTCCCAACAATTATCAGTAATCCAAATACACCCATTTTATTCATCATTAGTTTGCAGATCCAAGATTTCTAATCCGTTTTCGGTTCCATTTCACTAAGTTGTTCAACTCGATTAAGTGGTTCAATGCCGTGCTTTCATATTGGCCCTTGAACATTAGTTGTTGCTCGAAGAATTGAACAAAACATTAAAATCAGCAAAGTTTAAGTTTGAATACCATCTTTGATTCAAGCTCATTTACACATTCGAAGATGTTTCTATCGAAATTCGAGTCAATAGGTGATCAAATTCATATCGCTCATTGATTCCCATCAGGATCCGGTTGCAAATAAACAAGAAACCAGAGACAACCGATATCAAAGGGTTTTTTTTAGCACAAATTCCTTATGAAAACTTTATCTTTAATAAAGCGGGTGAACAGTATGACTCCACAAGTCAAATGCTCACAGGTTACTAAGAAAGTCCCAAGAAGTAGATGGTGATCGATTCATTTTTACGTTTCAAGATCAAAATCTAGAAAAAAAAGTGTGTATGCGTTTACAAATCAAACGTTACAGACAAAAATTCGATCTATTGGCATATTAATTCACGTTTCTCTATTGACTTGGTCTTCAACTTATTGGCGTGCTATATTCTCTGTGAAGGTTCTTGGCAATATAAACTGACAAGTGCTAATTTTATAACTACCTACGTTATATTCGCTTTAACCCCATCCATTAATTAGTATCCGGAATTTATTACACTATCTATCCTCTAATTTATAACTTTTAAACCGTTATATTATTTATATTTCAAATAAGGTGGTGTTCGCGGGTTGAGAGGTCAAATCAAACTGAACCTAGAAAATTTAACACGAACCGGTTTTGAAAAGCATGCATGTCACACACATGAACTCAAATACGAACCGTACGTCATGAACCGATTCTTTTACATTTTTCATTTTGTAACTTTGAAATTACAATTTTATAATAAAAAAATACAAATGTATATAAGATAATTATTTTTATTCATAAATCCAATGGAAGTTGCTCAATTTTAAAAACTAAAACTAATAAAACGTTTTAAAAGACGACTTAAAATGAATAAAATACTATAAAAACGATATAAAAATAAAGATAATGACGACTGTCAAACAAACTACACAAAATTGTACACCTAAAAGGAATAGTAGAAAACTAAACAAAACCAATAAAAATGCTTAAAAAAATAACCTAAAAAAATAAAAGAAATAAATAAATAATATTTTTAAGTGTTTTGATAGTTACATGTTTCTGTTTATATATTTTTTTTTCCTTACGTAGCGTTAAAATGAAACAATTTTATATATTCATGTTATCTCCGCAGAAAACACAACAATACACAGGTTGTAAAATCTAACTTTTAAGTCAAATATAGAAAGACCTATTAGACTCCCACACATTCACGTTCTTTGTTGACCTGGTCTAAGTAAATGCAAGGTAAACACACATTCAAGAGCCATTGGAAAAACAGAGTGTAACTAACGTTTAGAATCCATTTTTTATATTAAAATTTCAATATCTAAATAACAAATTTGAGCAACTTCCATTGTAGTGTAGTAAAAAGCCTATGTTTCCTATTTGAAATATAGGTTTGATTCTTACGCGCAGCACTTTGGAGAGGGCATTGGCAATGAGGGGAGACTTGGGACTGAGAGGTCACAAGTTCGATCCCTGAGCTCCCAGGTTTTACTACCTGGCCGCTCGCGAAGATGGATTTTCCCTGGAATAAGCCTCAATTGGTGTAAATAATCCCCGGGATTTCTGGGCATTCGTTGGCCGTTCAAAAAAAAATAACAAATTGAATTAATAATCCAAAACTATGATTTACTCACCGAGTCACTGATAATCTAAACTATCATAATAGCGTAATAAATATACATTCAAACTTGATTACATTTATTTTCGTTTGTTTTTCCTTTTATGTTTCATTTTATTCAAAGTCATAATTACGAAGTGAAAATCGAGTGTGAATATATGATGATTATGTTACTAAGATTGTTTTTCACAACGGAAATAAAACTTGAAACTGCTATTAAACAAACTGATAATTTGAATTATTATTTATCAATAGTTCATAGTTTAAACTTTTAAAATCAATTTACCCATCTAAATTTTCAAAATTAAATTTATAACTTTTGAACAATTAGACTATGGTCCAAGTAAATGTAAATGACTGAGAAAAACATTCGAGTCCAATTTGAGTCCAATGTAGAAAACTAAACCTTCTAGATTACCACTACTATAAAAAAAATAACAAAATAAATAATTAAAAAGAAAAAGATGTCCGGCCACTACTATAAATAGACCTACTAACTTAGAAAAATTAATCAAACCAACAAACAATTAATCAATGGCATACAAGTTTAGCTTTTTGCCCTTCTTTTGTGTCTTATTCTTTCACTTCTCCCTTAGCAAGGGTAAGTTTGATAATGACACACTTAAACGCCTTCAAGGTTGTCACAAGGGTACCAAAGTGCAAGGCCTCCATAACCTCAAACTATACCTTTCCCATTTCGGTTACCTAAATTACCACCATACCCCTAACCACGTCAACTCTGAAAACGACGAGTTTGATCAAGAGCTTGAGTCCGCCCTCATAAGCTATCAAAACTTTTACCATCTCAACGCTTCTGGTACGCTAGATGGACCCACCATTTCACAAATGAACATGCCTCGTTGTGGAATACCAGATAAAAAAAGCAGTCATGTGACCCACGGGAGAAAATTGTTACATATCGTGTCTCATTATCAATTCTTCCCAAACAACCCTAAATGGCCCCCGAGTAAAAGTCACCTCACCTACGCATTTGACTTAACTTATCCAGACGCGTATGTAGCTCCAGTTGCTGAAGCCTTCACCACATGGGCTTCTGCTTCTGGCTACTTCACGTTTTCACGAATTGCTGATGTTACTAGTTCTGATTTAAAGATTGCCTTTGGAAGTGGAGACCATGGAGACGGAAATGACTTTAAGGGGAACGTATTGGCTCATGCTTATGCGCCAACAGACGGGAGGTTTCATTATAACGCGGATCAGAATTGGTCTGTGGGACCTGGACCCGTTCCAAGTGCTTTCGATTTGAAAACGGTGGCGCTTCATGAAATAGGCCATCTACTTGGGTTGGACCATAGTGAAGACCCAAATGCCGTAATGTGGAGTGGTATCAGTTCTGGAGCCGTAAAGGGTTTGAATCAGGATGATGTCCAAGGGCTAAAGGCTTTATATGGAGTTTAGCAGTTAAACTACATAACTAATTACTATGTGTACGTACGTTTCATTTAAGAAGCTTTGGGTGAGTTCTATTTGAGGATTGACTATATATGAAATAAAAGAATATTGTGGTTTTGTTTTCTAAATTCGGTGTTGTGTTTGTACATACTTTTTGAGAAAATGTGAACTACTTTTATTCGTCAAAGTGAAGAGAATTGATTCCAATCTTTTGCTCAATTGAAACTTATGTACAAGAGGATTAATATATATCACAAAAAAAAAAAAAAAAATTCAATACTAACAAGGAAACAAATAAATGTTGATGTGATCAAAGATGGGAATTGTATAGGAGAATAAGCCACTAATTTAGACTCCCTCTCAAGTTGAAGCGTGTAAGTTACGAATACCTGACTTGCTGAATAGGTGGCTTACTGCTGCGAGCCCAAGTCTTTAGTAAATAAGTCGATGATCTGTTCTCTTGGTGTCAATATCCTTCGGTTGTATTTCTTTTGAGTCAACACGTTCACAAATGAAAAAACAACCCATTTCAACGTGTTTGGTGCGTTCATGATAGACGGGGTTATTAGCTATGTGTCGTGCTGCCTGGTTGTCACAAAACAACATTGTTGGTTGTTTCTGTTCCATAATAAGCTCACTCAAGAACCAACACACCCACAAAATCTCGCTAACTGTAGTGGCCATAGAGCGGTATTCAGCTTCAGCTGATGATCAGGACACTACAGATTGCTTCTTTGACTTCCACGATATGGGAGATCCCCCTAATAGTAGCACATATTCGGTCCTTGACCTCCTTGTATCACGGCAACCTAACCAGTCCGAATCACAATAGCCACTTAGATTGGAACCTCCGTTTTTTGGTAATAAGATTATATGTCCTGGGGTTGCCTTTAAGTATCTTAAAATTCTATTAGCAGCCTCCATATGACTTTGTCTAGGATCTGACACGAATTGGCTCAAGATGTTAAATGCGTAAACGGTGTCAGGCCTTGTAGCTTGAAGATAGAGCAACCTTCCAACGAGTCTTCTGTATTAGCTTGCATTCACCCGTAGTCCTTTATCATCCTTTCCCGCCTTTAAATTTTGTTCCATGAGAAAAGCAGTTGGTCGTGATCCTGAGACGCCACTATCTTTCAATATGTTAAGGGTATACTTCCACTGGAAAAGGACCAACCCTTCCTTAGTTCTGGCATCTTGTATCCCTACGAAGTACTTTAGGTTTCGAAGATCCTTTATGTTAAACCTTTTATTGAGGTACTTCGTGGTTTCATTGATCTTGGGAACATTGTTTCAAACAATAATGACGTTGTCTACGTAAATGAGAGCAACCACGAAAACACACTCCCATTTTAGGAATAAAGAGTGAGTAATCTGCCTTCGATTGTTTAAAGCCAGTTGTGAGGGGGAGCCAATGTGAAATTTTTATACCAATTCCGGGAAGCTTGCTTTTGTGACACCCGACAATTTCAGGTTATTTCTGGCTAACACGAACCTACGTTATTTCAAACATACATGCATATAGTGCATCTATTAGGGTTTATTAGATGTGTTAGTTAATACACAAACACTCACACACAAGTCCGTCCCCAAACGTTGGTTGGCTATTTAAATAAAACGTTAAACAAACAAACATGATTCATGCAAACTCATATTACATGATTTTATGTGATTCTCTGTGTTACTAGAATTGCATGATTTACGATTAACTGTTTAGTAATTTTATAGACAACGCATGCAATACATGTTACTTGTAAGAGCACAGGCATACCGACAGAGCCGGCCCTGGGCCTGGGCCAGCTGGGCTCCAGCCCAGGGCATCAACATGTTAGGGGGCAGCATGATTTTTTGAAGCCCAATAGCAGGGTAAGTTTCAATTAGCAAAAACGATAAACGATATTTTAAACTCCCTTTTTAATTCCCAAATTTCTTTTCATTAGACGGCCCAGCCATCCGAATTGATGGGCTGGTTGCAATCAGGCCCATGTCATCTTTTTAGCTTTAGCCCAACAAATATTGCATTCCATTCCACTGCCTCACGTGATGTGAAGTTGTTTTATTTCTTTTATTCTCCTTCTGTTTAGGAGTAGCTAAAGTTTCCAAAGATCGTAAGCCTACAAAAATTTATAAAAGAGGAAAATTTCATGTGCCATTTTTACAGGTTTGTTTAGTGTCTGCTACACTTCCTAATGAAATATTGGAGATGACCAGCAAATTCATGACTGATCCTGTTAGAATCCTCGTAAAACGTGATGAATTGACTCTTGAGGTACACCATATGTTGTTGCTTTGATAATTATTATTCTGTCTGCCTTATCGTCTTTTCGTTTTAATTTACATAGTTTACTATGGCAGGGAATAAAGCAGTTTTTTGTTGCGGTTGAAAGAGAAAATTGGAAGTTTGATACTCTCGTGATCTATATGATACTCTTACAATTACACAGGCTGTAATTTTCTGTAACACAAAGAGAAAGGTAAATAATTCCTTGGCATATTTCTCTTATTTTGATTTAAATGCACGTAGACATCATTTTAGATGATTTATATTGTGTAATTTCGAAACTTTTTTTTAGTTAATAAAATCGGCGTGGAGATGAGCCGCCTAGATTGACTAGGTTCCAAACCCTTAAAACTTTGTGTTGTACTATTTAAAGTTTTTAACAGGGGCAAATTTTCGGACTCGCGCCCTGGGCATCCAAATTCTTAGGACCGGCCCTGCATACCGAGTCAGGAGGTTCTGCCTGACGAACCGAGTCAGTGGAGAAAAATGGTGTGCGTCAAACGTCACTGGCCGAGTCAGATAGATTTTTGACGAAATCAAACGCGCTGACCGACCAAAACATCTGACCGAGTCAACGGATCAAACGATTGACCGGGTCACACACGAAATCAATCAAACAAGCCCTAAGTGCCTAACCCCTAATCTGGGCCTATCGTGTTGGATCAATCTTACACAGTTCAAAGCCCAATTAACGTAACCATGAAAAGTGGAGGGAATGATGCCCCTTTCCGATTCCGTTTATTCCTCCGATGATCTCGATCTCCATCAACAATTCGCCTACCGTCTCCGTCTCCGTATCTCCGACGAGTCAAACTTAAACTACACTCATCTTTTCTTCTTCATATAAGGAAATCGTAATTAGGTTTTCTGTGGAAGAAAAAAAAAACATGAAAAACTCGGAGGAGAAAGTGGTGGCGGTGATCATGGTCGGAGGTCCGACTAAAGGTCTGAAATACTCTTCTATATGTTTATTGTTTTCTACTATTGCTTGATTTTTGCTCCTTTTTTAGGTTTACTTGATGATGTTTTCGCAGGTACTCGATTTCGCCCCCTTTCGTTTAATACTCCGAAGCCTCTTTTCCCTCTAGCTGGTCAGCCGATGGTTCATCATCCAATTTCTGCTTGTAAATCGGTAATCAAACTTCTTTTCATAAAATTAATTTTAAAATTTGATCCACAATTAGTCGAATTATCTGGATTTGTGTGTGTTCTGTGTTGTTAATTTGAGTTTGTGATGCTAAGTTTGTAAAATGTAGATCCCTAATTTGGCACGAATATTTCTCATTGGATTTCACGAGGAGAGGGAATTTGCTTTGTATGTCTCGTCAATCTCCAGTGAACTTAACATCCCAGTCAGGTGATTGATTTAACTGATTGTAACTGAAACTGTTCATGATGTTTGCAATTCTGTCTTGTTTCTGAACAGGATATTTCAAATTCTCAAACTTTTTTTTTTGAACGGCCTACTTTTATAAAAAAGAAACGAAACTAGCAAGAAGCTAGATTACATGAAAGAAGTGAAATGAAAGTTGCACCAATTGTTCCAAAAGCCAAAGATTTATATCACCAAACACCACCTCCGCCCTTTTACCAAATTTTCCAATTCAAATTTTCAATCTATATGCTGATATTTGAGTAAATTGTTGTTCAGATATTTGAAAGAAGATAAACCTCATGGTTCAGCTGGTGGTCTGTATTACTTTAAAGATATCATTTTGGAGGATAACCCGGTACACGAGTTCCTCAGTCACTGTTTGTTAATTGTTATGCATATTTTACGATTATACTCATGTTCTGACTCTCTTTTCCTTTGTTATGTTGCAGTCACACGTCTTTTTGTTAAACTGTGATGTGTGCTGTAGCTTTCCTCTACCAGAAATGCTCGGTTAGATACCATGTTATATAAAATTTTGTAAAATGATAATATGAAACATGGGTCGTTTGTTGATCTAATCTTGTTTTCTTGTAGATGCCCATAGAAGATACGGTGGGATGGGGACTCTGTTAGTTATAAAGGTGTGTATAAATCTTCTATATCTTATAAAAATGCAAAATTGAAGATTGAGATCGGCTGTTACAATACTTGATTACTTTCTGAGTAGGTTTCTGCTGAGTCCGCTAGCGAGTTCGGTGAATTAGTTGCCGATCCAGATACCAAAGAACTGTTGCATTACACAGAGAAACCCGAGACTTTTGTAAGAATTGTTTTTATAGCTGGTATGATTTGTTAAAGTAGTGTCTCAATGTCTCCATTGCTTTTCCTTATAGTTTTTCTCATAATTTGCAGGTAAGTGATTTAATAAACTGTGGCGTTTACATATTCACCCCTGAAATATTTCATGTTATTGAAGATATACGTACTCATCGTGAAGACAGAGGTCAGCTTTTTTAGTCACTCTCCTTTTAGCAAGTCATACAAGTGACAAGTGTATCTTTGTGGTTCTTAGACTTAAATAGTTACAAGTTTTGTGTTCTGATGTAGCTAACCTGCAGACTTTATCCAGCTTTGAGGCCCTTCGGTTGGCAACAAAGTAAGATCTCACTTCTCAGTGTTGTATTTTTCATTTGTAGTAGTAAATTCTTGAAATATCCAAATTGCCAAGCTTGGAAATTTACTTTTAAAGTAGGATATTACATGCCCTATTTAATTCTTTACCATTTTATTATCGTTTAACAGGACGCATGCTAAGGATTTTGTTAGATTGGATCAAGATATATTGTCACCTCTTGCAGGAAAGAAGCAATTATACACTTACGAGACAATGGATTTCTGGGAACAGATTAAGACTCCAGCGTATGCCAACTTTTGCATTTATACTGTTTTAGGCTTTATTTATATATTCTTTCCTCATCCTTAAATAAATATTGTAGGATGTCACTGAAATGCTCAGCATTGTATCTTGCCCAATTTCGATGCAAATCTCCTGGTCTCTTGGCTTATGGTGATGGGACCAAGAATCCAACGGTTATTGGTGATGTTTATATCCATCCATCAGCAAAAGTTCATCCAACTGCAAAGGTCAACAACCATTTACATATCATTTTATTTATATTGATTAAATCTATGTTATTGAATTTGTATCCCCTCTTCATTGCAACAGATCGGTCCAAATGTTTCTATTTCTGCAAATGTACGAGTTGCTGCTGGTGTAAGGCTCATGAGTTGTATCATCTTAGATGATGCTGAAATACAGGTACATGACTGAATAATGTTGAATAAACTTATGATCATATATCATTTGAAACTAACAGCTTTTATGTTTTTGTTTCAAAAAGGAAAATGCATTTGTTACGTACTCGATCATTGGTTGGAAATCCTCTCTAGGGAAATGGGCCCGTGTCCAGGCAAGTTTTGGTTGTCTTCATTATGTCCTATGTTGTGATTTTCTTTTTGTATTCACGACAAAATCGTTGACTTGTTCAGGGTGAAGGAGATTACAAAACAAAACTAGGAATCACGATCCTTGGTATGCACTTTACTTGACCTTTGAACCCATGATATCCGTGTATGACTAGTGGTGGCAAAATGGACGGGACTAGCCCGTAAACAACTCATTATTTTTATTTATATAAATAATGAGCTAGACATGATAAGAAAACTTTAATATTAAAATAGTATTCTTTTTGTATAACGTGTTGTAGGAAGTTTCATCTATTTGAATACATAGTTCAACTTGTTTCCTTCGCATTAATACTTTAGTCTAATGCAATGGACCCGTTAGAGAAAGAACATGACTGAAAATGACCCGTTTGTAGCCTGCTATGTTAAATGGGTTTGGAATTGCCGCCTCTAGTTATTGTGCTTAAAGCTTGTGTTTTTTGGTTGCAGGAGAAGCTGTGACGGTTGAGGATGAAGTTGTGGTGGTTAACAGCATTGTTCTACCAAACAAAACTCTCAATATAAGTGTACATGAGGAAATCATCCTCTAAACCCACCGAGTCAAAGTGCGTTTGGTTTTCGTGTTTTATTTTGCTCAGAGTGAGGTTATAAGGTTTCAAGACTTTCGTGATTACTCGGCTAAATTCTACAAGAGACGTTTAGGTTTTAGAACATCCATATTTTGGTCATTACTGTTATTTAACTTATTTAATGACTTCTGAATACTGATAAATGAAAAATAATTTTGGCCAACTTTAAAGATAGATAAGTGACCATCCCTATACAGATATTGTTTGTTTGGTTTTCATTAAATCTCTATGAAAACAATTGCACATTTTACTAAAGACAATGTTACCGCTAAGGTACTTCTAGTTAATTATCAATTCAATGATTTCCATTGAGCTACACTCAAGTTTCATCCTCCCCTTATTAAGTGTTACTTTAACCAAGCTAGTGAGTACAAGCAGCTGGCTCATTCTTAAACAGCCATGAAGTTGGTGCCTCTAGCTCCTCTGGTTTTTTTTAAACGGCTAATTCATCACACATGCCTACTTAGTGTTTAAACTCAGTGTTTAAAATCTTTTAGCCGAGGAGCAATCGTTTTATCACCAGACTATTTCCTTGCGATTGATAGCTTATTGTATAATGTTCCATTTCACTCTCTTTTCTTTTTCACCATTCTGTCGCAAGGTAGGTAATGCAATATTTTAAGAAAATTCATAAACCTTTGAATGAAACAATTCAAATCAAAGCAAATGACAACCCTCAAAGGTTTATATTACCATAACATTTAGAACTTACAAAGAGATAGAAGGCAAACAGGTAACAAGATGCACCGCTAAACCCTTTTGTATAGCAAAACAAAGTCGTTTAAAAAACTACATCCATAGATTTAGATGTCATGACATTACTGTGCATAACTTGGACCCCGCCAAGTAGCTCGACGGTCTCAGATGTGAAAAAACTAAA
>JBCNJP010000015.1:16373893-16422940 GCA_039602395.1 Deinandra increscens subsp. villosa | reverse complement strand
ATATGCTGATATTTGAGTAAATTGTTGTTCAGATATTTGAAAGAAGATAAACCTCATGGTTCAGCTGGTGGTCTGTATTACTTTAAAGATATCATTTTGGAGGATAACCCGGTACACGAGTTCCTCAGTCACTGTTTGTTAATTGTTATGCATATTTTACGATTATACTCATGTTCTGACTCTCTTTTCCTTTGTTATGTTGCAGTCACACGTCTTTTTGTTAAACTGTGATGTGTGCTGTAGCTTTCCTCTACCAGAAATGCTCGGTTAGATACCATGTTATATAAAATTTTGTAAAATGATAATATGAAACATGGGTCGTTTGTTGATCTAATCTTGTTTTCTTGTAGATGCCCATAGAAGATACGGTGGGATGGGGACTCTGTTAGTTATAAAGGTGTGTATAAATCTTCTATATCTTATAAAAATGCAAAATTGAAGATTGAGATCGGCTGTTACAATACTTGATTACTTTCTGAGTAGGTTTCTGCTGAGTCCGCTAGCGAGTTCGGTGAATTAGTTGCCGATCCAGATACCAAAGAACTGTTGCATTACACAGAGAAACCCGAGACTTTTGTAAGAATTGTTTTTATAGCTGGTATGATTTGTTAAAGTAGTGTCTCAATGTCTCCATTGCTTTTCCTTATAGTTTTTCTCATAATTTGCAGGTAAGTGATTTAATAAACTGTGGCGTTTACATATTCACCCCTGAAATATTTCATGTTATTGAAGATATACGTACTCATCGTGAAGACAGAGGTCAGCTTTTTTAGTCACTCTCCTTTTAGCAAGTCATACAAGTGACAAGTGTATCTTTGTGGTTCTTAGACTTAAATAGTTACAAGTTTTGTGTTCTGATGTAGCTAACCTGCAGACTTTATCCAGCTTTGAGGCCCTTCGGTTGGCAACAAAGTAAGATCTCACTTCTCAGTGTTGTATTTTTCATTTGTAGTAGTAAATTCTTGAAATATCCAAATTGCCAAGCTTGGAAATTTACTTTTAAAGTAGGATATTACATGCCCTATTTAATTCTTTACCATTTTATTATCGTTTAACAGGACGCATGCTAAGGATTTTGTTAGATTGGATCAAGATATATTGTCACCTCTTGCAGGAAAGAAGCAATTATACACTTACGAGACAATGGATTTCTGGGAACAGATTAAGACTCCAGCGTATGCCAACTTTTGCATTTATACTGTTTTAGGCTTTATTTATATATTCTTTCCTCATCCTTAAATAAATATTGTAGGATGTCACTGAAATGCTCAGCATTGTATCTTGCCCAATTTCGATGCAAATCTCCTGGTCTCTTGGCTTATGGTGATGGGACCAAGAATCCAACGGTTATTGGTGATGTTTATATCCATCCATCAGCAAAAGTTCATCCAACTGCAAAGGTCAACAACCATTTACATATCATTTTATTTATATTGATTAAATCTATGTTATTGAATTTGTATCCCCTCTTCATTGCAACAGATCGGTCCAAATGTTTCTATTTCTGCAAATGTACGAGTTGCTGCTGGTGTAAGGCTCATGAGTTGTATCATCTTAGATGATGCTGAAATACAGGTACATGACTGAATAATGTTGAATAAACTTATGATCATATATCATTTGAAACTAACAGCTTTTATGTTTTTGTTTCAAAAAGGAAAATGCATTTGTTACGTACTCGATCATTGGTTGGAAATCCTCTCTAGGGAAATGGGCCCGTGTCCAGGCAAGTTTTGGTTGTCTTCATTATGTCCTATGTTGTGATTTTCTTTTTTTATTCACGACAAAATCGTTGACTTGTTCAGGGTGAAGGAGATTACAAAACAAAACTAGGAATCACGATCCTTGGTATGCACTTTACTTGACCTTTGAACCCATGATATCCGTGTATGACTAGTGGTGGCAAAATGGACGGGACTAGCCCGTAAACAACTCATTATTTTTATTTATATAAATAATGAGCTAGACATGATAAGAAAACTTTAATATTAAAATAGTATTCTTTTTGTATAACGTGTTGTAGGAAGTTTCATCTATTTGAATACATAGTTCAACTTGTTTCCTTCGCATTAATACTTTAGTCTAATGCAATGGACCCGTTAGAGAAAGAACATGACTGAAAATGACCCGTTTGTAGCCTGCTATGTTAAATGGGTTTGGAATTGCCGCCTCTAGTTATTGTGCTTAAAGCTTGTGTTTTTTGGTTGCAGGAGAAGCTGTGACGGTTGAGGATGAAGTTGTGGTGGTTAACAGCATTGTTCTACCAAACAAAACTCTCAATATAAGTGTACATGAGGAAATCATCCTCTAAACCCACCGAGTCAAAGTGCGTTTGGTTTTCGTGTTTTATTTTGCTCAGAGTGAGGTTATAAGGTTTCAAGACTTTCGTGATTACTCGGCTAAATTCTACAAGAGACGTTTAGGTTTTAGAACATCCATATTTTGGTCATTACTGTTATTTAACTTATTTAATGACTTCTGAATACTGATAAATGAAAAATAATTTTGGCCAACTTTAAAGATAGATAAGTGACCATCCCTATACAGATATTGTTTGTTTGGTTTTCATTAAATCTCTATGAAAACAATTGCACATTTTACTAAAGACAATGTTACCGCTAAGGTACTTCTAGTTAATTATCAATTCAATGATTTCCATTGAGCTACACTCAAGTTTCATCCTCCCCTTATTAAGTGTTACTTTAACCAAGCTAGTGAGTACAAGCAGCTGGCTCATTCTTAAACAGCCATGAAGTTGGTGCCTCTAGCTCCTCTGGTTTTTTTTAAACGGCTAATTCATCACACATGCCTACTTAGTGTTTAAACTCAGTGTTTAAAATCTTTTAGCCGAGGAGCAATCGTTTTATCACCAGACTATTTCCTTGCGATTGATAGCTTATTGTATAATGTTCCATTTCACTCTCTTTTCTTTTTCACCATTCTGTCGCAAGGTAGGTAATGCAATATTTTAAGAAAATTCATAAACCTTTGAATGAAACAATTCAAATCAAAGCAAATGACAACCCTCAAAGGTTTATATTACCATAACATTTAGAACTTACAAAGAGATAGAAGGCAAACAGGTAACAAGATGCACCGCTAAACCCTTTTGTATAGCAAAACAAAGTCGTTTAAAAAACTACATCCATAGATTTAGATGTCATGACATTACTGTGCATAACTTGGACCCCGCCAAGTAGCTCGACGGTCTCAGATGTGAAAAAACTAAAGGTATCAAAAGCAAATTAACTTATTAAGAAAACCAGGATTAATAGTTAGTTTATAATTTATAGCTTCAAGCGACTGTATACACCAAACCAGCGAATACCTTTAATTAACAAAGTTTTTACCGTTTTTAAGATTTTTAATATAAACTAACAGTTTCATAAATATATAAAAAGAAACATGATCGAACTGCGCAAAGCCGTGAGCATCAAACCAAACAGCCTAGTTTGGGTGGTCTGGTTGACTGAACAACCTAGCCAGTTTGGTCTGCAGTTTTCAAAACCCTGGAATTCTAGGCAAAACTTACTCAACCAGAAGACCATAAACCCTTCTATACACATGGTTTGTTTTTAAACAACCAACTTATTTCTTGAAAGATTAAAAAACAGACATCAAATCCATAGCTAGGCAAAGTCAGTTCATGTTTTGAGCTGTAAATCATAACCCTAAAACATCAAACAACGGCTTATCACCGATCATGAAAGCACACACTGGTTTTGAATCTCACATAAGCAATCTGGGTTTTCGTTTTGTGAGTTTATTTCGGGTCGGTAAAGAAGGAATTAACATTCGGCATTATCTCGGGACTCTTGTTGCGAACAAACTTCCTCAATGGATGCTCCGCGTACCTTTCACCTTCAGCATGGTTATCCAGCACACCCGCAGTTCTGTTTTCTTTGGTTACTCTACATACATACATGCCAAGTTAAACCAAGCTAGTGAAACCTATCTGTGCAAAGTTAATTTTGACACTGCTTAACAATAACAATGCCTCAAATCCAACAAACCATTCTCAATGCCTCAAGGATCAAATCCAGCAATTCATAAGGGTGTTAAACGAATCGAATTCCGAGTTACTCGAGTTAATCGAATCAAGTTATTCGAATTTTTGAATTTTGATGTTGGATTCGATTTCGATTTGAATTCGAGATAAACTCGACTAAATTGAATTCAAAACTCGAATTCATGTTAAACTAGAAGTTCTATTCGATTTGAATTCAAATTTCGAATCGAATTGATTCGAATACATAAACATTTTAACTTGACTTCAATTTCAAAACTAGTGCAAATTTGAATATTTTCAACATCAAAAATTATAAGTTAACATAACTAATAGATTACTACAATGTCAAATGACCAACTCCATGACAAATGATCAAAGCTTACAAGTTAATATTACTAATAAAACATGAATATTTTTCATCAACTCCATAACTAGCAATCAAATTCCAAGTTTCATCAACTCTATAGCAAGTCATCAAAAGAAAAGAAAAAGAGAGTTGATGATATACTATCTCCATGGAATTTTGTTAAAGATCATTTAATACTCAATTGATGTTATTATGTTTCCAAGAAAAAACAAAAAAAAATGTACTTATGAGTTATAATAGGGGATTTTTTTAATTCTAAGATTTATATAAAATATAATTAGAAAAGTTATATGTATGATTCAAATTCTAATTTCGAATTGAATAAAATCGGAAATCACGAACTTGAGATTCAATTTGAAATTCTCTAACTTCGAATTGACTCGAATTTGAATTTAAAAGTCCGAATCAAGTTTCAAATTGGTATTTTCCAATACGAGTAGAATTTCAAGTTTTATCAAGCCCGATTCAATTACATACGACGGAAAAATATTAGCAAGTATGATGATGATGTAGTTTTGTAGATTCAATTGTTCTTTTTGAAACTAAACAACAGTTTTCAATTAACTATCCTTCCCTATTGATCAAATATATGATTCCACTTTGATTTGGAGAAAATTTCGGTGTTAAACCCTGGATGCATGATTAAATGCCGCAATCCAATTTTGTTCGAATTGGTTCACAGAGTACCTGACTTCAGGGTTGCCGCTGATGTTACGAACCAATTGCATGCCGCAGATTCCGACGGCGACGCCAAGAGCAGCAAACAGAGGGTATACCTGTCGAATACCATAGATCCGTTAGATCTGATCAACAAACACGAAGCGTCGTCCAAAATTGTATCGTTTTCTCGTCAAATCAGTACAAATACGGAACTAATTCGAAAAAAAATCAGGAAAAAAATCAAACGAAACACAGAGTGAGATCGATTGCTACAATTTTACGAACCTCGGGCCTCAACCAACGCTTGAGTGTTGAAGAAGACATTTTAAAGTTTGAGATCAACGCCGGCGGCCGGAAATCGGAGACGGAGAGAGACGAAGGTCGTTGCGACGAAAAGGGAATGAGAACAAAAGAGCCACCTAAAATCTGACTTGGCAGTTTAAATACGAAACCATCCTGGTTATCCAATGGACGCGAACCTCGGTTACAACTCCTCCGTGATATGTAAGATTAGCGGTTAAGCCCCTAAACTTTATAAAATTAATAATTATGATTTTCGGTAACAAATTTTTGTTCGAGTAATGATCAAATGAGAACTCATATTTTCAAAAGATTTGGATGACAACCGATCTAAAAGAATTTCGATTGAACTCATTTCAGCGACATTAAAACCAGCTTGTCCAGCCCTAAATATATATATTTAGGGTTTAGCTTTATGCCTGAGCTTTTAGGGTTTATCTTATATGATTTAATTTTAATGAAGGACATGTATGAAGAGTATAAAACAAGCATGCAGTGGGGGATAATGACTTTTTCAACGTTAAGGTGGGCATCTATTAAAGATAGACGTTGAGCCCGTTTGTCCTATTTGTTATGGTCTTGGATTAGTTGTCCAAGTCAATCAAGGAGTGTATCTCGTGGTGCATGTTTTTCGTTGATGATATGGTATTAGTGGTGGAGAGTAAATCAAGGCTGAATGAGATGCTTGAGGAGTGATGAGCAGGCCTGAAGCGGAAAGGCTTAAAGATACGCCGTTTTAAAACCGAATACCTTCGTTGTAACTTCAGTGGTGAGAGCAATGAGAAATAGACCCAAATCAGTATTGAAAGCCTAATTGTTCTATAAACAACCAGGTTCAAGCATTTAAGGTCATTTATTCAGAGTGATGTAGACATAGATACTGATGTGGCCCATGGTGTTTAGGCGAGTTGATGCAAGTGGAAAGCAGCAACATATACGGATCCGATAACCATGCCATCAAGAAGTCACAAGCACGTAAGCTAGAGGTGGCTGAGGTGAGGATGTTGAGGTGGATGTGTGAGCACGATATAATGGATCAGATAAGGAACGTAATTTTTTTTAACAGAAACTAGGAGTGGTGTGTATCTCGGATAAGATTAGGGAGGTGAGCTTAAGATGGATTGGTCATGTTAAGAGGAGACAAATGTTGACCTTTGTAAGAATCGTTGAAACCCTTGCTGTGAAAGTAATCAGGAGTAGAGGTAGACCAAAACTGACATGGGATAAGTGGATTAGACAGGATTTGTCGGACTTGCACCTCTTAGAGGACATGATATCAGATAAGAGTTATTGGAGACGTCGTATTAGGGCTAGAGACTTTTGGGGAGTATATGCCTTAGATACTTTTAAACCAGACCAGAGTTATTGGAGACGTAAAAAAAAGGTTCAACCGGTTGACCCTGAAACGTCGAACCGGATTGACTACTCAAACTTGTAAATTTATAATATGTATTTTATAAAATTTCAAACACGACAAAAGTAAAAAGAACTTCAATAAAGTCCTACAAAAAAAAACATCAATATAAGTTTTAATCAAACTATATTTATTTAAAAACAAACTAAATTGAAGTGTTGTATGCATTGAGTTCTTAAGTATTTAGTATATGAAATTTACTATCATCTTCATCCTCATTAATAAATAAAAGAAATATTTTGTTTAGAGAGATAAATAAACCCTATTTTGAAATACTTGCACTAAAACTTAAAAATTAATATAGAAAGACACAGACGAAAAGAACTTACCGTATGCGAAGAGTCGATAATCCTACTTTCTTTTTAGTTTTTAGCATGCAATGCGTGACTTAAGTTTTATAAAATGGTTCAGTTAACTGTCATGGTCGGTCCTTAGAATTTAGAAGCTTTGTTCGAGCTAAAAACATGGGCCCCGTTCAAAAATAAAATTGTAAATAGAAAAAGTTGAAAAGACAAAAAAATAAGTTATAATGATAAACATAAGAAAATTATGGTTTTAAAATGACATTCTAAGTAGTTACCGACAAATCTTACAGATCTCTAATCATTTTTATATAGCAAATTGATTGATTAAGTCTTCATAGTTTATAATATATATATATTTTTTTTAATATGGGCCCCCGAAACTGATGGGCCCTGTTCCATCGCACCTCTCGCACATGCTCAGAGCCCCCACTGTTAACTGCCCGGGTCCGGGTAGGGGTGAGCAAATGAAAATACCCGGCCCGGCCCGACAAAGCCCGACCCGAACCCGAAGCCCGAAAAACGAAAAAACCCAGGCCCGATAACCGGACCGCATGAAAACATAAAGAATCGGGCTTCGGCCCGCCCGGTTACATCGGGCTTTAACTTAGGCCCGCAGCCCGACCAAGCTACTATATTAGTCAGAATATCAGATCGGATTCTTCATTGAGTTCATTCTTCTGATGTAGTGTGCGCCAAGTCGCCAACAACAGCCACCATCGGATCGGAAAACTGACAATCTTCAAAGAAATTGGCCAACAACAGCCCTTGTTTTTATCAATTTGGTCCATTCAACTCAAATTGTTTATCATTTTCGATCTTTGCATTGAAGCTAAGATATATCTTGCAGCAATTAATCTTCATTTAGTGTCAGCCATTATGACGTGGTAAAATAGTTATCATTCCACTACATACATCATTTGTGGATACATCAACACATTCAACATCAAGGAATTTCAACTACATATAGATGTCTAAAACATCTGGCAGTTAAGTTGCTCTTTTAATTATTATGTCTTGTAAGTCTAACTATAGTCTTTGATAAAAAAAATTCCGGACATTAATACAGTATGAAGAACCACAAACTACATATGTAGAAACAGACTTAGCCGCTCTAATCTGAATCTGAAAAAGTCTACGAGTTCATTTCGATTTGAGGGAGCCTTGGCGTTTTTTTATATATAATTCCATGTCCATCGTTGTTTTTTTTATAGAGTTTCTTTTATTGATAAAATTTATGAATGGATGTTATTCAAATTTGTAAGAAATTGTAAATTTATAAATATATATTTAAAGTTTAGATGATAAAATATTTGATTTCCTAAAAAACCTACATAAAATACACACAAAACATATCATAGAAATCTACCTTTAAAAAAAAAATCACGACCGGGCTTCGGGTATTATATGTTTTTTCGGGTAAAGCCCGGGCCCGGGCCCAAGCCCGATTTTTATTAAATTCTAGGCCCGATGCCCAAAACACTATATGCAAACCGGGTCGGGTATCGGGTTTTTCCGGGTCGGTTTTCGGGCCTTGGACGGGCTACCCGATTTTTGATCACCCCTAGGTCCGGGTCTTAGGCAGTCAACCGTAAAAACCGCCAAGACAATAATCAACTCAGAATTAGACAAAACCGGACACACCAAACATGTTTAGCCTCCAGTCACCAGTCTAACTACCGATTCAAAACGAGTTTTATAACATTGAAAACAACTATTTTATTATTAGTTAACCCTTTTGTTTTATAAGACGCGTTTCACTCCCGTATATTTTTTAATATATTTTAAGTAACTTGTTATGACCCACCGGATCATACCCGCCGCCAGGCAGCATTGGACAACCCGCAACGAAACCACACAAAATATTGGTGGTTGAGACAGGATAGCACCGGAACGCCAAAAAACAAAACCCCTCGCCGGACCGGAAAATCGGCCGCCACCTTGAGCTCATCATTTTAATGGCGGCAGCTTCTTCCAGAGCTCTACTCTTTCACCGACTCACAGACCTCTCAAACCCCCACCACACGCCACTTCCCTCTCACTACTCCCACCATCTCCTCCTTCGCCCATTGCTTCCCTACCTTTCCACCGCCTCCGCCTCCAGGAAGCGTTCCGGCGGTTCCGCTACCGCCATCACCTGCCGTATCTCCGGTTCCGACGACTCTGTATCCACCAACTCCTTCTACCGTGAATTCTCCGTCATCGCGAACATGTTGAAGAAGATCGAGCCTCTCGACATTTCCGTGATTTCAAAAGGCGCGTCTGATTCCGTCAAGGACTCGATGAAACGTATGATTTCCGCGATGCTAGGTTTGCTTCCGTCGGATCAATTCTCCGTCACGATTACAGTTTCGAAACGTCCTCTCGTTCGATTACTTGCCTCTTCGTTAATCACAGGGTATTTCACTTCTATCTCTTCAATTAGACAGTTAATCGATTGAATTCCGCTGTAATTTGTTCAATTGGTAACTAGATTGATATGTTGATTAGGTATACGCTCTGGAACGCTGAGTACAGGATTACGTTGATGAAGAACTTTGAGACGTCTCAAATGAACTCGCCAACGAGATCTAATTCAGGTGATTGTAATGACGCCTTAATGGATCAGAACGAGGAGGAAGGTAAATTGTGTGATAATGATGTTGAGATGGAACATTGTGTTGAACAATTTGAGAGATTGAATCTCAAAAGTTGTTTAGCTGATTTGACTCCTGATGCTATGAAATACATTCAAGAGTTGGAATCAGAGCTATCTACAGCCAAGAAGGTGAGACACTTTGTGTTTGTTTGTATACTGCCTGCAAAGTTTGTCTCAGATTTGTCATGATTCATAGTAGAATTCTGATTTTTTAAGATGAAATATGTACTCGTTTATAGCGATTAGCGAATAATATTGTTTTTAAGATCAGTGATGACATACATTAGATTCATACTTCTGCTCATACTAGAACTTTAGTAGTTAAGCCATCAATTGAAACAGGAGGTACCAAAAAATCGAAATACTTGCCTCAATTGTTGTGAGATGATAAAAAAAATTGCATATTTTCTGATTTCTGTATGTGTGTGAGTTTTTTGTATGTAAATCTGTAGAGCTTGATACACAGATTTTCATGATTTTGTGTTATCCTTTATATCAGGAGCTACAGAGTCAAAAGCAGGAAACTATGCAAATAGGATATGCAAGAGAAAGTAACAATGATATATTGAAGTACTTGCGATCATTGGATTCCGACATGGTAACACCATAACTTGGTTAGCACACACAGACACGCACACATGACACATGTATGTGTGTAGAGTGGCGTCATTTCGAAATCAATAATATGTTGAGAAATGAGAACCACTTTACCTTGTATTATTTGTTATATGAATTGACTAGAATGCATGTGATGAGATTTATTTTTAAGAAAATATGGTACTTATAACATCTTGTTTACATGCACATATTCATACAGAGTGCATACAGTGTGCATATGGTCATACTTTATAAAATTTCAGAAAAGAAAGACTGAGGAAAGAAATAGATCATTTTTTACAATTTTACACTTTTCATTGAACCGCTATGGATGCGTGCTTATCTGTATATTAGCATTATATTGGTTTTGAAACGAACACGTATATACAGATGTCAGTTTTTCCAAGCTGGTAACTCATTTGCATATCGTGTTTTGACAGTTGAATGAACTATCAAAACCATCATCTTCAGAGGTAAAAGGAATTCTACAACAACTTGTTCATTGTACATCAATAAGAATATTTAAGGAAGACATCTCAGATTCAGAAGCAGTCCAAGAAAACTACAAAAATGACAACACTAACTTCTGTGAAACACGGGATTATCTTGCGAAACTGCTTTTCTGGTTAGTATAACATCCATACTATCACCATGCAGCCATTGTGCATATTCAAGGTTTCATGTGTGTTAACAGCCTCCAGCTATAAACAATCTTTTACAGGTGTATGCTTTTAGGTCATCAATTAAGAGGTTTAGAGAACACACTATATCTGAGACGAGCAGTTGGCTTTTTGTGATCATCCAGAAGCAAGAAAATGCTAATCTTTGCAACACATTCAAGTAAGAATACTGTATGTTGATCAAGTAGAGAATGTGTGCCTATAAACTTAGTTATGATACCTAGAAATCCATGTTTTTTTTCCTTCATATTCATGTGTATGTAGATATACAAAAAGAATCTATATCAAACAAACAAATATACAATAAAAAAGAATGAATCAAATATTCAAATTACAAACAAAGATTATCATCTCAGTTGCTGTTTAGGGTGTCTATAAAGATCATAAGGTGACCATAGCTCATCAACCGGACACGGCTCACCCGCGTCTAGTCTCACCCACGGTTTCCCTTTCCCACTCCAATGCAACAAACTAATCGGACCCGGGTGCAGTGACCTGCAGCTATGAACCCTGTTGTTCCCACCGAGCCCATGCTGGTTCCACCGGTGATCGATCCCCGCCACATCACCACCGAACACCAACAAAAACGGCGGGAGCGAACCCAGTTCATATATCCTCTCCACCTTCTGAATCTCCATCCATTTTTCAATTCTCCCCCTGAAATCTTGTTTTCTCCACTTCACCAAATCCATCACCATCACCCCTGTGTTGAAATAGCAAGGCTTCTTCCCCTCAAACACACTCGATAAACTCGAATCGGACCAAAATCTATCCGTAAAATACTTGGTGAAATTCGCATGACAGTAAACCGGAGCTCCGACTGCTGTCGACCCGGTTAACGGAACAGACCAAAGCTTCTGTATGTCATCAACAACTATGATATCCGAATCCAGATAAATCACCCGGGTCACACTCGGGTCAAGTATGTCAGCCAAGTAAGTCCTCGCATAATTCAACGGGTCTTCAAGCGCTTCACGAACCGAATACGAGATCAGATCCTTCACAAGACTATCATCGAACCCATAAACCATGAAACCCAAAGACGGAAATATGGTTTTAACAATCCGGGTCAAGTCTTCGGGTCTGGGCGATTTGGACTCCGATGCAATGAAATGGAAGTAAAGATTCTCGGGGCATGAAGTATGCATGAGGATCGAATGAACAGCAGCTACGGATCCTCTCAAGTAGTTGAAATCAAGAGTCATTGCCACGTGGATCACAGACGGGGGGCCGTATCCAGTGCATTGAACCCCGTTTCGGTACTCGGGTGCTTCGATATATTGCTCCATTTTAGAAGCATAATCGGTTCCAGTTCCGGTTCCGGTTCGGGTTCCAAGTGTTTCAGGAACCGAACGAATCGCATTTGTGGAAACAAGAACAATAATCAGCAAAAAAGCAACACCAAAAGCTTTATATCGAAGCATGTCATAAAAGCTTTTTATTCGATCGGAGACTCGCCGGCGGTCAAAATCGGTGGTCGGAGGAGAGTTTGAATGAGTTATGAGAAGATGAAGAGGGGCAGATGGGTGTTGATGAGTTATATATATTTAGAGTAGGAAAGACGCGTTTTGTTTTGAACACGGAAGGTGTGGAATGGGAATTGGGGGATAGTTGAAGGGGGGTGTTTGGAAAATTGGTTTTTGATTGAAAATTCAAAGTTGGAAGGTTCGAGGAGAATGATGTTTATTTGTGATTGTGTATCATTGATTTCCATGTTACCACGTGCCTCTTACTCTGCTACATTATTCGGTCGTCAAAAATTATATTGTTAGAATGTGCATTATCAGAAATATATTACGCAATTATTCGTATTTTATTTTTGAAAATTAGAAAATTTTAAATAGTTTTTATTATATGGTTCATTCATAGATAGAAAAAGAAAAGAACAAGAACAAAAATGGACAAGCACACAAATCGGTGACCTTTCGCCTTTTTCACATCACCGATAAACAGTCGATGACAGCTTACCATGACGAGAGAACATGCGATATGTTTGTTTATTTGTTTTTTTGTTTGTTTTGTGTTATAAATTTCAAATGTAAGAAATGAATTAAATTAGTTTAAAAAGGCAAATTTATTACCACGATTAAATAAGTACTTCCTGTTTTTTTATTTTTCTTTTTTCAAATCATTGTTTACTCTTGTTGACAAGATTTATTCCTGATGTCTAAATTTGGAATTTTTTGACAACACACATACCGAGACCAGGGTGTCTCCACTTAGGCTATCCGTAATGGGGCGTTATGGGGCAAAAAAAGAGCCTATAACGCCCTTGATAACGCCCCGCCCCACTACGCAGGGGCGTTATGGGGCGTTATCAGGGAAAAAAAAGGGCGAGGGCGTTAGCCAGGTAACGCCGAGAAGGGGGATAAAAGCAATGATTATGGAGCGTTATGGGGGCTTTATCCACTACACCATAAAGCCCCATAAAGCCCCTTGCCCAGTCAGCGTCCACATGGCGCATAATGCCCCTTGTGGGGCTTTATGGGGCTTTAACCATTACACATAGCCTTATACTACAATTCATGTAACTTTCTGTATGGATTTTTATGCATTAAAATAATTATAATACAGAACGATGATAAACAAATAATAAATATAAATAAATAATAATAAAAGCATTGCTAGAAGAAGATTCAATGTACCGCATTGATGCCTACCGTATTCAGTAAACTACATGTACATGGGTTCTAGGCTTCATGTAGAGTCTTGCCAAGATACCCAATAGAAGTTTTTTTTTTAAAAATTTTTTTAAAATCTTACTAGTTAAATAAGTTGAAGCTACTTAAAGGGTGGAGGATTGGATTCTGCTCTTCCATTATCGTGTTAAAGTAGTATTCATATCACTTGTATAGTTGTATAAATATATCATATTCCCTGGAACACTAGTGGTATTATTTGTTTGAAGTATTATGAGAAATCTTCAATACATTTGAATTTATAATATTTTGTATATCCCAAGTTTAAAGAGAAAAGATTTCATGAAATATTATATAATTTATTATCGTGTTAATCATGTTTGGTTATTTACTTCGTTAAACGTGACATGTTATATTTAATAACCATGATATACTTGTCATTATGTGTGATTACTGATTTAATTGTTGTGTCATGTCACCTATTTATTGAAGATATACGTCTATTAATATAATTGACGATGTATGTCTAGATCGGATGACGTCAAGTAAGCACTCCGACATAAAATTCATAGAACATCCATCGAAGGCCAGGTAGACGAGTCTTTAAAAACC
Source organism: Deinandra increscens subsp. villosa (assembly GCA_039602395.1). NCBI lineage: Eukaryota > Viridiplantae > Streptophyta > Magnoliopsida > Asterales > Asteraceae > Deinandra > Deinandra increscens. The sequence continues at coordinate 16,408,722 of JBCNJP010000015.1, read as the reverse complement.
CTTATTTTGTCCTAGAATTAGTATTTTACATAAAGGGATTAATTATTTCAAAAATCTTGTAAATAGTTACACATGATTAGTTATTTAAAGATTTAGGTCCAAACGATTTCATACAACACAACACTTGTTTCATGAGAAAACCTAATTTTCAAACACTTAAAGGGTTATAATTAAGTGTATGTATTTTATAGCAAAAACTATGTATTTAGCTTTGTTATCCAAAGAGTGGTAGTGAAATAAAGAATTTATTTACGACTCAATATTTATAAAAGTAGGAGAGTTTTATATAAGTTCTTTTGTGATAAAAGATGTTATTAAATTTACCAGCCTTATAATAATATTTATTGAAGATAAATATTATGTTTTACAAATTAATGATAATTATTTTCAAACCTTACAACGTTTATTTGGAAATAAATATTGTGTGTACATGTGAGTAGGGGGTGTCGAAAAATACCCAAACCCGATTAACCCGACCCAACTCGAACCCGAATAAGTTGAATAGGGCCGGGTCTAATAGGGTCTAAAAAAGATAATCGGGTTAAGCGGGTTAACCCGACAAACCCGAAATATTGTTAGGGTCGGGTCTCGGGTTATTATTTTTTTTTTAAAACGGGTTGCGGGTTAACCCGAATAATAATAAGGTAATAATGGATTTATTTTATAAATAAGGTTAAGTTATGCAAGAAATTCATAATCAATCAAGTTTAAACTAATTTTGTAATATAGTCTTTAAATTTTTAACCCCACATCAGCTACGTCGACGTGAAAAAAAATAAAATTAGACTTGCAATTCTGAATTCTGAAAGCCAATTCCCTTTAAAAGTTCAAACCCTTTGCACGTGAGTAGCTATCTCAATTCTCTAAGTTTTCAAAGTTGTTTACTATAGCTTTAGTCTTCATATCAGTAAAACAATATTACTCAATACTATAATCATATGTTATTATTGTCACTTCATCATAATCATTTATACATTACTAGCTACACTATCAGCCATGTTTTTACATATACCTTCGAAACATACATGCACATCACCTCCTCTATTTTTCTTAATTTACTTTTAAAACCCGATTAACCTAACTAACCCGAAACCCGACTAACCCAAACCCTACTAACTCGAGTCTTAATATGGTCGAGTTGCGGGTATGATTTTCTTTTAGAAAAACCTGACTAACCCGACCCTAATAACCTGAAAACCGAACGGGTTAACCCGATTAACACCCCAACACGTGAATAGTTTTCAAAAAGAAAAACATAAAACATGTCACGAGAAACTATTTATGGATAAAAGATATCTTGAATCGCTTTTCAATATATAATATTAAGGGAGTAATATTATTGATCGAACTGACTTGATAATAGTTGTGTTTACTTATGGATAAAATTTTTTCGCATGCAAACAGACCAATACCTTATTTCAGGATAAAATATACATTTATTCACGTTATAAATATCAGTATATCACCAAAGATGAACGGGTTAAAGTAAACAAGACTTGACTAGCCATTGAGTGCAATATATCATGGTATATATTGTCTCAGACCTTAAAGTATCTTATGTGATTTAGGACAGGTTAGGTCGACAGACTTTCGGACATTGCATTCATTCACACTTAGCTGATTAGATGAGTTTATGGCCCCTCCTTTTAATGGTTTTATTATTTTTTTTGGGGAGAGAAATACATGTAGTTTTCAGTGGAACCGTGCGGGTTACACGTGTCATTACATTTTTGTTATACGTTACTTAGTGATTCCCATTTGATTGCGTGAAACCTTTATCCATTCCCGATATAAGTCTCTACCTAACTGGACCGTTAATAATCGACATAGCAATGGTAATAATAGATAGATCTATTGGGTTTGACAAACCCTACTCGTGTTAGTCGCTCTAACAACTAGTCGGAGAATAACGGGTATATAATTGACCTAATTCATCGCACGTGTTTGGGAAAGCATGATGCATATGGAGCACTAACCTTTCAATCAAGTATCGGTTCCGGTGACTCATGACAATAGTATATGTGTAGGCCAGCAGAGTCATGTAAAGTAACTACTTGTACAAACCATGAAACAAAGTTTACCAATTTCAAACTCACATTTTTCTTAAACCTGTAAACTCAGCAACATAGTGTTGACCGTTTTCAAACATGTATTTCTCAGGTATAATTGTTGCATATAAGGGTGTTGCATGTATTAGTATCATGCTCGTTTGAGATACTCCGATTTGTTCATGTTAAAACATGTTTACCACCACCGCTAGCTAAGCTTCTGCTCAAACATTTTAAAACACAAATTGTAAAACGTTTACAACTACAAAGTTTCCACTAGACATTATAAAAACTGATTTATAAAACCTTCACCAATTTCAATTGCTTCCATTGAATGTTTTCAAACCAAAGTTTATAAAACGTATACTTGATTTTTTTAATTTTTTTTACAAACTACATGACCACAATCTTTAAAGGACCTTTTAGAGACGTTCGGGATCACTGTGCGCTAAGGTTCATGATAACGTCACACCCTTGCGCGGTGGGTGACCCTGGAGGACAGGGGTGCGACAGTCAGACCCATGACCCATTGCGGTTATCAGATCTGATTTTGGCAAAAGAAATGTGTCTTTAAGTTGTGGATGAATGATGGTTGTGGCATGTTAAAACTAAATCATAAGAAAGAGAAGTGGTTGGATAGATTTCCGTCAAGAGAGTAAATGACCGTCCAACGGAAATTGGTGGATGCATGTTACAGAATCAAGGGTTCCCGGGAGGGCGGAGTGGTTGGCCAAGGACGGCCTGGTGTCCAACACTCGGCTACAGTTGTCTGATGTGAGGTGCTCTTGAGTCTTGGTATTGGCTTCGGACCTGAAGGGAAAATGGACTAACAGGACGGTGGAGGGTGAATGATCATCCGGCTCAGACCTGGACTGACCTCTACCTCATTGCAATCCCGGATCTTCCTCGTGCATATATGTGTACACATGAGATGTGTTGTGAGCCACCCAGGCAGGAAAAGTATAAGAGTCCTCTGGCTATCCGTGTAAGAGTCCGGAGGGTGTTAATTATTCTCCCTCAAGTGGTTGAAGGGGGTATTTATAGCGCTTATATATACTTTGTCCTGGGGCATCATTAATGTGTTGACCTTATTTAGGAATGTGAAGTGTTGCAGGCGAGTGATGTAAGTGCCCATTTGCGGTAATCTGTTCAGATGATGATTAACAGTTAAATGTTGAACGTCGGTCTCCGTCTCTGTGGCTATGCAGGTTCAAGTCCCAGACGAGTGTTTGGGTTGTTCGATATCTATTGTGGGATAAACCCGACCCGACATACGTCATCACATGTTGTGGCCGTATTATATTTTCGAGAGCTATAATAGTTTGTGTAAGGTCCCAACCCGTTTAACGTACTCGTTTTGACCTTTTGAAAACAGGACTAGAAAATTTCAAAGTTTGATTTATAAAACCACCCATTATCATTAACAAAAGTTTACACCTTAGTGTTTACTTAACACAACCTAGCTCATCAGAGTATGGTTAATATACATTCATTATAAACAAAAACGCAACATTGATTTCAAAAGTATTTGGTGTTCAGTTCCGTAACCCTTCGATTCAATCTTGAACTGTTAGCTAATGTTTATCTGTCAAATAACACTAGTAACACGTTAGTATTAATGACACGTAACGGCTATTACACTAATACATCATTTAAAAACAAGAAACAAACAAAAATTCCCGGACAACTGTCGTTTGGAGCAAGGCATTCTCCAAGCGATACGCCCAGAACTGATTTTCCAGGGCTTCAGGCTGTATTTTCCATACTTAGACATTTTTCTGCATTTCTCACTTTAGTTCAACCTCATGCTCTCCAATCCTAAAATTGGTGTTATAAACTCACATTTACATGCATCCAATGGGATTTTACTCAATTCATTAAAATTTCATGTTAGAACCACAATTCAGGGGTCGATAACATATTACCCAACCTGTTTGACCCGTTAACATTTTAGTCACATAAGTGCAAATTTATCATACTTCCACATGCTATTCTTTCAAAATATAGCTATCCTTGGCACATATACATTGTGCCAAGCTGCTTGATCACTCGTGGGGACAACTTGAGGTTTATATTCTCATAGGGCCTCAACTTGCCACAAATTTTCAGCTCAACCCAAACGGGTCATGAACATTACACTTCAACTTGATCATGTATCATGACCATTTCTTCATTCCAAACTCATTTGTGCCACCTAGTGCTATATCGTTTTCAATTCACACTCACAATTTATAACAATCCATTGCATATAGACATGACTAAACTGCTACATGTTACCTTTAAGATTTGGCATTGCCGTCTTGTTGATGACCCGCTTGTCCACTTGATTCACCTATGACCACATCATTGATTTAAATTCTCTATTCCACATTCGTAATTTACACAATTTACATTCAATCACCAATTTAAGTTCCATGCATTCAGCATATACAAGTTATCACCCTCATTCAAGCATTTCATCAAACACCTTAGGTGCATACATTGAGTTCAACCTATCAAGCAACCTATGAATCATCAATTAACCCACTAGTGAATTCAAACACATCAAATTCAGTTCTTATGCTAATTGAAATACTCTATCCAGTCTACTAACATTCATGAAACTCAATTAACCAAACCAATGACCTAACCATTCATAACAAATTTCGATTTGTATGAGATGAGGTTTAACCCCCCATCTCAATCTCTACCAAAACGCACATAATCAATCATGCAAGATGAAATAAGCATCATCTAGACTCATAAACACATATACTACAACTTTCATACATCAATTTTGCCTTTGACTTAAATCCATTAATATCACATCAATCTAAAAATCACTTAACCAAGAACTCAAGAACCAAGGATGAAATCAGGATGTAGGAGGCTTCCTAAACCCGAATTTGGCTTCCCACTTCCTAATTTGCACTTCAACAACCTCAATTTTTTGATTTCACAAGATCTTGGCTTGGTCTCCTACTCCCTCCTCTTCTTGGTTGTTATCTACTAGTTTGGGAAAAAACCCATACATGTTTAATCCTCCTACTTTCAGCCATGGTCCCTCATGTTTACTTCTTTTATAAAAACTGGTCAAATCTCTAAAATTGCACATCTAGCCTCACAACTTTCCCCTAGTTAACCATAAATTACTAAATTTAACTTAGTATTTAATATTTGGCACTTAGATAATTCTGCTTAATTACTAAACCCGCTTATTCCATCAAAAACCCAAAATAAAACATAAATAAAATAAAATACGCAAAACATAACGAAATTCAGGATGTTACAATATGCAAATGCATGTTGCCAAAAGTATGTACACTTCTTAATACCCTATCGCCCAAGAGTTACGAATATCACTTGGTAAGTCCAAGACAAGAAAATAATATATGACAGATTAAAATAGAAACAGAGACACATTAAATGGCATTTAGTCTAATTGTAGGTTCAATTCATGTCGAGAAGTATAAACCAAATAATAGAAGTGCATTAAATGAGTGCCCGCTAATAAAGACACCCCCCCCCCCCCCCAAGCACCTAATGCTTTGGCAAATGCCCTATTCAGTTTTAGTAAAACTGTTCAGTGTTTGGGAGAGAAGTTTGACTTATCTTCTCGGAAAAAAGCCGTGTTAGAATATTTTCTCGCCCCTCATGTTCAAGATTTCCTGACAGTCATTCTCATTGAAGGGTTAGGTAAACACATGTCTGTAGTGGAGTATCCCTATTCTTAAGTATCGGTTAATGATCACCTTGTTTTCAATTGAAATTTGACGAGCATGCGATGCATTGTAAGAAGTTACCTGGGTTTAAATACGTACATGATTTGGTCATAGATGTTCTTTGTGATGTGCTTACATGGGTGGGGATACCAGCTAAAAAGGGAGCTCCTGTTAACTTTCTGACGGATTCGCTTGAAGGAAAAAATTTGTTCAGAGAATCAACATGTGTTTATTCCGTATGCATTTAATACATTTCGGTCCCTGGCCCCCGAGGCAATGAGTTTCCTTAATAGTGTTCAGCGGGCCGTACACAAGAAAATATCGCCCTAAAAATCATAGCTTTGTTTTTAATAGGATCAGTTTACTATTCAAAAGGGGTTATGAAACAGTTTGTTGCCATTTTACCTGTCATTTTGTTGTAGAAAATAAATAAATTAAATTAAATTAAAAAAAAAGAGTGTATAAATGATCGTCTAAAAAATATATTGATACCCCTCAATTACCTCGTTTTCACATCTAAAGTGTTCAGTACGTTTAGTTATAGTTTTTTTCTAAATTTTATTCTTTTAAAGACACGTTTAATGAGAGGCTGTATTTGACTAGTTTACAAAGACAACCTATTAAATATTTTCCGTCGTCTTTGGAAAGTTTTAGTTTGACCAATAAAGAGGATCACACGATTTTGATCTTCATTTTTCACATTCTTAATAAATTGTCTTTGTTTTTCTATATTATTGTACTAACTGGGTATCACACGTATCACACGATTTGCATAAAACACAATACACTAATACAGATATTGATAAATGGTTGACTAATTAATTAGGAGTACACTATACAGAAATTAACAATGTCTTTATATGCACATAAACAGTTGAACAATTAATTGAGAGTGTTTTTTTTAACGTTAAATTTGGATCACTGACGGGACCATTAATAACCCACCCGATCATCTTAAATCCCCATCAGGAGAAAACTTAACCATAGATGAGAAAACTCCCTGACACAACTTGTAACCTCTATTAATTTATTTTTGTTACAAGTAAGACTTAAACTCTAGACCTCCCATTTTATAATGTCTTTAGTACCTCCTCATAGTTAATTTGGCTAGAGATCATTGATAATCGAGAGTGTATTTTAGTCATATGATTCTATTAGCAAATTATTTATAACTTATTCATGAATCTATTACTTCCATATATGAGTAATTAAGTGGTAATTTATTTATTTATTCTTCAAAAATTCTTAAAATTTAAAATAAAAGACTTGTTTTGTCTATTTGATATGTATTATATTATAGTATAAATTAATTTATCTATATCTATTAATAAAATAAAAAAGTAAATGGGTTGTCACTTCCACCATTCTAGCCCTCTTTAATTATTTTTTCCCCAAGCAAATTATAACATATAAATTTATATTTTGTATTATTGTTTATTCATTATATAATACTTAATATTTGATTTTCCATATTTACTTGTTAACTCACTTCCTTTTTTCCTTGCTATTACACTCTAACAAATATTTTAAATTAGTTATTCTATATAAATTTACGATTAAATGGTAAGTTTTAATTAAGTAGTTAACTTTTAAAGAGAAAAATAAAAATACGTCATATTAATTAATAAATAAAAATTAACTTTCTTGAGTAAATTTTAGTGTGTTCAAAGATATGACAAAATCACTAGACCTTTATTTTTGAAACCACCATTGTAGCATTGTCTCAATGGTACCGGTGTTGTTTGGACTTTGGGGAAACCCAGGTTCAAACCTCACTGTTGGCAAATGATTGATGACCAAGGGCAACCTTGGTTCGAGTCATGATGCCGACCGGTTTTACCCAGCACGCAAGTTACTCCAAATAGTTCTGCTATTGTGGAGGCTTGCAACTGTCTAAGCTTGGGTTGAAACCTATGGGTTTCAACGTAGGTCCCATGTGGGCATGCTAGACAGTCGCATGGTTTTCCCGGGGAACGTCCATATGCCCCACACGACCCCAGCTGAGGCACGGTTAGGACACTCATGTCTGGCTGACTGTGGGGTGGACCCGTATCTCCTCCTCTACGGAGGTAGGATAGGTGCGCGATGTCCTAACCCATCGTGGCCAACATCGCCGTTCTAAAAAAAATAACACAGAAACCTTAATTTAGTAAATAAATCATAAATTATAAAAATTGTGAATTACTATTTTGGTTATTGTGGTTTTGGATCTCTAACCATTTCAATCCAATAAGTTAACACCATTGTTTCTTTTTATTTCAAAAGGCTTTTAAATAGCATTAAAAGAAATGTATAAATAGTTTTAAAATTTTTAGAAAAGAGGCGTTTTTATTAATAAAATTTAAAAGGGTAAAAAAGAGAGTTTCTGTCAAAAATTAAAAAAAAAACTCCGACTCTATTTTTTTTAAGCAGCAAGTGAAACTATATATAAAACTTTAATAAAAAATAATAATTGCAACATAGGAAAATGTAATGTGGGCATGTGAGAATTGAAACTATGCAAACTTGCACAGTTTATGATACAGTAAAAAAGTCCTTGCGGAGGACGAAAAGATGGTAAGTTAGGTAACAATACAAAACTATGGTGTTAGGTAAGTTATAAATATATTTTAATAAATCAATAGGAAAGTTTAATAGAAAAAGAATTAAAAAAAAAGGAAGCTACTTATAAACTATAAACTAAACAAATAAACTATAAACTAAACAAATGCAAACTGGATTTGCTAGAAAGGGATATTTTTTGTCATTTTCAGCAGCCCAATAAATAATTCAATCAACTCTAGCCCACTGGTATTGTATATATATACAATAGAGAACACAACTTATGGATTCGTGCCTTTTTTTTAAAAAAACACATATTCTATATATATACATAGTTAATGAAAAGATAATCAGTTTCAGTGGTGGCTCAGTTGGTAGATCGCTTGGATTAATACCTTGCTCATCCCGGTTCGAACCCTCCCCTGCTCATTTTTTCGACTCCTTTATAGGAGTTTAGGACGACGGTTTTTTTTTTCTTTAGGTAATGTTGCCGCCTTCATAGCCCATACGTGTATGGTTTTCCTCTTCCTAGGCTGCGTAGCCTTCAACAATCATCAAATCTGAGGCTTATCTTCCTCCTTCTCTATTCTGCCATTTATCACACGGTTTCCATCATCATCTTTTATTGATTTAATAATTGGCAAATATTTCAAAGATGAGATATTCGTCTTACCTTGAATATTTGATAGGAGAATCGATTGTTCCTTTATCATCCAACAGAAAATCATTGGTGTTCTAAGTCTTCTTAAGTTCCGGTAAATCTCATATCTCCCTTATTACTCCATTCATATGTTACGAAGCTTGCATGCGAGTTTAAGATATTGATTTCCATAAAAAATCGATTTTTATAATGGGGATTCTAGATTAGAAATCCTATAACTTGTGTTTACTTTTGATTACAACTTATCATCATGATTATCTCATTGATTTCGGAAAGAAGGCTTTCTAGGGTTCTTAAGAATTGGGGATTTTGACCCAAAAAATAATAGTTGGGAAAAAGGGTGCTGATGAGTTGTAACAACTCTTTTTATACGTTTTAAATTGCTAAATTCCATTGATGATTAAATTAAACATGATGTAAAGAATTATACGATTTTTTTTTGTGTGTGTGTGTGTGTGGAACAGTTAACCTAAGTTATACAATTTGGGCTATGATCATGTGTAGATTATGACTCAGAGATTCATAAATGATTATAAAAATCATGAATATAAGTAATTAACATAAAGGGGTAGAAATTATCAAGGAGTTAATTTGATGTGTAACTTTGTTGTATTGTATCTAAATAACAAATCTGACTTTTAGGAACTCAACTAATAAAAGAGGAAGATTATCGTCAAGTCGGGACGTCTTCAAGAAAAAGTAAGCACCGCATCCTATCTTTGATGTAGAAACTAGACATACATAGATTATTCATGTATATATATTGGTGTATGAGCAATATAAATTAGTGATATTGTGTGGATCAAGAGGCTTATAATACACAAATATGTGTTATACATGATATTAAAGAAGTGTGTTTTCATAAAAAAAGGGAGTTAAGGTGTGTCTCATGGAGTTTACGAACCTTTGAAGGAAAAGAACACCAAAATGGAAGTTGGAACTGCGTATTTTTGGAGATGTATACCATTGAGATATCAAGTCTCACAGGGGAGAAAACACAATTGGTTAGACATACTAATCTACTTGACCGGTAGGCCAAATGGGAGAAAACAGCGCCAGCGTATAATATGCTTGTGTGTGTGTATATATATTTTGGTTTTTCTGCAACCTTTATTCATCATCCGCAAGTACAGATATGTGCCCTAAGGAGTCATCTCCTCTCTCATTCGTTTCCTTCATCCTCTTCACTCTTCAATTGATCTTTTCTTCAATCAATTCACAGATAGGGTTTTTTTAGTTCCTCTTTAGGCGACCTGCATTTGTTGATCTTTCTCCATCCTTGCAACCTCTGTTTAGCATCCGCAAGTAAAGGTATGTGCCCTAATTTACGCCTTTATATAAATTTACGCCTTTATATTAATTATCATTGCTGTATGCATTATTTTCTGCCTTATCATCAGTAATCCCTTGCATAATGTTCACTTCTATAAGAAAGTATTGTGTAGCTTACAGTTCCACGAAAAATTTGGTTATTTCATGGTATCATAATGTTCAATTTTGATTATATCATTTGTTTAGGTTCAATTTTTCGTTTACCTTTTTTTTATCTCTTAGGCCAGGCTTAAATTTTTTAAAATCAAACTTTTTCGCCTACGATCTAATATTAGATTACCAAAAAAAATTAATTTTTGATGTATAACCATATTTTTGTGAAAATGAATATGTATCCTATTACCTGATTCTGTATTTCTTTATGCTGCAATATAATAACCAAAACATTTACTTCTATATTTGTTGGTAATCATCAACAATTTAAGAATTATATCAAATAACTGTAGGAAAATATTGACAGAACAAATAACCAGTTCTATCCATCTCTTCATGGTCAGTCTACGATGAGGCGCTGGATCGTTGTTCTGTTTCTGATTAGCCGTTGCTCCGTTTTCGAGACGGATGCCGCGATGTTGGTCCATTTCCGATGAAGCGTTGATTTAATACTCATATCTGTTTAATCGATTTCATGTTTTGTGTCTTCAGCAACTGCAGGTTTGGGGTTTATGGGGCTCTTGGTTGTATAGCACCGTCTCCGATCAGGCCGTTAATGTGACAACCCTAAAACTTTTTGCTTTCTTTCCCCAGCGACGATAGCAACAACGACAGCTGATGCTGCGAACGCTACGACACAAGAATAATTTTCGGGACGAAAATTCCAATTTCAGGGGAATGATGTGACACCCGAGAATTTCAAGGTTAACTTCCGTTAGACAAACCCGTTAGTTACGTCATAAGTAGCTAATGCATAACTAGGCCGAATACGTCCACGACCTTTGGTTGATCACCGAACCCGTCCATATGTGTTATGCGTTTATCATTGATTATCTTTATGTGCAATGTGATTTAAATACATGACTTATTATTGTGTATTGCATGATTAATTGTAAATACTTGATTATGTGAAAATTGCCTAAATTTGGTAGTCAGCGAAACTACCGAGCGAAACTACAGATTCGCCCGGTAGCAGGCTAGACTGATCAATGTACCCGAGATCAGAGCCAGTTTCGCCAGCCAGCGAAACTGCCAGCGAAACTAGCCTCTGATATAAATAAACTTAATGAACCCTAGTAGCCTCATTTGCTCAACCACACAACAAACACACACACACTTTCTGGAACCTGGTCAGCCGAGAATACCATCAAGAGACCAAGATCTCAGCCTCTAAACCATCATCTCTTCTCCTCTATCGATTCTAGGATCAACCGTGAGTCCCAAAATCTATGCTTTATGTGTTTTATATATGTTTTCTTCTCAAAGCATGCTCAAATCCTTATGTAACTGCTTGATCTGCTAGTATGTTGTTTAGGAATGCTAGATCTGTACTAAAGTTGTTAACTTTACGAATGAAATCCATCCATGTTAGAGATTTGTGCATGATAGCTCATTTTAGGGTTTTGAACCCATTTTGGAGATTTGATGATCAAAATGCATGTTAAACTCGTTAAAGTTGCTTGATTTATGTTAGTAAATGCCCATAGATGCTAAATAATGAATTGCATGTATGATCAGAAGCTGTTAGGTTGATTTTTAGGCAAATCCGTATGTTTTTTCACGACTAGCGAAACTGTTGTTCTTTGGGCGAAACTAAGTAGCGAAATTACATCTCCTTCCAGCGACACTGACCAGCGAAACTATAGTGTCGCCGGGTAACCTGACCAGACCAGCTCGAGCGAATCTGCCGAGCGAAACACCTGAACGAAAGTTCAAACCAGTTTCCCTGCGAAACTAGGCTAGCGAAACTGCGTCAGCAGTTTCGGGCGAAACTAGCCTAGCGAAACTGTGTCACCGGACATAGCCTAGCGAAAGTGCTGCCCGTGCACCTAGCGAAACTGTCTAGCGAAACTATGCTAGCGAAACTAAGACCTGACCTAATAACCAAACTTGTGAAATTTGCTTAAGTGTTATGCCATGATGAAACATGCTTGATATCTGATTCGTATGAACCCTTGTTTATGATCAACCATTGGTGTCGTGTGTCGGTATGTCGAGTCATAGTTGCAACGTGCTATGTTATGGGCCATAGTGACGTTAAGTAAAGGTTAGACACGAAACTAATATTTAAGACCTAAACGTGTTCTAGGTCCTCGATAAGCAACAATACTTGGATTACTAGAAGTGTAGCAGTGCAACCAAAGGTGAGTGTCACTAACCCGCATACCGTGAGTCCGTTGGGCCACACCGAATAACTTAACGAAAACAATGCTGATTGAACTCGAGAGTGCTAGGCACCTCACTGATAAATATGAGAATACGGGATGCTTGGCACCCACTTGATAAACTGAAGTGTTTTATGGGAACACTTGTGAATTCTGAATAAACGATTTCTGAAACGAAAACTGTTTTAATATGGCTAGTGTAGGTTAAAGTCTAAACCATATGATATCACATGTTTTCTAAGGATGCCTTATAACTTAAAAGTCCTCAACTAAAATTGTGCCATTAATTGTAAAGCGAGGGGATGTTGGGTAGATCTACTGGAGTTTGACAAACTCCGCCCCGTGGCACGGGGAGTGCACGGAGGTACAATATCAGCCTATTTGACCGTGGTCCCGAGAGGACACGGGGGAGGCAGAAAACGCGATGACTTGGTCCGCACCGTACGGGATGGCTCGGCCCCCACAAATAAAGTCAGCTTTGGTACAAACTTCCTTAGAGCATGGAACAACGGATTAGCTACCCGCGATATCGGTTGAGTCCTTTAACTTTACGGAACTAGTACATACCCGATGACGTGGTCACGGACAAAACATTTATAAACTGAGAATTAATCACGAGCATTGCTTTTCACAATTAAATACTTTGAAAGTGCGAATTGACATGAATTATGATTATGAGACATGGCCAATGCATGACAAGCCCACTGTGAACTCACCAACCGTTAGGTTGACACTTGCGTGGTTTAAACTTTTGCAGATCGCTAAGGAGTATCCGCTGGAGGTTGGCATGGCACAGAAGATGTTTACTTTATTTAAACTAAATTGGGAATTTAAAACAATATTTATGTAAAGCACGCGGTTAGTGCTAAAGACAATTAATTTTCCGCTGCGTATTTAATTGAAGACTTTGATTTTATAATTTGCGTTGAACTAACTCTGATTCGTTTAGTATTTGTAACTTTGGTTGTGGATCCTGGTCTAGTCACGCCCCTTAACGGTATAAACTCCGTTAGTGGTATTTTGGGGGTGTGACAGTTAATGAATCAGTGCAGGTTTGAATTTAACTCACCTTCAGCTGTCCTCCAGAAATCGTGTAGAACATCTTAAAAATTTCATGTTCTGGTTCCTTGAATTCTGTAGTTTACATCTGCTAATTGAGTTTGTGTGCTTCAGTTCCCCTTCGTGGCTATATCAGTTCAAAGGTTAATGTTCCGATGGGTTGAAACATACGCATTCGGTGTGATTAAAATTGATTTTGGCCAAAAGACCCTTTAAACCCTTAGATTTTGGACTGTTTGTGTTAGGCTATTTGCTTCATCTTTATTTCCTGAGTTTTTATTTTTTTTATTGATAATCGGTTGGGTTGGGTGTTGTGGGTTGTCTCAACGTGCCCAGTTTTAGTTGATTTTGCGTTATCACCAGTAGTCTGGGTTGTTTTTGTGTCTTTTTTTTACGTTCGTGTCATGTTTTGTTACGTCTTTCTGGATCCTTTGTTCCCTGGGTTTCTGAGCAGTTTGTGCATATGATTGTGTCCTTATACGTTTGTTGATTTGAGGTGATTCTTGGTGATGTTTTGGTTGCAGGTGTTGGGGTTGATCTTTGGTTGTTGTTGTATGTCGTTCAAGGTGAGTTTATCATGCTACCTCTACTACATTACTTTCTTTTAAGTTGTTTATTTCGACATGTTGCAACCTTCTATGGACATGGTTTGGTCTTTTTTTTGGGATAGTCTTAAACTTGACATACTCATGTTTGTTAGGCTGTGTTAGGCTTTGTTTGTGTGGTGGCACTTATAAATATACATATAAACAATTAAGATCTTTATTTTGTTTTATATATGACATCCTTCTAGGTGCATGTTTGTTTTATATTTTCTGGTATTGTTTTTAAGTTGAAATAGTCATGTTTGTTGAGTGTTTTTTCAGGGCTGAGGCTGCTTCACAGGAATACGGTTTGAAACTTTAAATGTTCCTTTTTGTTGGTTATTGTTGTGTGTCACTTAAGGTCAGCTTATGAGGTTACTTCTCACGCATTTTTGTTTTTTTAACAGAGCATATCACAGGCTTACAAGGGCATATTTTGGTTTTCTGAAAGCATTTTAAAGTTAAAATGTTTCTATTTTTCAATGTAGTCTGGGTTTTGAGGCCACCGCACAATAAAATTGCTTTGGATTATATGACAACCTCCTAAGAAAAAAATTCTGGGTATTTTTTGGGGGAGCATGGGACTTAAAATAATTATGGCAATGATTTTTGGGTGTTCTGAGACTGCCTCACAGAAATTTTCATGTATTCAGTTGCTTATAAATATGTGATGTGATGTGATCATCTAAACCTTACATCAGGTGCTGTACAGAATAAAAATATTTCCTTTGTGACATGTTGACTTTTAAAATAGCACAAAAACTCACTCTACATGTACATCCCAATAAGTGGTAAGAGGGTGCAGGTTGCTTTATGGCCTGAGATTGCACAGATGGTAGATGTTGACAAATTGTTGGATAGCAATTAAAACTCATAGTTGCGGTTGCGTCGGTAAGAGTAACAACATTCTTCGGTAAGTAAAACAAAAACAGCACAACCACCACTCAAGAGAAAAAAAAAATAAAAACAACCTAACTGATTAAAATTACACTTTCTATTTTTCAACCTCAATAGTAATTTTTTCTGCCCATTAAAGTTTTTCCCTTGGAATTTGTTTTACTAAAAAAAAATTCAAATTTTTTATGCTATATGTTTCTTATTTATAACTAATGTTAACTTTATGATCTTTTAAACTAATGAGAAATATGTTTATATAAAATTTATATAACATGAAAAAAAAGGTAAACAAAAAATTAAGAATTACCTAATACATTTATAAACCTATATTTTCTTTTCGGATTACCGCAGCAACGCGCGGTCGATCTCTAGTTCGAATTAAACCCCAAATATTCACCTCATTGGATAAGTGATTTACTGATTTTACACCGGCCTTTTATTATTTTGGTGCTACGTGTTACTAAAAAGAAAAAAAGAAAAATTCGGTGTATAGTTTTTGGTATTTCGCGTAAAATGTGTTTGTTAGTTTTAGTTTGGTTATACACCGTTATTTTATATATATATAGTTTTTGTGATCCGTATGTCTATCTTTATTATTTTAGATGTAAATTTTTCTTTTCTTTTCATTGCGTTATAGCAATGCAGCATAATTATGTACTTGCATTAGCCTCACGAAAACGCGTAGATAATAGAAAACTAGTCGTATCTATTGAATTAGAAACTAAATAATAAAAATTAAAAGAATACAAAATATATGTGAATAGAAATGTTTCAATATTTGAATTAAAAATTATATGTGAGAAAGCACAAGAAACAAGGGCTCTGTGAGGGTATCAATGTTCAGTATATTTTTTTAAATGAGAATTTAATATAATAAATAAAGGTTGTGCTATAGAAACTCACCCATTTATTAAAAACATCCTATCCTCACGACTGTTTCATGTGAAACGATTCTAAAACGATCGTTTCTAACAAAACAACCTTAATACGATTGTGAAAATGGGGGGGGGGGGGGGGGGCTGAATTTTAAAGATGTCGTTGTCGCGACACGTCACCTCGTTTTGCCTGAAATGACCATTTAAGGTAAAACGACCGTAGGAATTGGGTTTCTCTAGTAAACTCACTGAGTTTCTCTATAACCACTCTAAATAAAAAGAATTCAAAACATGTTTTTTTCTACAAAATACATAGTTTTATTTTTTTAATGAGAATTTAATATAGTTTTTCATTTTTAATAAATAAAAAGAATTGATTATTTTATCAAACAAAACATGTTTTTTTTTTTAAAATAAAAAAACTAATAAAAAACTAGTTTTAAATAAATTCTTACACAATTACGCGTGTGTGATTCAACATTTTTTTTTTTAACATTCAAGGGAAGAGATACCATTTTGATAGTTTTCCATTAAAAATTAATCCGTTTTTATCTTAAATGAATTATGCTTAAACGTAAATTTTATTGTTATCACATGCTTCAACCTCCCATTCCCCAATTTTATACGAATATGATTTTTTGAACCCTCCCCTCAGAATACTCGAACGGTTTTTACCATATCAATTTTGTTCCATTTAGGCAAGTCTCATTAACTGGTAACCTATTTAGTTCCCAGTGTAAAAGTATATTAAAAAAAAAAAAAGGATCCAGTGTAATCGTACGATCGTATCAGATTTTAAGGTTACTTGAACACAAAATTCCATCAAACTAATTCTGAACAAGTTACAAGACATGACCAAATGTGTTGTACATTTATAAGTAACAAAATTATCTTCTTTCAACAATAAACATAAAAAACAAAATGTAACACCATTAGCAGCCTCTATACACAACAAATCGGAATGCACCAACACATTCTCTATGCTCACAACCATCATCTACTGGGATTGGAGATGATGATACATGAACGGAAAATTAAACCGAATTTCTTCATAAACGAGTAAATAAGGTTAAACCTCTATTTACGGAAATGACGGCCCGGCACGGCCCCTATCAACATTCTTTATATAAACCCAATTCAGATAACACTTGTTACGTGATCAAACCCGCTTTCAGAGAACCTAAACATCTGCAAAACAAGTAAAGTCGTGTTTACATTTTATTTATTCATTTTATTTATTCGACTCCATAATAATGATCTAAAGAGGCATATAAGATATGTACCTTGACTATTGTTGTGATAATGCGGCTGCTAAAACTTTATGAAACCGTTCTACGTTTGTCTTGTTTGTCTTGTTACGGTGAGATGATGATGTGTCCGCCGATACCTTTCGTCCTTTTCTTCTCTCACGGAAAAAGAAGTCTTCTGTATCAAGAACGTAAGAGATCTGCCATCATGCAACTAAATCAGATGATTTTGTATGGGATTATATATATTTTGGCCCTTGGATTTTTATATAAATTATAACTTTTCTCACAATACTGATCTTAACCAAGTAATATGTTTTAACTATGTGTACCTTTGAGGAGCTGCAAGACATTTTATACTCCAAACCATTGACCACCTGAGCACCTTCCATGGCAAGTGATAGAACAGAAGATTCATCCACCCCCACAAATTGCCGCTTGTTTCTGCACATACGTTTTAATCGGCATACCATTTGTTTGAATCATTAAAGAAAATATCAAATATCTCGTCGTTTTCATGTTCAATGCATAACTTAGGGCTAAGAGCATAATAAGAAAAGATCAACTGATCAGATTAAAAATTAGATAACATATGCTATCTGATCCAATATGAATGATCAAGCTACAAACCAGTTTCAAAAATTGGTAACTTGGACCAAGTTGACCACATGACTCTTTTTTCACCTTTTATGCAATTTTTCCTATAATCTTGGTTTAACAATGCATGAGGTGCTCCAAAGCGTTTACCAAAAAAACAAGGCGAGGCGTTACTCTATTTAAAGCGAAATAACCTTTATTTACAACCAGAAGCTACATCTCTCTCAGTTATTTTACATATCAACCTTTTATCAAGTAAACCTTTCATAATTTCTTCACCTCTTTGGTTGTTTTTACATATCATCCTTACGAACCCTAATTTTGACCAGCTTGACGCAGGACATGAGGCGCTGCTGATGCATTTTCCTGAGTGCCTCGCGTGCAAGCCTATATTATGTTAAGAAAGAGAAACCAGATTGATGAAAAAGTGTGCTACCTCTGCATCATAATGGAAGATTGCTTTTTTGCGGTAGTTACCGAAAGAAAGTCTTTGTGAAGATAGGTAGAAAAATGAGGATCTACACAAACTGCAACCACTTCAGGCTTTTCGATCCCGTCATCCATCAGCTGGATGGTTAAACGCGAGGGGGGACCAGATGACTGCAAACAAAGAAAACTTATGAAAACAGCTCACTTGCTATAATATGCAAATTAAAAGAAAAAGAAAACCTACACATTGAAATCTGTAAATGTTCTCATCATGAAGGAGGACATGTGCATTTTCATAGTAGACAGAATCAATAAATTTCTCTGGCTTTCGGGAACTTTCATATTCATATAGCTGCAAGAGTTTGCCATCCATTTCATCGCCAACAATGTTTTGAAGCTGTGCATCCAGAAAGTAGAAATTATAACATTTACTCAAGATAAATGGTTACAGATGGCAAAATGAAGGGTAGACCCATAGGGCATAGGGTAGGGGGTCAAAAAGGATTTGAATTGAAATATGTCCTTTTCAATACAAGTTAAAAGTAAACAGTGTCACAAAATTATGATTACGAAAAAATTTAAGGAAAAATAATCTAATTCTTTGGATAAAAAATCTACGAGGTCGTATGCATATAAATCTTTTATTCAACCTATTTGACATTTTTGAGATAAAATCAACACATTCATAAGTACATGAACGAAGTTGCCACCTCTACAAACCATGAAAGAATAACAAGTGTAGGCAAATACCTGTTTAACAAGCTTGTAAAT
Source organism: Deinandra increscens subsp. villosa (assembly GCA_039602395.1). Taxonomy (NCBI): domain Eukaryota; kingdom Viridiplantae; phylum Streptophyta; class Magnoliopsida; order Asterales; family Asteraceae; genus Deinandra; species Deinandra increscens. The sequence continues at coordinate 16,389,662 of JBCNJP010000015.1, read as the reverse complement.
CAGCTTGTCCAATGTGAATAACACATAAGACTGATTTCCAATAATGGCCCGGCAATCATCTTCAAATTTTGCATTATCGGAAACACCATCAAGTAAATTGTATAAAGAACTCATAAATCTGCAGAAGTACAATGACAGCATGTCAGAGGTCCACATTCCACAAGAATCTTGATTAAGAAATAAAGTGTAACGAAATTACATAGGGTACAGATCGTTGGGGCAAGAATCTTTAGCAGCTCTCCGCTTTGCTTCAACAGATTGACAAAAAAGTTTAGCAGATGACAGTCTGTCGTATAATACCTGAAAAATGATAGAATAATAAAATCAATTTAAACATAGACGATAAAGATAATAACCTGTAAACACTTGTTATCCATTTAATAACTTCCTTTAATACATAGTGTTAGTTACAACTACAAACATAATATTATGTATATTCTTACTTGGTGAAGCCTAAAAAGTGTATAAAAGCCATCATTCCCATAGAAGACACGGGAATCTTTCTTCTCAACACCACATGATGATGATGCTACACATTTGGCCAACGGTTTTGCAGTCCTTAAATAATGCATGCCATCTCCAGAAACAAAGTGTGTATCCTCTACATCTCCTTCACTTTCGGCTTTACCATCAACATCATCATCATCATCATGCTCTCCATCTTCCTCTTCATGTTCTTCCTTAGACACATCATCATCACCAGCAGATTCACTGCCGCTAACATCATCATGATCTCTATTTTCACTGTCCTCATCATCACCAATATTCGACTCATCAAAATCACGATTAGGTGACAACTCACCCTCTTCTTTCTCAGCTTTATGAGGCTCAATAAAATTTCCAATAGCCGTTGTTACAGGTCTCTTAATATCTCCATGCTGCAAGTAAAACAAATTATAACAAAACATAGGAGACCCATAAAACATAACATAGAGATCAAATGAACATCTTAATTTAGTGTCGTGTAAGTTTTTACCTGTGACACAGGAGCATCAATATTTGGTTTCGTTTCATGACCATTCTCAGTAACAGTATTTTCTTTACCAGGTTGAAGTCCATCTTTTTCCTTGGCCAAACTATCACCATTTTCTAGAATGTTCTTTTGAGAAAGTGCTTTACCTGGTGAATTGCCTTGATCTCCATTGCAGGTTGGCTTTGGTTGACTAGGATTCATGGCCCCATTATCAGTCTCTTGCATTGCACATGTACCAATGTTTTTGGTAGAGCCATGAGAATTGGAGGGTTGAGAAGGAACACCAAGCATAGGTTCCAAGAAAGTTGACCAGAGATTCAAAACCTTGGTTAGTTGTTCCTTGCTTGTGCAAATCTCTTCACATGAATACTTTATAAGTTTAAATGCATCTTCGTGAATGTCACTATCAATATATTCAAATTCAAGATTTGGTGATATTGAGTGTCTGCTTCCAGCAGAGATACTATGGAGTAAGTCTTCATCTTTTTGACTTTTTCCCTTTATTTCTTTTATCTCGGACACCAATGCTGTTCATTAAGACACCCATTAAAAAGTCAATCACATATCTACTGAATCCTGAAACTTGAGCATCTAACTAAAGTTGACTTACATTTTGTGCTCAAATTCTTTGAATCTTGTTGCTTGAAATAGAAGCTACGGTGATCAAGTGACTTGTAATGATTTTTTGCATAAATGTCAGCCCACACTTTATTAAAGTCTGATTTACACTTTGACCACTCCTCTTGCTTCTGTTTAAGGCGAGTTAACACAACTGGCAATGCAGCTGATGGGTTTCTACGAAGTGTTTCCATGGCATCAAGACCATGATCACCATATAACCTCTCCATGCACCGTAAATTCAAAGCTACACGCATTCATGAAGAGATTAAGCATCAGAGCATATCATAGATGAAAGTTCTATCGAGTAATATTATACTATTAGTATCTACCAGGGAAGTGGTCCTCTATACGGATGGCAGGACTGATAGTCTTGTTGTTAATGTTGTTCAATAATTCCTCAGCACGTCTAGAAGTTGATTTCACAGACTCCAACAACATATCAAGTTCAAACCTGGTGTCATCATTAAAGCAATAGAATGTACATGATTAAAAGAAAATGAAAATTTATGCTTTTTCTTTTAGGTTGCACTTTAAAAGAACGATATATATAAAAAGTTCACCTATCATCCTCGCATCTGAATAAGCTTTCTTCATACTGGTTTCTTCGCATATGTTTGAAGGAATAATCTTCACTACCAGAGGTCACAGACACCCAAAGATCATTCAGTACATGAGTACCAAGCTCTGATCTCTGGCTAACTGATGGTATTGGATACTACAGAGGAAAAAATTCAAAATACATGAAGATCATTGAACAAAATATTAAAAAAAAGAGAGAGAGAGAAAGATGCAATAAACTCAGTACTCACGTCATCAGGAAGAAGCCTGTAACTAGGAGTACAACGTTGACAATCAGAGAGGTCAAGTTCTTGGATAGATTTTGCCCAATATTTCTCTTTGTATTTGTCTTTCTCTTTTGTAGCATCAGTCTCACGCCTATTGTGTTCTCTCTCTTTCTCCTCTGTTCTGGTTGATTTAGATACATGCCCTTCATTCCATAAAGATTCTGCCACATGTAAAATTAAGCAAGATGAAAAATTAAAAAATTAAAAAACTGCTAATTAAATAAGATTGAAGAGCAAATAATTGGCAGGGAAAAAAGACGTACTTTTGTCCATAACACCAGCAAGGAATCCATCTGCAAAGAAAAAAATGTTAAAGGTAAGAAAGGAATACTCAAAAAGAAAAAAAAACAGATTTGATATGGTTGTCACCTATATTTTCACAGCGTTCCAAAAATGTGCTAAATCCTTCCATAAGATCCGAGTGCTTTCCAAGTAGATCAGCAACCTAAAAATATATAAGTTCCAGATATCAAATTTTCTAAGTTGCAGAAACATATTATTATATTTAAGATTTCACTCTATTTTGCTCTGATTTAAGGAGATATGTTACAACCATTGAGAGATTTTAGACATGAGAGACATAATTCCCTTATTGTGTCACTTGAGAAAATAACCATGTCACACCATGCATTGTACAAATCTTCCACGATTAAACACAAAACAAAACAATCCTTTTTGTATAACTGTTTGTTTGCAAAAGTAAGATAAACTACAGACAATTAGGTATTAAATACGTAGCAAGTTACATAACATACCAAGCTCTGTAATTCCTTCCTTGTAATTATTTCTGTGCTAAAGATATGCAAACATTTCAAGAATGCTTGGTAATCATCTTGATTATGTAATCTATCCTTCACTTTCTCACAGAAAGTAAATTCTTGGCTGTACAAACCTGCAATGCATAAATACTCTACTGTCAAAGTAGTTCTATTTATAGATTGGCCAACCGATTCCCAAAAAAACTTAACTCACTTTTTAAGGAATCTTTATCACCATGTGAGGACACCCCTGGATGGACTCCAAAATCTTCAATCTTGCTTGAAGATTTTCGTTTTTCAGTATGTCGCGGGTCCCTATTAGCATCAAGATCAGGCTCTTTGTGATCCTGATCTAAATTTCTCCTATCCCTGCTTTCCTTTTCAGATCTCTTTCTCTGCTCCTTGTGAAGTTTCATCGCTGTTTTATCATCCTCATCAGCATTTAGGTCCACCTCAGGATGGGAACCATTGATCCGATCTTGCCGGCCTCCTCGTTGCTAATGGCATCACAGACTGTCACTCATGACATAATAATATAGCAAAAAACTTCAAAAAGAATCAACTATATTACCTTATTATCCATTTGTGCCTGTTTAAGTGGAGCCATTGCTGAGCTCCGTTCATCGTGTCGTTGTCGCCCCAATGAAGCATGATATGCAGATGCAGCAGCAGAAGCACTCGGCATAAATTTTGTGAATTCATCAAGAAGATCAGGATGATCCTCAAAAAGTGCAGCAACTTCATGGTAAACTTCATTGATTCCCTTGTGTTCTTTCCGATACATGTTCAAGATGTCCAAAAACGACTTGTAAACATGATCATCGTTTTGAAAACGTTTCTGCAAACCAAGCGAGTTATAAAATGTATTACAAAAAGAAAATAACACTCCCTCAGACCAAAACTAAGTGTCCACTAGACAAAATGAAAATAGTTCTAAAGAAGTAAATTTGATGCAATGTACAATAGCTAAACGCCAACTTTTCCTCTATAAACTATAAAGTGTACATAGATTTAGCAATTTAGTGATTAAGGGTAGAACGGGAAACTTTAAGTGGACACGTTTATTTTGGGACTGAACAGAAAATTTACCTTTATTTTGTTTACAAAACTTATAGCTTCTTCAAACTCCACTGTTCTTTTTGGTGGAGGCTCATCCTCCTCAATTACAGTAATTTCATACCCTTTGGGCAAGAAAGTGTTGAAACCAAAAATTAAATTATTGTGACCCTTAAACAACTCCTTTACCCTTGCTATGACACCAGTAGTATCGATTCTGCACCAGAAAATCTATTAAATGAGTTATACAATCAACATAACAAGTCATTTCTCAAAAGAAGTTAAACTCATGTACCTTTGAGCTTTAAAATCTTTCATTACATCAAGGAACATGTCATATTTTTCTCTCTGCCCCTGGAACATGTCCTTAACTTCTTTTAAATAAGTTAATGCATCATTGGTTGTGAGCTTCTGTGCGCTGCTTCCACCTCCTGCCCCTGCCCCTGCCCCTCCACCTCCTGCCACTGCCCCTCCACCACCACCACCACCTCCACCCCCTACTGCACCTGACCCTCCTGCAACCTCACCTACTCCTTCATCTCCTGGGGCATGGGGTGGGACATATCTTCAACATGAAGAGAAGAAAAAGAGGGGAAAGTCAACTATTTGCCATGGAATATCAGAGCATACTAGATGTGCAGAACAAGTTGTAAATGGTACACATATATCCTCTATGACAGTCACAGGTCATAATTTCATGCAAATTTCATCCCACACCACCATGGAGCACTCAAATGGGGAGATATAATACAATAAAATAAAACATTGCAAAATTTTCAATCAACTAATCCTTCTGTTATGTTATCCTTCTAAATAACTGATAGCACACACCCATCCCTAACTACTGAAACCCTAAAAGGTATACACCAAAACCTAATCATAGTGGACAAGTGCCCTTGTTTATTTCCGGCAGCAATTACAACATACGGTGCAAAAAGATTAGAAATTTACTTTTACACGCTTTATATCCAAATCACAAAAGATCAAAAACAGCCGTCTATCCATGGTTGATTCAAACACCAGATGACCTAGATTACAAAATTTCACACACGAACTTAAACCACCACCACATCAATCCACAAAATTCTCAACTAACCCTATGAGACAGTTCAACATAATTCAAAGTAAAACGAACAAGCAAGAAAAACACAATCGCCTAAAAATTAGCCACCTCAAATCACATCAATCCACAACGACACATTCTGCCATAGCCACACACTACGCACAAACAAAACAAGAGAAACAAAACCAATTCAAACAGAGAAATCTTACGATTCTCCTCGAGGAGGAACAAATGGCCGCCGGAATTGAGAGTTGCTATACACATCGTCTCGCAAACGCTTCATCCTTCACGAAGACAATCACATCACAAGTATAGTCAAAATAAGCGTGAATCAGAAACAAATTGCGAAGATAACGAGTAAATCGGTTTTCCGATGTCAACAAACGAACAGAAGATTGATTACCTGTGAAGTTACCTTCACGGAAAGCAAATTAGGGAAGATCTAAGCACCAAACAGAAGAAAACAAGTTGAATCACCTTCAGATCGAAGTCCGGAGGGGAGAACAGTTCGTGTTAGCAGTCGCAAAACCAGTTTGAGAAGAGGAGCACACAGAGAGAGAGAGAGAGAGGAGAGAGAGATGAAGGAAATTTTGTATTGCGCGAGTGATCGTAATCAAATTTACGTGACGCTATTTACATGATTCAGTATATATGAGGGGGTTTATAGGACCGATTGAAATTTATCGAGGATCGGGGTGGTTTTCGTTACGCCTTTACGACGTTCCAGTCGTTGGGCTCGAAGTTATTGGGCTTTTGTGATGGGCCGATATTAAGCTCGAACTTCGGACTTAAGGGTGACTTTTTAGGGTTATGGGAACTCTTGTATCTGGATACCATTGGGAAACTAATTATTATCTGAATCAATTTATTTATTTACGAGTAATATATAGGTTAAGAACTTAATATTATTGATTTATTTCATTATTTGTTTATGATTTAGGATTATAATATATTGCTATTAAAATACAACGAGCGGCTTACCAGTCGTGCGTTGTAGCGGGAACATCTTTAATGCACGAAACAATGAATAAATAAGCAATAAATGAGCTTGAATACGACTCGATCTTAAACAAAGTCTTATGACCAAAAAAGATAAATTTAAGCATAAGATAAGTTAAGTATCATTAAATAACAAAAAAAAATATAAACTAATAAATTTAGTTGAATAAAATAATAATCAAATTAATTAAATTAATAAATAAAATAATAAAAATATTATTCCTAAATTGAGAGTACTCACCGAAGTCAAGAGAGTATTCAGGATGACTAGGCATAAACGGGGAGTACTCGCGGCGTACTCAGGGAGTTTTACAACAATAATTAATGTAGGTATTAACTATATAAACATTTTATAACTTACAGCATTTAGAATGATTATTTTAAAATTTATAGTTTTCTTCTTATTTTCCTCTCTATTGGATTTTCATCTCCTTCTCTATAATATAGAGTTTGATAAATGAAGTTTCTCTAAATATGGAGAAGATTATTTGTAGACTTTAAAATTTTTTTTATGAGTGTTTAAGAAAGAGAAAATATAATAAAATAATTATTTATGAATGAGACAGAGATAACATGAAAATGAAGAATGGGATGTGGTAGATTATACAAAATCTAATAAAAATTTACAAAAGTAGAGGGAGTTATACATTAGCTTCATTAACTTCTCTATAGTAACTGTCATGTCGAAAGTTATGGTGCTACCACAGGCATCAATTATTTATTATCTTTTTTGTTTTTTCAGTTTTTCTTTTTCCTTTGTTGTTTTAGTTTAGCTTTACATTGTTCTTTGTAAGTGTCTAATTTTATATAGTTCGTGTGACAGTCTTTTATTATATTTATTTTTTATATCATTTTCGAAAGTTATGGTGCTATCACAGGCATCAATTATTTATTTTATTTTTTTGTTTTTTTTTTCCTTTTTTTCTTTTTCCTTTGTTGTTTTAGTTTAGCTTTACATTGTTTCTTGTAAGTGTAAAATTTTGTATAGTTCGTGTGACAGTCTTTTATTATATTTATTTTTTATATCATTTTCGAAAGTTATGGTGCTATCACAGGCATCAATTATTTATTTATTTTTTTTGTTTTTTTTTTCCTTTTTTTCTTTTTCCTTTGTTGTTTTAGTTTAGCTTTACATTGTTTCTTGTAAGTGTAAAATTTTGTATAGTTCGTGTGACAGTCTTTTATTATATTTATTTTATATCGTTTTTAGTTTTTTAATTAATTTTAAATTTTTTTAAAGCATTTTATTAGTTTAGTTTTTATATTGTTGTCTTTAAGTATCTACTTTATTTGGTATAATATTTAATTACGGTGAATTATTTATCTTTTTGTAATTTTGTTTTTTAAGTAATGTTTAAGCATTGCACTATTTTAAATGGTCATTTACACGGGAGTGTGTTATCCAACAAAAATAACTATAACGGTCGTAATAGTGTTAATAAGGCTTATCACTTAATATATCGCTATTAAAAGTTATTTAAAAGATCTAACATTATCTGATAAAAAAACATAACGACCTAATAAGGATGTGTGACAAGAATGTTACTTTGATGAATAATTTGGATTGTAACTATCGTAATAGTGTTGATAAGGCCCATCACCCCGATCATTTTCTACATAATCAATTTTAAAATTCAAGTTTAACCATGTTGCATAACTACCTACATAAAGCATTCTTGTGACATTAGGGCACAAGGGATGGAGCATGGCTACTCGTGTGGCTACCTCACGGTTTTTGGCTGCACCATTATCACCCATGAAGCTACTTATCTTCGACTATTCACTACAAGAGGTTTGGTTTCGGTGGGTACTTTTAGCCACCAAAGGATTATAGTAAAAGAGTTGTATTTTTCAGCTACTGTTGGGACAAGTCGCCACAGAAGGGTTAAGCGGGAAACTCGTCGCGTACATTGTGTTCCCGAGTTCACTTAAGGAGGGAAAAGAAGGAAAATGGGGAGTAAATTTAAAAAATTGTGTTTCTGAGTTTCATTTAAGAATGGAAAGGGACGGAAAAAAAATTATGTTCCTGAGTTTCACTTAAGGAGGGAAATGGATAGAAAATTAGACCGTTTTCTATTGTTTTTCTTTCATTCCGATTTGGAAGGAAATGAATAACTTATCTTCTTTTCTTTTCTCTTCCATTCATCTCATTTCTTTTCTTTTTCATTTTTAAAACTCGGGAACACAACGGTAGTGAAAAGCTGGGACTTTTCGCCACTAAAGGCTTAACTAAATTCATTTATATATTTCTTTTATTCCTTTACAAATTAAAGAAAAATTACTTTTTACAAAACACCATATGGTGGGGACTTTTCGCCACCAAAGACTAAAACAGGTTTATTTATTTATTTATTTTTTACTTTCGGTGAGGACTTTTCGCCACCAAAGACATTGGTTAGAACGACGTCGTATTGGGACTCCCTAAGGTGGCAACAAGTCGCCACATTTTGAAGCTACTTTAAACCGATGGAAACATGGAAGCAAGACCCAAATCCAATCATTTATTTATGCAAATTTTGACTTTAATAATTTCAACTTTCACCTATTAGCCGCTAATAACTCCAACTCATGTATAACTCCAACTCATGTAGACTAGAATATTCATTATGTTAATAATGTATAGTTTAAGGTGTTAAATGTAATTTGTATCTATAAAGATTTGTGTAAATGAATGGAGAGGCAAGTTTGAAAATCTATCAAAATCAAACATAGTTAGTATCCCACTTAGAGATTAGGGTGTTGGGAGAGACGGGGGGTGGGGGGGGGGTGGGGGGGTGGGGGCTTACCTCTAATCTTATAGAGCAAAGAGACCGCACTCAGAGAGACCCCGACTTAAAAAACCATCCTATCCTTTAGTAAACATAGTAAGAGCAAATAGGGTATTAAGATTTAAAACACGAAAACATAATAGAGTGTAGTAATAACTAACAACAAACTGTTAACCATAGAGAAACCTAAGTAAAAAATAATGGAGTCTAAAAGTTACATGTAAAACTACATGCCCACCTAAATACTAAACACTCATCTAAGACAACATGTACACATAAAAACCAGGGGTCAAACACCTTACCTACGGCTAAAGACAACTTAAGAGGCAGAAAAAAAAAAGACATCTCAACACCAACTCCTAAAACTCTCTAAAAAAAAACCTAACCCTTATCCTACATCCACTTTGTGACTTTTATTCACCACTTTGTTGGCTCAAAACATTATACTTCCAAAAGTTTAGATTTTTTTAATAAAAGTTAATGCTAGGTTAACAAATTGTTGGCTCAAAACATTATTTTTCCAAAAGTTTAGATTTTTTAATAAAAGTTTATGCTAGGTTAACAAAAGTTGGTTTTATCGCCAAGAGCACCATTTGTGGTTTATGAGGTCTCAAACCATGAAGCCTCTTGTGAAGATGAATGCATACGAGAGAAACTTATGTTTGTTTTAACCCAAACACATGGGAAATTATATGAAAGGGCACCTGGAAGTTGGAACTCGATAAAAATGAAAAGGTTGCTATCGTAAATTACGGTTACAACAACAAAGGATATAAACACAACAACGTATCTCATACTGAATTGATATATACTATTTACTCTTTTCTTTCCGTATTTAATCAAGACAATTTGTTAAGGGGTGTGAATGCTATAACCATAAACACTCTTGCAACCTAGGTTTTTTAATTTTCTAATTGTATGTTAATATATATCTTTCAATGCTGGTTCTTTTATTGTCAAAAGAAAAAATCTATTCTCTTTTTTTTTTTTTGAACGGTGTTTGAAACTACTTTCCAAATTTTCAATACCCGAGTGAGTCTTCCTAAGACGGGATTGCAACCGTCCATACTGATTTTGACACTTCAGGTTTGGCTCACCCAGAAACACCATCAAAGAGGAAACTCACCACTTGAGAAAAACCCTCTTGAGTCAGGTTTGAACTTGAGAGCTCAAGGTCCCCCAAACTCTAACATTCATCCTCATACCATTGGGACAAATGCCCCAAGGTTTTTCTCTTTCTTTTCCTACTATTCTCGTTTTTTTTTTCTTTTGATTGTGATATACAATTTTATAATTGTAACACGCACCCATAATGAATACTCTTTGGCGCATTTGAATAATTTCATTATAAGCTATTTTTCATTTTACCTTTTAGAAATTTAAAATATCACAAATAATTTTGGTGGATTTCTTTCTGTTTCTTTTCTAATTGACTTTGTACACTAACATATTTGTTTGTCTGTACATTTTTTTCATAGCTCGTTTTCATTTATAACATTATAATATATAGCAAAAAAAACTTCACTTTTGAGTACATCACTTATATGTTTTTATACTATTTATTGGAATACGAATACAGACTAAACTTTAAAAATCATTTTTGTTTTATATAAATACAAATATAAACTTTCATTAAATTTTTAAGTTTATATGATACTTCAATAATTAACTGTTATAACGTTTTACTAGTGTATATGAGCGTGTTGTGTTGCTCGCCGCATCGCGTGAGCACCCTAGTACTAGCTAATGATATTATAAGTAATGTGTGTTGGAGAACATATGTTTGTGGAGTACTTAAGGTCAGTTGGACATGCAAAGTGGAAGAGTATTCAAGAAAAATAGGGCTGAGCAGTTGAAAATTAGTTGAGCACAAAGAAGAATGTTAGAATCCTGAATTTAGGGGATAAACCAATTGTATGATTGATGATTGAACTAACCCAGGTCGAGAAGGGTTTGCTCTCCAATTACAAAAAACTTCATAAACCAAATATACTTTATCTTAAAAACATTAACACCAAATACATTTTGCTTTCTTTTCCGGCTTTTGAATAGAAAAGTAAACATTATATGTTTATGAGATTATATTTAAACAAACTATTGAGTTAATTGTATAAATAGTTTTGTCATATGTCCAATTGTCCATATTGCTGTTTTGTTTCTTCACAAATTATGTGCAAAATGGATTACGTTTGTCCTTTTTACTCACATACGTTATTAGAAAAAACAAAAATTGAATATATACAAAACCCCTAATCATATTACTTCTCTAAATTACTTCCCATATTTTGCATAAAACAAGAAAAAAAAATCAATTAACCCAACTACTTTTTATATTTGTTTTCGTGTGGATAAGCAGAAAGATAGAGAGATGAGTTGATAAAAGGATGGATATGTTGTGCAATATGGCACATCCACACGCACTATCAGAAAATACACTATCAATTTCACTTCCTAGAGCCACTGCCAGCATTAGAGTGTAGTTGCATTTTCGTAAACAAAGCCATTAATACGAGGTAATTTGTATCAAGAACAAGAAATACAGTATTCAATTGTAGTAATATCTCCAAAAGATTTACCGGATGTAAGATTCACGAGCTTTTTTGAAGAACTCCACCGAGCATTTCCATATTGTCACAGTCACAGCTGGGACATATGCATTTCTTCTGCAGCTTGTCACAAAGTGAAGTATATGTATCTTCAACTCTCGTAGTCTGCGTGCTTTAAGTCAAGGAAAAAATCAGTCATTGTTGTTGTTTTTGAGCATAAAAAGATGCACAAACAGGCCTGAACTCGACATCAGTCCTGAATGGTCCCTTTAACCCTGGACACCTCGTTGAGCCTGAAAGTCGCATCTCCTACGGTTCAATAATAAACAAGGTTGGGCTGGCCCTAGGACTGGTTAGGCTCGAATTTTTGGTCCTAAAAGCCCAGTCTCTTCATCCCCCCCATGCCCCATATATACAGTTTAGTATATATATGTAATTTATAATAAGCTTGTAGTATTTCATTGTTTTATGTGTTCAAATGTTTTACACATGTAATGCAAATGTAGATTTGTATACTTCTATTCTTTTGTAAAACTAATTTCAGGGACTTTTAAAAACTTTTGTATCATACAATTCTCATTGTATATACTAAAATAAATTTATAAAAAAAAATTCAGACACTCCAACCCGCCAAAACCAGTCCTTTCCAAGCAAAGAACTGCACTTTATCAAAAACATCTATTCGATTATTGTAGAGAACGAAATTGAGTGAGGATATATGGCTAACTCTTGAAGCTCCTTGCTTCCTTCCATTACTGCTTCCATCAAAGATATTCTATGTTTCAGATCATCCACCTCCTTTTGCTCCTATAGATTATAGAACAGTGCCAAAAAAATAACTATTACTCACATGGCCCACATTTGATATATGCACACATATATCTACTGTGTGTTGCGAATTAGAAATCATGGAAGATACTGTGTAATAAAAAAGCGAAGGCAATGAAGTTGCAGCAGCTACATGTTACCTGATTATGAAAGTTTTGCTCCAACAGAAATTCATGTTCCATCTTTTTGGTATCAGAGATTATTTGAGCAAGCTCATCTTCAAGATGCTTCTTTTGTTCTTCAACTTCTCTTGTTTTAGCATTTTCAGCATGCACTTTGATCAAAATAAAAATGGAACAGATAAGAGATATGAATGGCATTATACATAAAATAGCTGTGTTCTCACTCAGTTCTATAGTAAGTTATTTCAATGAGTCGATCACTGGTATCAGCAGTTTGGTAAATATTACATGCCATGACCAGATTTGGTATAGTTTAGTAAATCCACAGCATTTCTCATTTTATTATCTTTGTTTAACTAACAGGTACCAAATTACCAAGGTGATATATCATTCATATCTGAGGTGCCCATCAATAGGAATACGAACCATTTTGTGATCCTGCTTTGCTGCTACATGTTTCATAACTAGCTGAAGCTACCGACTGCTGGAACTTTCTGCATCACAAATATATGCATATTAATTTGTGAATCCCGATTCTAAGATTCAGATAAGTAACTGATCAAAAACTTAGTCACTTACAAAAGCAACGGAAAGGAAGGAACCAAGGATACTAAACTAGTTTTCTCATACAACTGAACCAGGATTCTCATTGTATTCCAGATGGAAAACGGACATAATAAATCGACTTCATTTCTATAGCTTATCTAAAACCATGAAAAAGGTTCCCATAAGTAGATAGATGTTTTAACAATGTTTTACACGATCAACCAGAATTCAAAAATTATAGTAAGCTTGAAAGATATCAAGATGTGTGTACAAAAGCAACCCGTATTTGTTTATAAAATGCTTTTGCCTCTTAAAAATAACCAGCATTAATCATCCAAATATAATAATATCCAATAAAGGGAATGAGATAGTAACACACATTACCTACCTAATTGTTGCATTTAGGTCAAACATTTTTCCAATGAACTCATCTCTGCATGAACAAGCATAACAAACGAAGAAATGAACTGCCAAAAATAATTTTCCCCGTCTAACAAGCAACTAAATGGTAACAAATAACACAAGAAACCTACCGCAAAGCCGCTTCCTCATTCTGAATGCAGGTTCACACAGGTTTATGGAACAATTAGCAACAGGTCAGAGTAATTTCAAAACAGAAACATCTAATTAGCATGCAAATAAAGTGGAAACAACTAGCAGCAAAACTAGTATCTTCAATTACCTTAAGTGCCTCCAATTCGGATCCTATGGTAGATACTTCACCTTGAAGCAAAGAAATCCGCCCCTGAATACATCCAAGCACTGTAACTTGAAAGTTTTTTTCTCAAATACGAGAATTTAAGTTGAATAAAAAAGGTCTGCAGTCTGCCAGTCTGAATCAACAATTAATTCATGGCCAATTCTCAACTTGTATAATTAGATTTGATCAACGAGGCTGTATCGTCTGGTGATTTACGTGGTAATTTACCTATCCAGATCATAGAAAATAAGCTAATTAATAGTTATGCGCGAAAAACAAACCTCGAGAGTTTGAATTGACGATTCATTCATAGCCAATTCAACTTCGAAGCCTTTAAGATCCTGTTCAGTACACTCTTTCAAACGCTTAGCGTCTTCAAGCTCGACATTCATGGAGTCAAGTTCCGATTGGAGCTCTTCAATTTGTCGCTTGAGGTTTACTACCCTACGCTCTACGATTTGCGAGATCGGATCGGTTTGTTTGAAAAAATGTGATGAGTGAAAACGAAAACGATCGAAGAGATTATATGAGGATAATGTAGATTGAACAATATACCTCCTTGAGATTTTTCTGTAGAAACATCACGGATTAGGGTTAATAGCTCCTTCTGCGAATTGCTGCTTGCCATTTCCGTTTCCCGCTAGTGATTGATTCCAAAGGGCTATTCCGTTGGAATGCGTTTATATACCACTCCATTGAAGATCTTTACGCGTCCCGCCCAACAAGTATAATTTTTTTTAATGGAATGTGGTGCTAAAATTACATTTCCATTCTATAACCAAACAGATTTTACTATTCACGTGTCATCGTCGTCGCGAGAATGTTCGAATATACAAAAAAGTTACATTCCTATAACGCAAAGTAAAGAAAAATAGAAATATAAAATGTAAATACACGTTAAAATCAGAAACCCCGTATGCTCAAAGTACTGTGTATATACCTGAATAATTGTGTTTCTGATGGATTCTTGTGTGTTAACTCTTGGACATACCTCTATACATTATTAATGTTCATTCTTAGAGGTAAAATCCTTTAGAATGTTACACATGCACTTCATAGAATTTGAACCGTAATATTTACTTAAAAAGACATATTTTTATCAAAGGAAATAGGGTAAATTACTAATTTGGTCCCTGTTGTTAAGACATTTGAACTCTTTTAGTACAAAAATGAATCTTTTAACAAATCAAGGCCCGAGGTTTGCATTCTATAACCCGCTCAGTTCCTAACATTAACTTTGTTAGGTTTATCTGTTAAGTGTGGGGACAATTCGGTCAATTCACGAAGTTATAAAGACTTTGTAATACCTAAGATGTTGTTTATGTTATTAACTCAATATAATAAGATTATAAATTATAAATATTTTAGTTCATTTCACAAACGCCGGCAACCACTATAGGTAGCCGCCACCACCACCTCAATGTTTCACCATCATCGTCTTTTTCACTTTTTCGCACCCATCTCCCCAACGTTAATGTTACCCCCCCCCCCCCCCCCCCCAATCGTCCATGCTACTTCTTATTCTTCCCTATCTCACCACATTTGCTCGTTTCATTCTCCCCACCATGTTCGAAGATCTCATCTAGAAACAATCACAAACCACTGTCTATAGATGACATTTTCTTCCCCAGTTTGTGTTTCTTGATATGGCTAAAGATTGTCAAAAAAAAATCATGAAATTCCACACATAATTTGAAGTTTTTTAATATGGGTTTCTTATCTGTATTTTGAAGCTTTCTGTCTCGGTCTAAGAACGGTATTTGCGATAGTAAACTGTAAAATCACCTACCCTCGGCAATAAAGTGAGAGATTCGAATCCTAAGGTTGAAGGTAATGGGCGAGCTATAGTGGTGGGGCGGTGGGCCAGGGAGGGAGGCCGCGCGGCGGTAGGGAGACGTAGAAAGAAGGAAAAGAGGGGAAAAAGATGAGAAAGTGTGGAGACTC
>JBCNJP010000015.1:16346676-16373393 GCA_039602395.1 Deinandra increscens subsp. villosa | reverse complement strand
GGGAAACTCGTCGCGTACATTGTGTTCCCGAGTTCACTTAAGGAGGGAAAAGAAGGAAAATGGGGAGTAAATTTAAAAAAATTGTGTTTCTGAGTTTCATTTAAGAATGGAAAGGGACGGAAAAAAAATTATGTTCCTGAGTTTCACTTAAGGAGGGAAATGGATAGAAAATTAGACCGTTTTCTATTGTTTTTCTTTCATTCCGATTTGGAAGGAAATGAATAACTTATCTTCTTTTCTTTTCTCTTCCATTCATCTCATTTCTTTTCTTTTTCATTTTTAAAACTCGGGAACACAACGGTAGTGAAAAGCTGGGACTTTTCGCCACTAAAGGCTTAACTAAATTCATTTATATATTTCTTTTATTCCTTTACAAATTAAAGAAAAATTACTTTTTACAAAACACCATATGGTGGGGACTTTTCGCCACCAAAGACTAAAACAGGTTTATTTATTTATTTATTTTTTACTTTCGGTGAGGACTTTTCGCCACCAAAGACATTGGTTAGAACGACGTCGTATTGGGACTCCCTAAGGTGGCAACAAGTCGCCACATTTTGAAGCTACTTTAAACCGATGGAAACATGGAAGCAAGACCCAAATCCAATCATTTATTTATGCAAATTTTGACTTTAATAATTTCAACTTTCACCTATTAGCCGCTAATAACTCCAACTCATGTATAACTCCAACTCATGTAGACTAGAATATTCATTATGTTAATAATGTATAGTTTAAGGTGTTAAATGTAATTTGTATCTATAAAGATTTGTGTAAATGAATGGAGAGGCAAGTTTGAAAATCTATCAAAATCAAACATAGTTAGTATCCCACTTAGAGATTAGGGTGTTGGGAGAGACGGGGGGTGGGGGGGGGTGGGGGGGTGGGGGCTTACCTCTAATCTTATAGAGCAAAGAGACCGCACTCAGAGAGACCCCGACTTAAAAAACCATCCTATCCTTTAGTAAACATAGTAAGAGCAAATAGGGTATTAAGATTTAAAACACGAAAACATAATAGAGTGTAGTAATAACTAACAACAAACTGTTAACCATAGAGAAACCTAAGTAAAAAATAATGGAGTCTAAAAGTTACATGTAAAACTACATGCCCACCTAAATACTAAACACTCATCTAAGACAACATGTACACATAAAAACCAGGGGTCAAACACCTTACCTACGGCTAAAGACAACTTAAGAGGCAGAAAAAAAAAGACATCTCAACACCAACTCCTAAAACTCTCTAAAAAAAAACCTAACCCTTATCCTACATCCACTTTGTGACTTTTATTCACCACTTTGTTGGCTCAAAACATTATACTTCCAAAAGTTTAGATTTTTTTAATAAAAGTTAATGCTAGGTTAACAAATTGTTGGCTCAAAACATTATTTTTCCAAAAGTTTAGATTTTTTAATAAAAGTTTATGCTAGGTTAACAAAAGTTGGTTTTATCGCCAAGAGCACCATTTGTGGTTTATGAGGTCTCAAACCATGAAGCCTCTTGTGAAGATGAATGCATACGAGAGAAACTTATGTTTGTTTTAACCCAAACACATGGGAAATTATATGAAAGGGCACCTGGAAGTTGGAACTCGATAAAAATGAAAAGGTTGCTATCGTAAATTACGGTTACAACAACAAAGGATATAAACACAACAACGTATCTCATACTGAATTGATATATACTATTTACTCTTTTCTTTCCGTATTTAATCAAGACAATTTGTTAAGGGGTGTGAATGCTATAACCATAAACACTCTTGCAACCTAGGTTTTTTAATTTTCTAATTGTATGTTAATATATATCTTTCAATGCTGGTTCTTTTATTGTCAAAAGAAAAAATCTATTCTCTTTTTTTTTTTTGAACGGTGTTTGAAACTACTTTCCAAATTTTCAATACCCGAGTGAGTCTTCCTAAGACGGGATTGCAACCGTCCATACTGATTTTGACACTTCAGGTTTGGCTCACCCAGAAACACCATCAAAGAGGAAACTCACCACTTGAGAAAAACCCTCTTGAGTCAGGTTTGAACTTGAGAGCTCAAGGTCCCCCAAACTCTAACATTCATCCTCATACCATTGGGACAAATGCCCCAAGGTTTTTCTCTTTCTTTTCCTACTATTCTCGTTTTTTTTTTCTTTTGATTGTGATATACAATTTTATAATTGTAACACGCACCCATAATGAATACTCTTTGGCGCATTTGAATAATTTCATTATAAGCTATTTTTCATTTTACCTTTTAGAAATTTAAAATATCACAAATAATTTTGGTGGATTTCTTTCTGTTTCTTTTCTAATTGACTTTGTACACTAACATATTTGTTTGTCTGTACATTTTTTTCATAGCTCGTTTTCATTTATAACATTATAATATATAGCAAAAAAAACTTCACTTTTGAGTACATCACTTATATGTTTTTATACTATTTATTGGAATACGAATACAGACTAAACTTTAAAAATCATTTTTGTTTTATATAAATACAAATATAAACTTTCATTAAATTTTTAAGTTTATATGATACTTCAATAATTAACTGTTATAACGTTTTACTAGTGTATATGAGCGTGTTGTGTTGCTCGCCGCATCGCGTGAGCACCCTAGTACTAGCTAATGATATTATAAGTAATGTGTGTTGGAGAACATATGTTTGTGGAGTACTTAAGGTCAGTTGGACATGCAAAGTGGAAGAGTATTCAAGAAAAATAGGGCTGAGCAGTTGAAAATTAGTTGAGCACAAAGAAGAATGTTAGAATCCTGAATTTAGGGGATAAACCAATTGTATGATTGATGATTGAACTAACCCAGGTCGAGAAGGGTTTGCTCTCCAATTACAAAAAACTTCATAAACCAAATATACTTTATCTTAAAAACATTAACACCAAATACATTTTGCTTTCTTTTCCGGCTTTTGAATAGAAAAGTAAACATTATATGTTTATGAGATTATATTTAAACAAACTATTGAGTTAATTGTATAAATAGTTTTGTCATATGTCCAATTGTCCATATTGCTGTTTTGTTTCTTCACAAATTATGTGCAAAATGGATTACGTTTGTCCTTTTTACTCACATACGTTATTAGAAAAAACAAAAATTGAATATATACAAAACCCCTAATCATATTACTTCTCTAAATTACTTCCCATATTTTGCATAAAACAAGAAAAAAAAATCAATTAACCCAACTACTTTTTATATTTGTTTTCGTGTGGATAAGCAGAAAGATAGAGAGATGAGTTGATAAAAGGATGGATATGTTGTGCAATATGGCACATCCACACGCACTATCAGAAAATACACTATCAATTTCACTTCCTAGAGCCACTGCCAGCATTAGAGTGTAGTTGCATTTTCGTAAACAAAGCCATTAATACGAGGTAATTTGTATCAAGAACAAGAAATACAGTATTCAATTGTAGTAATATCTCCAAAAGATTTACCGGATGTAAGATTCACGAGCTTTTTTGAAGAACTCCACCGAGCATTTCCATATTGTCACAGTCACAGCTGGGACATATGCATTTCTTCTGCAGCTTGTCACAAAGTGAAGTATATGTATCTTCAACTCTCGTAGTCTGCGTGCTTTAAGTCAAGGAAAAAATCAGTCATTGTTGTTGTTTTTGAGCATAAAAAGATGCACAAACAGGCCTGAACTCGACATCAGTCCTGAATGGTCCCTTTAACCCTGGACACCTCGTTGAGCCTGAAAGTCGCATCTCCTACGGTTCAATAATAAACAAGGTTGGGCTGGCCCTAGGACTGGTTAGGCTCGAATTTTTGGTCCTAAAAGCCCAGTCTCTTCATCCCCCCCATGCCCCATATATACAGTTTAGTATATATATGTAATTTATAATAAGCTTGTAGTATTTCATTGTTTTATGTGTTCAAATGTTTTACACATGTAATGCAAATGTAGATTTGTATACTTCTATTCTTTTGTAAAACTAATTTCAGGGACTTTTAAAAACTTTTGTATCATACAATTCTCATTGTATATACTAAAATAAATTTATAAAAAAAAATTCAGACACTCCAACCCGCCAAAACCAGTCCTTTCCAAGCAAAGAACTGCACTTTATCAAAAACATCTATTCGATTATTGTAGAGAACGAAATTGAGTGAGGATATATGGCTAACTCTTGAAGCTCCTTGCTTCCTTCCATTACTGCTTCCATCAAAGATATTCTATGTTTCAGATCATCCACCTCCTTTTGCTCCTATAGATTATAGAACAGTGCCAAAAAAATAACTATTACTCACATGGCCCACATTTGATATATGCACACATATATCTACTGTGTGTTGCGAATTAGAAATCATGGAAGATACTGTGTAATAAAAAAGCGAAGGCAATGAAGTTGCAGCAGCTACATGTTACCTGATTATGAAAGTTTTGCTCCAACAGAAATTCATGTTCCATCTTTTTGGTATCAGAGATTATTTGAGCAAGCTCATCTTCAAGATGCTTCTTTTGTTCTTCAACTTCTCTTGTTTTAGCATTTTCAGCATGCACTTTGATCAAAATAAAAATGGAACAGATAAGAGATATGAATGGCATTATACATAAAATAGCTGTGTTCTCACTCAGTTCTATAGTAAGTTATTTCAATGAGTCGATCACTGGTATCAGCAGTTTGGTAAATATTACATGCCATGACCAGATTTGGTATAGTTTAGTAAATCCACAGCATTTCTCATTTTATTATCTTTGTTTAACTAACAGGTACCAAATTACCAAGGTGATATATCATTCATATCTGAGGTGCCCATCAATAGGAATACGAACCATTTTGTGATCCTGCTTTGCTGCTACATGTTTCATAACTAGCTGAAGCTACCGACTGCTGGAACTTTCTGCATCACAAATATATGCATATTAATTTGTGAATCCCGATTCTAAGATTCAGATAAGTAACTGATCAAAAACTTAGTCACTTACAAAAGCAACGGAAAGGAAGGAACCAAGGATACTAAACTAGTTTTCTCATACAACTGAACCAGGATTCTCATTGTATTCCAGATGGAAAACGGACATAATAAATCGACTTCATTTCTATAGCTTATCTAAAACCATGAAAAAGGTTCCCATAAGTAGATAGATGTTTTAACAATGTTTTACACGATCAACCAGAATTCAAAAATTATAGTAAGCTTGAAAGATATCAAGATGTGTGTACAAAAGCAACCCGTATTTGTTTATAAAATGCTTTTGCCTCTTAAAAATAACCAGCATTAATCATCCAAATATAATAATATCCAATAAAGGGAATGAGATAGTAACACACATTACCTACCTAATTGTTGCATTTAGGTCAAACATTTTTCCAATGAACTCATCTCTGCATGAACAAGCATAACAAACGAAGAAATGAACTGCCAAAAATAATTTTCCCCGTCTAACAAGCAACTAAATGGTAACAAATAACACAAGAAACCTACCGCAAAGCCGCTTCCTCATTCTGAATGCAGGTTCACACAGGTTTATGGAACAATTAGCAACAGGTCAGAGTAATTTCAAAACAGAAACATCTAATTAGCATGCAAATAAAGTGGAAACAACTAGCAGCAAAACTAGTATCTTCAATTACCTTAAGTGCCTCCAATTCGGATCCTATGGTAGATACTTCACCTTGAAGCAAAGAAATCCGCCCCTGAATACATCCAAGCACTGTAACTTGAAAGTTTTTTTCTCAAATACGAGAATTTAAGTTGAATAAAAAAGGTCTGCAGTCTGCCAGTCTGAATCAACAATTAATTCATGGCCAATTCTCAACTTGTATAATTAGATTTGATCAACGAGGCTGTATCGTCTGGTGATTTACGTGGTAATTTACCTATCCAGATCATAGAAAATAAGCTAATTAATAGTTATGCGCGAAAAACAAACCTCGAGAGTTTGAATTGACGATTCATTCATAGCCAATTCAACTTCGAAGCCTTTAAGATCCTGTTCAGTACACTCTTTCAAACGCTTAGCGTCTTCAAGCTCGACATTCATGGAGTCAAGTTCCGATTGGAGCTCTTCAATTTGTCGCTTGAGGTTTACTACCCTACGCTCTACGATTTGCGAGATCGGATCGGTTTGTTTGAAAAAATGTGATGAGTGAAAACGAAAACGATCGAAGAGATTATATGAGGATAATGTAGATTGAACAATATACCTCCTTGAGATTTTTCTGTAGAAACATCACGGATTAGGGTTAATAGCTCCTTCTGCGAATTGCTGCTTGCCATTTCCGTTTCCCGCTAGTGATTGATTCCAAAGGGCTATTCCGTTGGAATGCGTTTATATACCACTCCATTGAAGATCTTTACGCGTCCCGCCCAACAAGTATAATTTTTTTTAATGGAATGTGGTGCTAAAATTACATTTCCATTCTATAACCAAACAGATTTTACTATTCACGTGTCATCGTCGTCGCGAGAATGTTCGAATATACAAAAAAGTTACATTCCTATAACGCAAAGTAAAGAAAAATAGAAATATAAAATGTAAATACACGTTAAAATCAGAAACCCCGTATGCTCAAAGTACTGTGTATATACCTGAATAATTGTGTTTCTGATGGATTCTTGTGTGTTAACTCTTGGACATACCTCTATACATTATTAATGTTCATTCTTAGAGGTAAAATCCTTTAGAATGTTACACATGCACTTCATAGAATTTGAACCGTAATATTTACTTAAAAAGACATATTTTTATCAAAGGAAATAGGGTAAATTACTAATTTGGTCCCTGTTGTTAAGACATTTGAACTCTTTTAGTACAAAAATGAATCTTTTAACAAATCAAGGCCCGAGGTTTGCATTCTATAACCCGCTCAGTTCCTAACATTAACTTTGTTAGGTTTATCTGTTAAGTGTGGGGACAATTCGGTCAATTCACGAAGTTATAAAGACTTTGTAATACCTAAGATGTTGTTTATGTTATTAACTCAATATAATAAGATTATAAATTATAAATATTTTAGTTCATTTCACAAACGCCGGCAACCACTATAGGTAGCCGCCACCACCACCTCAATGTTTCACCATCATCGTCTTTTTCACTTTTTCGCACCCATCTCCCCAACGTTAATGTTACCCCCCCCCCCCCCCCCCCCCCAATCGTCCATGCTACTTCTTATTCTTCCCTATCTCACCACATTTGCTCGTTTCATTCTCCCCACCATGTTCGAAGATCTCATCTAGAAACAATCACAAACCACTGTCTATAGATGACATTTTCTTCCCCAGTTTGTGTTTCTTGATATGGCTAAAGATTGTCAAAAAAAAATCATGAAATTCCACACATAATTTGAAGTTTTTTAATATGGGTTTCTTATCTGTATTTTGAAGCTTTCTGTCTCGGTCTAAGAACGGTATTTGCGATAGTAAACTGTAAAATCACCTACCCTCGGCAATAAAGTGAGAGATTCGAATCCTAAGGTTGAAGGTAATGGGCGAGCTATAGTGGTGGGGCGGTGGGCCAGGGAGGGAGGCCGCGCGGCGGTAGGGAGACATAGAAAGAAGGAAAAGAGGGGAAAAAGATGAGAAAGTGTGGAGACTCGAAGAGGAGCCTAAAGAAGGAAAAGAGGGGAAGAAGAGGAGAAAGTGTGGAGACTCTCAGAGGAGCCTCATATGAGGGTACAAAATGTGCGAAAACACTAGAATGGTGTAAGCTGTGGTGGTGAAGCCGCTGGGCGCGGCTTGACCACTACTCTTACCCTTTACCTCAATTTGGATTTGCTCCATTTCACTCGGATCCACGATGAATCCCCAATTTTCAATCCACTTTCTCTAATTAAAATCATCCACCTTAAAGTTGTGTTAAAAAGTAAACATCAAAAGTCGGAAGAACACTATGCAAAATAAAAAAAATTAAAGTCTTAAAGAATTCAAACATCAAGTTTATCTAAAATACAATTATCTAAAATACAAAAGAAACAAAGATGTAATTAAGAATACATTACATCATGAACACCAAAAAGAACCACCGCGTAATGGCGGAGCTCGATCTGACACCCAACACACGCGCCGCCGTAAATCTAACCTAAACCGTTATAGTTTTCGAGAAAACCGCACGCCCACACACATTATCAGACCCACTCCTACTAATCTTCACATCGGAAACCAGATACTGTTGCCGGAATCTTGAAATAAAAGCTTCCACCTTCTCATTCAACTCCTCATTCGACAATAAACCCGAAGATTTCTCCTCCTCCTCATTATCCTCATTTTCTTCAAAATAGATTTCTTCTCTCTCTTTACTACTCGGATTTACCACATTTACTCCGTCTTCAACAACGGTGTCTTCACGGCGGTTAACCGGCGCCGGCGGCTGTTTCTTGTCGGTTTCTTGAGGGGTGTCGGATTTCTGAACCGGGTTTGAACCGGTTCGAGGTGGGTGTGTGGAGGTGAAGAGAATAGCGATTAGGAGGAGGTTAAGTGCAAGGAAGACCCACATATGCCAGTGTTTGAATATCGAGACCACGACGGCGCGTTCGACGCACGCGAGGACAACCGCCACGCCGGCGGCGAACCAGACGGCTTGAAGTTGATCGTTTCGGGTTTTGTTGTCCATATGGGTAATGGATGTGGGTTGGATTTGTTTGGATTTTTGTTTGCTTTATAGAAGAAAGGGGGGTTTTGAGGGGAGATGGACGCATGCATTGGGGAATGAGAGGTGTTGTTGAGATGGGAGGGTAATGATCACGTGAGGAGGCACGTGAGTCGGGTTTTAAGGGGGCAATAAAACATTCTCACTCTGCCTTGTTCCTTTCATCATCCAAAATTTGTACTTTCGAATTTGGAGAAAGTTTACAAAGTTCAATTGATCTTTTTAAAAAGTTAGTAATTTCATGTTGATTAGGTATAGATGTAGCCACATTGATTCGGATCGAATAGAATCAACATGGGATGAAAAACTAATAAGATGAGAAATAAGGACCGATAACCGATCGATTCTGTGTTTCGGGTTAGTCTTGGGTCGAACATGATGACTAAATCGGTCACTGACCAAAACTGTATATGGTGAAAAACAATGACCGAGCACCAAACATATTTTGTGTTATTGTGTGGTTTGGTTCGGCTCCAATCCAATCATGGTCCGTTCATGCACGAAGTTTCTTTAGGGACTTAGGGTTCAGGGTGGGCCCTGCCCTCCCTGTTTCTTTCCTTGATAGTGTTAATTTTTATCATGTTTGTTTGAAAAAATATTTATATACTAAGTCAAGCACTCTTATTTTTTGTTCGAGCTCCGCCATTAGATTTATTCTTTGGTTTTCTCTCGTTTGCCTTGAAATGCTCACCGTACCGGTCCTACATTTGAAAAAAAAGTTGTTATATATAGGGTTATCTTATAGCACCAATGTTGTCTCTATAACATCATAATTAAACAGACTAGTCAAGTTTTAATGTATACATTATCACATGACAACAATGTCTGGCTCTATTACATTACATTATACGAGACAAACTCGTCAAATTTTGTGTCACTGGCCTTCAAAAGAATTACATTTAATTGAATAAGGTATACTCTCATGTGGTGTGATGTGGTATGGTCGTCACGTAAGTAATGACTGGATTACATACTACTATCACATACATGAGGTATACTTCATGTAGTGTGGTATGGTGTGATGAATTATTTTTTGTATTATTTTAAAAAAATACATGAAATGTTAATGCCACCCATACCGGGTGACCTAACATCCTAACTAACGGTTTGTTACATTTAGAATCTATCGATAGGTTGAGGGAAGATTACAATGCTAGTAATTCTAAAGTGTTTAGAAACCCACAATACGAGGGGGCGTTTAGTTCTTGGAATTTGTTAAAATTGGATTTAAAATTTAAAGGAATTGGATTTAGAATTAAGTTTTAAAAAATATTCAAAAATATTAATCTACAAAACGAGATGTTTACCACCCCGCGCGTTGCTGCGGGTTGAATTTGTATACTGAACGAAAGTCAAAAAGTTAAGTGGTATAAAACGTAAACGTTTAAAAGTCTCGTGGTGAAAGTATAAAACTATAGAAGTATATTAAAAGCGAAAGTAGAAAAGATAAAAGTTTCATGGCAAAAGTAGAATACAAAAAAACTTAAAACAAAAATAAAAACTCTAAAAGTTAGAGAGTTAAAAAGTTAAGGAGTATAACACGTAAAAGTGTAAAAGTCTCGTGGTGAAAATACAAAACTATAAAAATATACTAAATTAAGCGGTATAAAACGTAAAAGTGTAAAAGTCTTGTAATAAAAGTATAATACTATAAAAGTATACTAAAAACGAAAGTAGAAAAGTTAAAAGTTTCGTGACTAAAGTAGAAGACAACAAAACTTAAAACAAAAACAAAAAAACTTAAAACAAAAACAAAAAAAACTTTAAAAGTCAGAGGGTTAAAAAGTTAAGGAGTATAAAACGTAAAAGTCTAAAAGTTTTTTAGTGAAAGTATAAAATTATTAAAATATATACAAAAAACGAAAGTAGAAAAGTTAAAAGTTTTGTGGCTAAAGTAGAAAACAACAAAACTTAAAACAAAAAAAAAACTTTAAAAGTTAAAGGGTACAAAACTTAAGAGTATGAAACATATGTGACTAAACTATGAATACCAAAAGTTTACTATATCATTAAAAACAATGTTTAAGAGTTTAAGGGGTAGAAACTGAAAAAAAACCTTAAAGTTTTGTGGCCAAACTGTGAGAAACAAAAAACCTCATATTCACCAACCAAATTTCATTGTTGTATATAATAATTGGTTTTTTAGTTTACTAAGTCGTACTGGCGGGTCTGGTCGCGTCCGGTCAGTCAGTCCGAGGGTCGGGTTAAGGATTGGCGTCCGGTGCAGTCCGGGGTTCGTGTCCAGTCGGCGGGTCCAGTCAACGTGGACCGGAGATCAGGTGCTGTCGGTGTGGTCCTAGGGTCAGGTTCGGTAGGTGCGGTCCAAGGGTTGGGTCCGCCCGGTCCGGGGATCCTGTGCGGTCGGTCCAGGGTTCGGATTCGGTCGGAGGTCTGATGCAGTCGGTCCAAGGGTCAGATCCGGTTGGTGCGGTCCAGGATCCGTTGTGCTCGGGTCGGGTCCTGTCGATACAATATGGAGGTCCAAAGCGGGCGGAGCGGTCGGTGCGCTCAGGGGTTGGGGTCCAACGGGTACGCGATATCATTTTGCTAGAGTGAAATTTAAAGTTTTATAAATTGTGTTTTGCATACCATTTCATTCAAGAATTAGGTAATTTAACGATTAAACCTAAAACATAATAATAAATTTTACAAATCACTACGTCACATTATCTATCCCTTGTTTTTATAATATTTGATTTGGCAAACTTGTTAATTAGGGTTGAAGGGAGGCCTCGAATACAGTGGTCCGGAAAATAGTAATCTTGGGTGGTCCAGCGTGAGGTGGGCCTGTGGTGCACCCATAAAGGGAGCATCTTACACAACACGCTTCTGATACCCAATAATGCTTGCACCATGATGTTAACCACACCAAGTTCAATAGAGTAAATACACTGCTAACCTTCTTCCTCTTTGTTTTTATTTCCCAAATTTTATTTTTGTATATTAAAACATAACAATAACAATTTCAAATATTTAACTGGAAAAGTGCAATAAATGCACTATAAATAATCAAATCTCAATTTTACTGATTAATTTTTAAATGGTATTTTTTTTTCTTTCTATTATAGGATTATTTGAACCCTTACCATTTGAAAATTTAAAACTTTATTCAACATCAAGATATCATTAAGTTAAAGACCATTTGGTTTAATTTAGTTAGTAGTTATTATTAACCATGAGAACTTGTCCGAGTGGTTATTGACGACGAGAGAGACTCGAAACTGAGATGTCACAAATTTGATATATGAGCTCTCAGGTTTTACCATTCGACGACCGTTTGCAGAAGTGGATTTTCCCCGAAATGATTTTAGCTGATGTAAATACTCTATGGGCTTCTAGAGCATTTGTTACCCGTTAAAAAAAGTTACAGTTATTATTAGTGGCTCTGTCAATTTTTTTTACTAGGGCAAGTTGTTTTCACCTTTTGGTGCTCCATGTATTGCAAATGATGGCCTTACAAATTAGAGAAACACAACACTCCAAACTCCGTACTCAAATCACGAAATTGAACATCCGATTTTATCCGATCAAGAAATATGATACACTCTAAATTGTTTAAATCTGAAAGTGAATCAAACACGACTTTAGATTCTATCCGGTTATTGCTTTACTATTTACAAATTCCCCAACAGATTCCCACTCGAAATTTACGGGTTAGGCCTTAGGTTTTAGTCTAAACACGTTCTGGTTAGGTTCGAGTGAACCCGCGAACCCGCTTAGCTAAACGGGTCAGGTTTAGGTCAACCGTTGACAGATTGACCCGTTTAACTCATTTATTTCATATTTTATGTTTGTAAATAAATATATATATATATATACATGTTTTATGTCATAAAATAAATCGATATTTTATTTTTTTTATCAAAGTTTAAACTTAAATAAAATAATATAAGATTTATGATTAAATTATAATTATTTATATGCATTTGTATTTTCTATAAAACTGTAAATTTTAAACATTAATATACTAAACAAATAAAAGATAAAATATCGCGTTAAAAGGAACGTATTTGAGTCAACCCGTAAATATATGTTTCGTGGTCGGTTTCATATGTGTGACATGATTTTCGATTTAGATTAAAGTATTCGGGTTCAGTTTGTTTGACCCATCAACCCAAGAACCTGACCCGTTTAACACTCGGGTATATGTGGACTTACTAAGAGTATAATGAAAACCCCAATTAAAATAGAAAAATAAATATTGACATAGAGAGAGGATGGAGTAATATAGTTTTACAACTCTAACCAAATCTAACTTTAATGAGTAAATTATTACATTTAAAAAAAATAAAGCTATTAAATATGTACATAACTTTAAATGTTCAATATCCGAGTGAGTTTTTTTTAAACGAGATTACAACCGTTCATATGAGATTTGACACTCCAAGCTTGAATTACCCATGAAGGAACACCATTAAGATGGAAACTCACCATTTAAAAAAACCA
The DNA here is from genome assembly GCA_039602395.1 of Deinandra increscens subsp. villosa. Lineage (NCBI taxonomy): Eukaryota > Viridiplantae > Streptophyta > Magnoliopsida > Asterales > Asteraceae > Deinandra > Deinandra increscens. Next base: position 16,360,334 of record JBCNJP010000015.1, on the reverse strand, counting down.
TTTTAACTCACGTTATAAACTTAAAACCTCAAATATCCAAGCTTTAATCATCATCCGCATGACCTCATGCCAGTTGTTCTAGGAGCAACATATCAACATAATGTTCTCTCAAGAACGGATTAATTAATAATCAGTTATGAGTTTAAAATAGCTAGTAAAAACTTGATGAAACAATCAGGTAGACATGGTTTGATTCAATTGTAACCTCTTACTCTACCCCAAAGGCCCAAATCATATGAAAATTGAACCATAAACTATGAATAAATCCATAGTGTACCTAAAAAACCGAGGGCTTGAGTCCTACCTTTTAAATTATAAATAAATATATAAATGATATTGCAGAAAAATATGCAGGATTTCCTACCTTTTAAAATACGGTAACTTACAAGAAGAATATTCTACGCGTTTAACGATGAAGTATGAAGTCAAAGTCGACGGATTACCGTTAAAAACATATTAAACATATTTAATATTTATTATTTTATTTTAAAGACCCTTTGATTGAGATTGTTCAAATATTTTGAGGTCCAATAATCACATTCAAAGCATGTTGAAGTTGTAAAGTTTTATATACTCTAAGATAGTGATCAAATTATTCTCTTCGGTCTCCACTTTTATGGGTTTTTTCTCTTCTTTCCAATTATCTTTTATGTTTTTTTAGGACCGGTAGCACTCTTACCTTTAAATTCTATAGATTTAAATTTTCTCAATAGATTTATCTCTTGTTTATGTTACAAAAAACTAAAAAAAGTTAGTACTTAGACAATAACGGAACCATAAATTTTTTTACTGGGGTAAAAGTTTCAGCCTATCTTTATTTATAGAAAGATATTTTTCACTTGGTTGGGTCACATAAATGTTTTTTTATGTCCGGCCGGGTCATCGTAAAACCCGTTTCAGATGATTCACTTTGATTTATATTGGTTTGGAAGGTGATTTTTGTTTTAATATTTTCATATTCGGTAAAATTAACAATTAACAATTTATGTAATAAACTAACAAGTAACGATGAATTTAAAATCAATAACACAATTATTCTAAGGGTTTTAGCAAAAAATAATAATTATGGAGTTAAAAACTTGTATGTGATCTTGTGGAGGCATTCAAGCATGTGATCTTGTGGAGGCATTCAAGTACATTTAGTGAACAAGATGAGATCACCCGCCGCGCGTTGCGGCGGCGTTAGTCTTCACATTTAGCCGCGTGGTGACGTTTGTTTTTCTGTTTCGGGATCATTCTCTGCTTCAGGTACGGATAGTAAGTGTTTCACTTACTAATAAGTGTTGTCAGCCTCACCCTCCTATTAACTAAACTCTCTATCTAAACTTTTAAACACACGACCTTTTCTAATATTAACAACCAACCATAAATTAAGAATGTAAATTAACTCTGAAATAATGTCACCCAAAATATGGATCCATTGAAGCACTTCCAAAAATAATAAGAGAAAATAATCTTTAAACAGTCTCTAAAAGAGCCAAAATTTAACAAACAAAGAACCATAATATAATTTTTACAAAGTAATGTAGCTATAAAAAATAACAGAAAAGGAGGAGAGCAGCTACATCACAAAAGATATCATGGGAGTTGAAAGCGACTTAAAATGGGTTGTAATTAGGTTCAAACATATGATGGCTATTGATCTACACTTTCCTATGGTAAAAATAAAAAATCACCAACATATATTATACTTGTATCATCAAATTAAAGCAAACCTGCAAGAGCAAAATAAGGCATGACACAACTTCAATCCCATTTCCTACAATAGATAAAGTAGCATACTTACTAAGATGCATTTTATGGAAAGAAATAGCCTCCTTGGATTGAAGCTTTAGATAATCACATAGGATAGGTAAGAAATGCCTACACACGTACTCATGGTGAATGGTCCTTCTTAGCACCTACAATCACTGAACATCAAAAACATTAACAGGAGAAGCTACAAACATAACTCATTTCCATTAGGTGATTTTCCCAAATAAAGAAGCCAAAAATTAGTTAACCAAACATAAAAAAATTGGTTTTTCAGTTCATACCTTTGGTAATTTGTGGTTTCATAAGACCAAAAATAAAATATAAAGATGGTTACAATCAATCATACTATAGCATCTCTGAAGCAATAACAATGATACAATCCAAACAACATAACTAATACTCACATCAGTATCATAATTCATGACAAATGAATTTCATGAATAACAGAAGAAGGTTGTATGAACTTACCTGAAAACAACCTAAGTATGCATGACGAAGACGGATGCAAATCAGAACCTAATAACATTTGAAATCATACTTGCTCAATCATCAAAACCATATAACATGAAGGAGGATCGCTACAAATTAAGAAACTCAAACCCTGTAGGAAAAAACACATTAATCTTCATAAAGCCATTATATCTCAAGCTCACATTAAATATGAATATGTAAATCGATATTTATTACTCAATGTTTCACATAATAAGTATCCATGCCTCCACATATTTCACATCAACATTCTGCAAAACCAAGAGAAATAAAAATATCAGAATTTTTTTACAAAACAAAGCAAATTATGTAAAGGATATCTAAGAAGCTTTCAAAAATGTGAATTTGGCTCAGAAAGGTTCCATCACAGCCTATTAGGAATAGCCAGATAGAAAGCATCAGGAACACCAGACGAACATCAAGTAAGAATAAATCCAATCATTTAGCAACATAGGCTCAAAAATAATTCATTATGACCTTATAGAAGGCATCAAGAACATCAAACCACCGTCAAGTAGGATTAAATCCAGAAATTTAGCAACATAGGCTCAGAAAAAGTTCATAATAGCCATGTAGAAGGCATCAAGAACACCAAACCACCGTCAAGCAGGATTAAATCCAGTCATTTAGCAACATAGGCTTAGAAAAAGTTCATCATAGCCTTTTAGAAGGCCTGAAGAACACCAAACCTTCGTCAAGTAAGAATAAATCCATCCATTAGCAACATAGGCTCAGAAAAAGTTCATCATAGCCTTTTAGAAGGCATCAAGAACACCAAACCACCGTCAAGTAGGATAAAATCCAGCCATTTAGCAACATAGGCTCAGGAAAAGTTCATCATAGCCTTATAGAAAGCATCAGGAACACCAAACCACCATCAAGTAAAATTAAATCTTTTCAGGATAACCGTCTATAACGAAATCTCAGTAATCAATCCAGCCATTCAGCAACACAGGCTCATAAATAGTTCATCATTGCCATATAGAAAGCATAGGAACACCAAAACACCATCGAGTAAAATTACATCCATCAATTTTTTTCAGAAATAAGAACAAACGTCTATAACCAAATTTCAGAACAACAACGTCAATATCCAACCATTAGACAATCAGTCATGAACAAAGTAACCAACAGTAGTTCAGATCTTAGTAAAAACAGAAAAAAATAAGCCCAAGACTTGCATCAGTTTAGATCTAGGAACAGAAACCAATCCATTTAAAAATCTGAGCAAAACGTAATGAAAGCATGGTAATTAAGCAAAGATTAGCTAGTGACAGAAACAAAGAACATCAAAGCAACAGATGAAGCCAAAATCAGACAAAACCCAAATCTTAGAGGCTAGGTTACGGCCATGGCTGCGGCTGCGTTAAATACGCCTCGCCGCCGCCGCCACCACCACCATCATAGCCTAAACCCAACCTCAAAACGAAGTCACAACCACAAACCAACACGATCTATCGATCTATAAAAGAAGTAGGTTTAGGGTTTATCGACCTGCAAGGCCTCAATAAGAGGCTGATGAACAATTGCGTGCACAGTAGGTACCATCGAAACAAATAAACGAAGGCCATCAACTCAGATCCCGACACCGCCGAGTACATCATCACAACTGCTGCGAAGAACCATAGCCCCCGCCTCGCCGTAAATCACTGCCCTCAGATCCATGGACGGCTGCGTTAGATACATGATCCTCGCCACGCCGTACCACAATCGCCGAAAAGAAGAAAGACGAACAGAAACCCTAGCCAGAGATACTGGCGCTAAAAAACACGAACCTCCTCACAAAGGAAGTTTCAAAACCGACGACCACCGTCTCGAAAACGAAGACGGCGGAGCCAGCCGGAGAAGCCGTAAGAGTCCCTCAAAACGACGATGGTGCAGAAAGCAGAGAGAAGAAAATGGGAGAGCGGCGAGCAGGTAGGGTAAATGAGGAAAATGGGAGAGCGACGAACATGTTTTCATCTATATAACAACAGTAAAATCAAGCATTTGATTAGTGTAAAATAAATAGGAGGCCCAACTCAACTTCATCATTAACTTGCATAGTTTTTTTTTACCTTTTCTTTAAAATAAATAGGAGATCCAATTCAACTTCGTTATTAATTAACTTACATGTTTAGTTTGTTACATAGATTGTTACTTGTTAACTTACATATGGGCCATATGGCGCTAACATCAAATGCTTCCATGTATGAACTATCATCAAATGTAACAAACATCAACATATTTTGACCTATATTTTCTTCAATTCACAAAGAAATGAGTACTAACCACATGGCACATGAATGAAACGAGATGTAAAAACCAAACTTAATTGTTTTCCTTTCTATAAAAGAATTGTTAACTTAATTGTTTTCCTTTATTTAAAAGAATTGTTAACCAAGATTTAAAACCATGTTCTTAACAGAAGACTACTTAATCATATCACATATGTAAAGTATAATCGTCAAGAATGAATTTCAAGTTCTACAAAAATACTAACCTTAAGAATTTAAAGTTTTGAGTTTTGACTTGTTCTTTCTGTAATTGTTCGAGAATTCAACCCTTCACAAATCAAATTCAAACAAAACAAATAATGTAAATATGTAATCAACAAGAGTAAGAAAATAATCAAACACATAAAATTTTTATGAAATCAAACCCTAACATTTTTTCTTTTTTTTTCGCAATATGTGAAGAAGGTCACGAACCAAACTTGCGATTGAGATTGGGAGCCAGGAAGTTGTGATTTGGGCAAGGAAGAACTCAAGAACAAAAGCTTGCAATTGGGATTGTGTTTTCACCTTTGCCAATTTGGGGATAAGGAGAAACTGAACGTTGCGATTGGGATTGGGTATTAGGAAGAACTAATCAAGAACAAACAGGTAAAGTCGTAAAACATAAAGGAACATGAGAGAAATTCAAAATTAGGGCCGAGAATGAGGATTGAGGTATGATGTTATTCGAACACATGACCTGATAAAATAAATCTGCGCCGTAAACTAAATACTACCAATCCTATACTTACAAAAATTTAAACCCTCGTCACTTTTATAAAAGAACAAATCATCATACGATTAAGCTAGAAGGCCATGGGTTAGTTTGGAGGATTTAAACTAGCAAAATTAAAATATAAATATATAATACTACTAATTAACTAATTAATGATTAGTTATCGACTTTTAGTATTTTACTCGGAAAATGAGCGTCTTAAATACTTAAATCTCCCGGTCAAACTTATCACCCACTCCCTCCACCTTATCACAAAAGTCAATGTTCTTCCCACCTTTTCCTTCTCCCACTACCATTCCATCACGCAATTTCTCAAATTCTGATGATCAAAAACCCTAGATCAATGGTTTCTTCCAGAGCTATTATCGACTACGTGATTCTCATCTCGCTTGCCGTTTTTCTCTTCTCTCCGCCGTCCTCCGTCGCCGCCGAGGACGATGCCAAGTGCTTGCAAGGCGTGCACAGATCGCTTCGTGATCCAGAATCCAGGCTCAACTCATGGAATTTCAACAACAAAACCGCAGGATTCATCTGCAACTTTGAATTCGTACGCTGCTGGAACGATCAGGAGAATCGTGTTCTCGAGCTAACGACTGCTGACCTAGGGCTCGCCGGATCATTTCCATCGGACCTTCAGTTCTGCCAGAGCTTACAGAAGCTAGATCTCTCCGGTAATAATCTCACTGGCTCTATACCTAGCGAACTCTGTACGTGGTTGCCTTATATTGTCGATTTAGATCTGTCCGGCAACCAATTGACCGGAGAAATTCCGGCGAGTCTCGGTAATTGTTCGTTTTTGAATAGCATTAGTCTGTCGGAGAATCAGTTATCTGGTAATATACCGCCTCAGTTCTCTAATCTAGGCAGGCTAAATAAGTTTTCCGTTGCGAACAATGTTCTCTCCGGTCCAATTCCGTCGAGTCTGTCGAAATTCGATTCCTCCAGTTTTGATGGTAACAGAGGACTTTGCGGCGAGCCTCTTGGCAACTGTGGCGGTCTGAACACGAAGAATCTGGCCATAATTATCGCCGCCGGTGTGTTTGGGGCCGCGGCGTCGTTGTTGATAGGGTTAGGGTTGTGGTGGTGGTGCTTCACGAGGTCGAAAAGGAATCGGCGGAACGGGATTGCCGGTGAGGATGATAGCGGCAGCTGGTATGATACGTTGAGATCTCACAAGCTTGTTCAGGTAACATTGTTTCAGAAGCCAATTGTGAAGGTTAGGCTGGTGGATTTGATGATTGCAACTAACAATTTCAGCAAAGAAAATATCATAATTTCAACGAGAACAGGAACAACATATAAGGCTGTTCTCAGAGATGGTTCTGCTATTGCGATTAAGAGGCTTAGTGCGTGTAAACTTCACGAGAGGCTGTTTCAAGCCGAGATGCACGCTTTGGGCCGGTTAAGACATCCTAATCTGACCCCTCTGTTGGGTTACTGCATAGTTGAAGACGAAAAGCTTTTGGTTTACAAATACATGTCCAATGGAACCCTTTCTTCCTTGTTAGCCAAGCAGTCAAGCTTGTTAGATTGGCAAACAAGGTTCAAGATCGGTCTAGGCGCAGCAAGAGGGCTTGCGTGGCTTCACCATGGCTGCAGGCCCGCGATTCTGCATGAAAACATCAGCTCAAATGCTATATTCGTTGACGAAGATTATGATGCTCGGATAGTCGATGTTGGACTGGCCAGGCTCATGAATCCTTCCGATAACAACGGGGAACAGGGTGAGTTTGGTTATGTGGCTCCAGAGCATTCGACCACCATGGTGGCTTCTCCGAAAGGGGATACTTACGGTTTTGGAGTGGTGCTCCTAGAACTAGCCACTGGTCAGAAACCGACAAATATAACCGTTGCCGATGAAGGGTACAAGGGCAATCTAGTCGATTGGGTGAACCAGCTATCCGTTTCAGGACAAATCGAAAGCGCCATAGATAAGAACATTCGAGGGAGAGGTGAGGATGAAAAAATTGTTGAGTTTATGAGAATTGCAGGTAATTGTGTTACTAAGGCTAAAGCAAGATGGTCCATGTACGAGGTTTATGAGGCATTGGACAGTATGGCACGAGAACTAGGTTTATCTGAAGATCATGATGAGTTTCCACTTCTTTTTGAGACCCAGAATGAAGTTATTTGAGGTGAGATATCATGTTTTCAACATGCATGGTCATGATTCATGGAAAATATATATCCATTAATTATTTACTGATGTATCCTTGTCAAATATATTACACCAGATCTTCTGAAGCTATTGATCTAGTTATTATCTTCAAGTGTTTCTGAGGAGTTCGTTTTTATTTTTCTTAAATTATTATAATAAAATTGTTATTTGTAGCATATTATGATTCTGTTTTATCAGAGGTGGTGAGTTGTATCTTGTTTAGTCTCAACAGTGAACACCTTTTGAAGTAAAAAATATTTAGTCTCAACAGTGAACACCTTTTGAAGTAAAAAATACAGGTGACCAATTTTATTTGGTTATGGGTCAAAACCCAATCTAAAACTGATGTTTCGGTTTTTAAAGTTTTATAACGACCACTTTGGTTAATATGGTTATTCAAAAAGATGATAATTTTAATTTTATTACAAAATGTATTTTTAAAATAATGATTTGTCTATGGATGAAATATGACAAATTTTAAAAGTAAGTATTTAAAAAATCAACACAATGTTTATAAATGAAATGGGTGGAAACTAGAAAGTAATTTTTATGTTGAATAAAACTGTCTTTTAAAGTAAAACCTTGTGGTGGATAAATAAAATACCCTTTAAAAAAGGAAAATTGGCGCCTTATAATACGAACTTTTCACTTTTGGCAAATTATAATCCCACTTTTTAATTTGGCAACTGACGGTACTAAGTTGTCAACTATTTGATTTTAACGGTCTCGTCGTTAAAAAAATTTAACTCCGTTAACTAAAGCTGACGTGGAAGCTTATGTGTAAATTTCTTTTTTTAATATCCAGTCATCATCCTATCACCCTACCACCACCACCACCACAACCACCCCACCGCCACCACCCAATCCGTGAAACGATTAGACGAGTGACACGTGCGATGCCTGTTGGGTTTCGACAGTGGTATACGGGTGCCCGGTGACGTTAAAAAAAAAACTTGACCGTTTAATTTTAACATTACCGACCGGGTTTAGTAAATTGAGAGTTAAAACGGATTAAACCGGTAATCCGTTTACGCAGCGGAATAAATAAATTTACTAATTTTATACGCGTAAACTGAAGGTGTCGAAATCGTGTCAACAGGATCACGATCACCAAAAATAATTAATCACGCAAACACCATTTCGCGGTAAACATTTTAGCGCGAAAATAATAACGATTACATTTAATCGAAATAAAAACATCTAAACTAAAACGGAGTTTAGATATACCTTGGCGGTGTTGAACAAACGCTCAAGACACCGAGTTTCAACGAACGAAGCGCTAGGTTGAAACGGACCACTTCCGATCTCCAACGGTTGTCGCGTATCGCGATGGTACGAGATCAATCGGAATCAAGTCCGATTACAACCGGAGACGGCGCACGGTGAAAGGCGTCGGGCTCGCGTCGACAGGCGACGGTCTAGCGACGTCAGGCGAGCGGCGGTAGTGGTGGCGGGTGACGACGGCGACGGCGGCGAGCGGCGGCGGCGATTTACACGGTGGTGATCGGCACTTTTGCGGCGGCGATTGGCGGCAAACCGAGCGGCCGATCAAGGCGTACGAGACGGCGATCTCTAGACCGTAAAACGGTCTACGGGCGTTGACTGACGGAACGGCCTAACTATCAACGATCACCAAGATACGGTGGCTCGAAGATGACCACCGGACGAGCGGTGGCGGCGATCGACCGAAAACGGCAAAGCCGTGTATAGGGTTTTCGAGAGGAAGAGAAAACGAAGGAGAATTAATTCTCCTTTTCTGCCGTCCGCGATATTTTTATTAGGATGATTAGGGTTTCACCCCTAATCATCTAATATGTATAAGATATCGGGCCCCTCTCGAATATAAAGCCCATCTTGTACGAGAGCCCACGAGCTAACGTTAGTAAACATTTCACTAACGTATAACTCGACCGTGATTTTAAATAAAACTACTTTTATTTAAATATCGTTCACCCTTTATTATTAAGCCGGTTAATAATAATATTATTGATTATTAATTATTTATAACAAGTATAAATAATATATATATATATAATCAAACGTTTCCGTTTCTTTCACCGGTTAACTAGTAAGCGGGTTTAGAGTTCGTTGCACCCGGTGTAACTCTTACGGGTCGTAACCGGGTCGGGTTCAAGATTTGTCGGGTCTGGACACTTAATATCCAACAATCTCCCACTTGGACTGATCGCGACAAGATCTAAGAAACAGACAGAGGTGCTCTAGCTACACATGACTGTCCCAACCAGTTATGACACTTCAAGTCAACAACCAAGGCATATCTGTTGTGAAACAACTGATATTAGACTTGTGGTATTTAGAAGTCATTAGTTCCCTTCTGTATAAGACATCAATTGAACGAGAGACATGGATTTATTCATTCTCTTTAATGTTCAATCATTCTATTTCTCGTGTCGTAGTTCGAAGTGATCCAAAACAAACACACAGTAGGTTTGGGTAAGGCCTTACACTTAACACTTGGAACTCACGAGAGGGCCCACGATGTCTAGCTGTTGCAGTATTAGTGCAAGAGTACAGAATCCCATCTTGACTACATACAGCTCCCACTAAGCCTCAGATCCATTCCCAAAAGTAGTCTTTACTGGCAGTTACGCGACAGCGTATACTACAATCAAAGAACAGTCCTTGGCAAACGGGAGGTAGCATATGTATCTCAGGTCAAAGGACACTATTGAGTATACCATTAATCAAATTCGTCTTATGATTAAATCCATGAAGACAATTTGATACGAGTTACGTCACAACGTCATTCTCTAATGAGGTCTGTGAGTCTGGAGAGTCAACCCTTTGAGTCCAGAGTCAGAATAGTCATAGATCAGTTTTGTTCCCACAAATTAGATCGACTACGGACGGTTTTAGAATATTTCACCAAATATTCATGGATGTTTAAAACGTATAAATTTCGAACACGTTTCGCAGAATTCGAAAACTGCATCTAACCCTTTAGATCAGATCGAATGATTTGGTGCAAACGTTTAAGGTTCGACATCCCAACACTAAAGTAGAACAATGTAGCGTAGAATTCAGGTAATACGTGACAGTATTAGCTTATTGATCAAACTTGATCAATGGAACTGTGAATTCTCATGCTAGGTTCTATGCCTGTGTTTTGGTTTTGCCTGTTTAGTTGTTTCATCAGTTTTGGTGTTTCTCAGAACAGCAAAAGTACTTAAGTGAATTTGAATGTGTGATAAAACTTGTGCCCTTGGTAAGCACATGGATTACTGTGTTATCACTATGGCATTTTAATTGATTATCAACATAATCCAATTAACTTCTTCTTTGAATGTACCCTTACATTCATGATTCAAAACTTCACTTAAGGTGGCTAGTTGTTCGGTGAGTATGCTCGAGTACTCATCATGAACATTTCATCATCAAGACAAGTTGAGATGATTCGGTTTCCAGCTTGTGTCGTTGTGTAACTCTTTACAGTGACACTCATGCAACATCCCTATGTTGGATAGTTCTCGTTTCATAACTAGTATGATACGACTTGTTTCAAGAAATTGAACATATCTGAGGATGCCATTCCTGAGATGCTTTTCAATTTGTGTGGTTCTTGAAACTTGGAGATAAGTTGAGGCTTCATTACAAGTTTAAGTCAGTAAACTTTAATGAATATTGGATCAGCACTTAATCGTTATCCCGATAAGGATTAGTGGTGATGCTCCCACTTGCTTTATGTAGACGATGCATTCTTATAATCATCTTTCCTTCAAACCGTTAGGATATTGGTCTGCAAGACAACTCTTAGCAAACATGCTTCGTTACCTAGAACGAAGTTATTTAGTTTCATAAACACAGTATGAATCTAAAATGAGTAATATCCAATTGTCATGTCACATACATGAGATAGCAAGATGATATCAAACTTCCAGAGTTTGATGGTATCCTAGATACAGTCATCTTTGTGTTTGAAAGGAGTTGCGTGCTAGACGCCTCGATGATTATTCTATCAGAGTACCGAGTCTGATTTAGGATTGACAATTCAATCCAATGACCAACCAATAATGAAAGATTTTAGATAAGTAAAATCGTCCGAGTTTCATTTGGAATTATAAGTCATTTAGAATGCTTAACATGTTTTCATTATAGCAACAACTACTTGTTGTGAAAAGATGTTTGTCTAATTGAGTCTTGAATATTTTCAAGAGTCAAAGTGCACAGTCCGGTAATTCCTATAGAAACCAAGTTTCTATTTGATAAGGAATTTTGATGTCAATACATCAATTAGGTGGACGTGCATAACTCAAACTTGGTCTCCCGCAAGACTCTTCTTGGAACCAATTTGAGTCGCAAGTGATCGGCGAGGAAATGATTCGTGGGTATAAGGTGTGAACGGTGGCCATTGGCAAGTCATAAGTCATGTGTTAATTGGTTTTCCAACTTTGAAAACAAATCCTCATAATGTAAGCAACATGTGCTTAGCAGGATTTTAATTTAACACGCACGAGTACAACCCATTTGTAGTCATCGACTTTCAAGGTGTTGTATGTATATATCTATCCTTGACCATCATGGTCATATGCACAAAACTTAGTGCCTTTATATATAACAGAATCATACCAGTGATTGTGTTACATAAGTTTCGCTGGTGGCTTGAACTTTTATAAACAAGCGTTTGATCTCATCAAAGGTCCTATTGTTTGAATTGACGAAATCAAGCAAGTGATTTCACAAAAGTTCAAATTTTGATTTAATGAAGTCTCAAGCTATGCGATTCCAAACCATAAGGTTTTATGAATCAAGATAGGTTGATTAATCTCGTTGTAGCAAGTACAATGAGAATAAGAGACGTCATGGCCTTAATGGATTTATAAAGAACAACCGTTCTTCTTTTGCATTTAGGCTAGTCTCATGATCATTAAATCAATAGCACCAGGCTTAACGTCATGTTATATATATATTTGAATCTAATCTACCAACCAAGTGAAACATTTTCAAGTGTAGAAAAAACAATGCATATCAATAAAGTTTAAACCGGAAACTTTAGTGCATGTTTAAGATTCAAAAATAAAGCAAAGTGTATCATCCTGGACCCCGCCATGGAAAACAAGCAAGTTGTTTTAAAGATACTACCAAGAATTAAAGTACGACATGACTTTATTCAAAGTTTGCAATCATGCAAAGATGTCATGTCTTCTTGGTCTTTTGCTTTCTACGACTTCACGTTCCTACAAAATGTAAAGTATGTCAAACATATATTTTGAAGGATCAAGTGAAGTGGTTTATAACATGAGGTTATAGATATATATGTCCGGAAGAACCCGCATCGGGCTTCTTCCCTTTCACCTTGGAAAGATATTCTGGGCAGTTCCTTTTCCAGTGCCCCATCTTTTGGCATTCGAAGCACTGGCGCTCATCTTGCGGCGGTGCCTTCGAGGTCCTTGACTTGCCCTTTGCGGTGCTACTAGACCCTCTAGCTGCAGCGCCCTTGCCCTTCTTCATTTGCCCAGGTTTCCTCTTAACCTCAAGTTTCTTGACACCTCCGGATCGGATGGCGAGTACATCAGTCGACTTGCCTTTGCTGTTGTTACCGTTGAGAAAATTAATCTCAGCGGTCTTCAACATACCGTGAAGCTCGGTCACTGTCTTAACCAGGCTGTTCATATTGAAACTGATCCGGAAAGGAGTGAACGCACTGGAAAGAGAGTGGAGGATCAAATCCGTCGCCATTTCCTGAGAAATGACGTAGTCGAGCTTCGCAAGTCGGTCGATGTAGCCCTTCATCTTAAGGACATGGGCGCAGACAGGACTACCTTCGGCCATCCGACAGGTGATGAGCCTGACGACGGTCTCGTAGCGTTCCTGCCGGGCCTGGGTTTCAAACATGCCCTTAAGTTCCCCGATCATCTGAAACGCTGTCCTGTCAACCGTACTCTTCTGAATTTCAGTAGACATGGTTGCTAGCATGAGGCACGTGACTGAGTTGGCATCCTTTCTCAGTGCGTCATGTGCAGCGCGAGCAGCCGCAGTGTTATTTGCGGGTGCAACGGGCACCTCGGCCTCCAACACATGTTGTTTGTTGGCCATCTGCAGGACAATTTTCAGATTTCGATGCCAATCGAGGAAGTTGGTGTCATCAAGTTTCTCCTTCTCAAGGAGAGACTTGAGCTGGAAAACCTCGTTGTTTGCAACAGGTGCAGCCATATGAAACAATAGGCAATTCGTTTTAGTGTTTCGATGTTTTATTCGTATTCAAACACGGTAAGCAAGTTTTGAATAGGAATATGGGAACCCAATT